>CM035439.1:132993535-133463535 GCA_020310875.1 Ceratopteris richardii | reverse complement strand
GTATTTGCATAGAATTTAGTTCATCCTCTTCTAGAGCTACCTTTCAGCCTATTCCAGCATATCAGCTTTCAGCTTCTTTATGTGGATACTTGATCCTATTTGCATATCCACTCACCTACTTCTTGTTCTTATATCACCTCAAAGAAGATTTTGCTACCGTTGGCTACTCATCTATTGACCATGCCATTGATGCCCACACCAACATGCTGGATATTCATGTCATACTGCAGTTCTTCATCATAAGCTTTAGTTGATGAGTAGCATTGCAAATGTGGTGGATTCATACATTTAGATTTTAATGTGAATCAAGTAATCAGTTCATTTCATTCATTTGTACTCAAACATTCTTCGTAGCCAGATCATATGAACTTAAGCACTGTGGGCTATTAACCTCTGACCCAGGGAGAAAGGCTTGAGAGAAGAGGGAGGATCAAGTTTAAGGGCTGAGAAAGACTACAGCCTTGTTAAAATTAAGAAAGGAGAAACAGAGGCAGAAATAAAATGCCCCAAAAGAGAGAATCTTACATATGCACAAAATTTGAGCAATTTTTCTTTTTACTTTGTGGCGCATGTCATGCAAAACTTCTCTTGTTTTTGAACTTGTATTTTTCAAAAGTCTTAAGAATTTTGTCAAGAAGTCCACCCCTCAATCTTAATGATCATAGAAGTCAAGGCCATTCACATCCCAGCAAATGCTCCCATTAGTGTTGCAAATCAATGGGATTTGAAAACCATGGGAAACTTCATGATTGTAGAGCAACCATACATGCTGCAGAACAGCAAGGAAATTGAGACCAAATCTCTTATCTATCTCTGATTCTGTTGAGCGTATGTATATGTCATTGACTTGTTAAGAACTCTCCGCACACATGGCGTCATACCTGGATTGTGAAATGCAGAGACCTCCAAGTCAATATTTTGTGCAATTCAGTGAAATATTGGAAATAATTTTTTGAGCAAGACAAATATTCTATAGCCAAGAATCCCACAAGGATGTCACTGATGACACAAGTGCTACAATGGCCAAAACCGAGAACTGCTCCCATCTGTGTACCATCATTTTGATACCCTTGAAGAAAGTATAAACCCATGATCTGATTTAAAACCTGTGCACATCATAAAAGCAGGAAATGTCTACCATTTTTTCCTGTTTTTCGAAAACCCTTGGTTACATTAGACCTTCCAGCCAGCCAAATTACTGTTCAGCAGAAGATGTCTGGTGATGTTACTTAGTCTGTAAACATGAGGCAATAGCACCAAAAAGGCTCTGCTTAGACTGTTCCCAACCACCTTATTGGTTTTAGAAAATCAATGCAGATAGAGTAGAAGAGGCCAAGCTAAAGGAAATATTGAGAAACCATTTGATAGGGGGGAGAGTGAAAGAATGAAAGAAATTATATTCACATCAACAAAGAGCAAAACTGGCTTACAACATAACTAAAACAATCATGTATGATTTCACTGATCATCATGAAAAGAAGAGCAAAATGTGAACACTGAAAACAAATGTGCATGTGATAGAGTTATGCAATCCATTGTGTGTGTGTGTGTGTGTGTGTGTGTGTGTGTGTGTGTGTGTGTGTGTGTGTGTGTGTGTGTGTGTGTGTGTGTGTGCGCGCGCGTGCGTTGTGTGTGTGTGTGTGTGTGTGTGTGTGTGTGTGTGTGTGTGTGTGTGTGTGTGTGTGTGTGTGTGTGTGTGTGTGTGTGTGTGTGTGTGTGTGTGTGTGTGTGTGTGCGCGCGCGCGCGCGAGAGAGAGAGAGAGAGAGAGAGAGAGAGAGAGAGAGAGAGAGAGATGAAATGAAATTGTATATTGATGTCTTCAAAGACAAGAGACAGGAGGAGGGAGAGAGCAACAGAGAGAGAGAGAGAAGGAAATCAAAGCAGGAAAGGATTAAATTTCATACCTTCTCTTGCTTCATTACCCCCGCCACTTCACTTAATCTCGCCCTTAATTTCAAGTTACCAAGCTGTACGAGGAAGGTCTCATCATCCTCTGTCGGTGCTTCAATCACAGTTGCAGGAGTCTTTCCAAGCCTTTTTATAAGAACAGAATCCCCAATGGAAGGCCGATTTATTGTATCCAATTGAGTATTGGCCTTCTCAGGAATATAAAATGTCTTTGTATAGGTATCAAGTACAGATGCGATAGCATTAAGAGCATCACCCATAGAAACAGGTGTTTCATTCTTCTCTGGGTTTCTCAAAGATCTTTCATAATTGGATACAATCTCATCCATAGAGGACTTAGCCATGGCTAATTCCTTTTTCATTTTATCTTCTCGCTGGAAACGTAAAGCAATCATACGTGCCTGCAAGCTATCTGCCTCTACTGCTAGCTGCAGTAAAAATAATGTTGAATCAATCAGATACATCTATAACAGACAGCTTTTGTCTTTTTTACTTTAACATGTTCTCACTCCATAATGTAAGAAGAACCAAACAAAAATCATGTCTGGGTTATAATATGCAACAAATATTTGTGGTTTACAGAATTTTTCGATACAGAAAACAAATGATTTTAGTAAAACACCAAATACTCAATAAATGTAAGTATCAATATCCCAAAAAAGCTTTGGCACAGTGAATGCACTAGAATTCAAGAGCATGGCCTGTACAATGATAAGCAAACAGAAACATACCAGAAATGTAAACTGAGATAGTGAGTAAAGAAGTTATGACTTTCTTTTTTTTTCTGGGTGCCTGCAAGTGCATATATTAATGCACGTGCATATCAGCTTGGCTGTCACATCATCAAAGCTCTCTGGGAGTATCATGGTACAAGTGGAATACAGCAGCACATTCCCCGTCTTAGTTTCTGGCTATCCACATTATCTGGCTAGCAATCATTTTTGTCAGTACCCACTATTTAAGCCACCAACTTCAAGGTCTTATAGTTCCTCTCAGAATACGAAGCCCTTCTCTTTATTTAGACTCCATTTGTCAGTAGGATGTAGCATGTGATCTTGTGGTTATCCTGTCATATTCGTGACAGCTGTCTTATACCCTCTTTTCTGCTCTATGTATACTCTCCAGCAGATGCACCAGAGAAATTTTTCTCATGCTCTCTCCCTTTATTTAATAAAATTCTTCCTTATCCAGAGCGCATGAAGAAAAAATGTGAATCGGTGTTTGAGCCTCAAATGAATGAGAGAGAGAGAGAGAGAGAGAGAGAGAGAGAGAGAAAGAGATTTATTAATGTCTCACTGGCAGCCTGGCAGGCAAATTGATCTAATGACAAATCATATAATCACAAGGGATGTTTACCCTACCATGGAAAAAAACAAAAACAAAACGGTTAAGAATTGAAGATTTTTCCCTATTTTTTTTAAACCATATGCAAGGTGACAATTTTGTAACACGTGTGCAAGATACATCAATAACCGGATGGGTATCAAGAGGCAGGATGGAAAGGAATGATACTAATGCTAGAGTGCAATCATGACAAATCCATAGGGAGGCCTATCTCCATAGTGGGCAATGGAAATGGGCAAGGACATACAACAAGTATGCATAAACACATCTCTAATGCTGAGAGTATGTCTTTGCCAGATCTTCTAGATCGCCGCCTCACAATGACTATCTGAAACCAGGGACATAAGGTCGTCTGTGTGCATGAGGTCATCTGTGTGCTCGCTGATCTTCAAATTCATCCTTGCTGTTAGTAATTAGCCAAATAGAGACTTTGTTTGGGACCATCCAATCTTCATTTTATCAAAGACTTAGCAAAGGGAGACTGTCTATCCACAAATGAGTAATAACCACAGTTTTATATCAAAGGGGCTATCACAATAAGAAAAGTATGTATCAAAGAAAGTGCTTCAAAATGAAAACCTTCTTGAATAAAAGAGGAAATAGAACAAGGGTCTTGATAATGCCAGAACAAATAAGACATTATTCAATGTAAAAAATATAACATCCATGGAATATAAGTTGATTTACCAACTCCTTTGACCTCATAACTTTGTCCATCTGCACATAATACTTTCTTAGCAAAAGCAATAATACACAATGAGATAACAATTCGGATGTGATGACTAAAGGGAAGCATCATCTTTAGTCTAACATAGAGACAAAGACATAGAAATCATCCTCTTTATAAAATTTCACATAAATATTACCCGGAGATGTTTCTTTTTGTGAAGTTTTATTTATTTATTAAAAAAAAATTAAAAAATTAAAAAATTAAAAAAAAAGGAAAGAAAGAAAGAAAAATCCTAGGCATTAACAACACAGGAATAGAATAGAAACTAAAAACATATGCAATAGGAAACACTTCCAACTTTCAAGACACGATAATTGATAAAGGAAAGAGAAAAATATAGTGGTAGAGCTCTTCAAATGAAGTCAAACGCTAATTTCAAAAATTGAGAAAAAACAATTTTCACTTGAAACGCACTTGTTATAAGAAAAGAACATTAAATAATATATAATACTATCAAATAATATAAAAAATATTTTAAAAACTAATATTAAGGTTTTTGCAAAATCCAGAATTAGGGCTTTTGGAGATCACAAAACCCTGATTTTTTGGTTTTTTACACTTTGAAAAGCTTAGAAAAGCATGCTCTAGCAAAGTCTATATGAAAGGAGTGCCTTGGGGACATACTTCATCACTTTTGAAATTGATTTGCAGCAAATCTAGAAGCCCTTCATGAGCTGACTTGGAGGAGATGGGAGGAAGTGTTGTGTTTTTTTCATCATCCTCAAGGTATGCAGCAGCTTGGAGCTTATCTAATTTTGACTCAGACCATCTTCAACCATAGAGCTATGGAGATTGTGAATTTATGGGCAGCTTGTATCTCCTTCATATTTTTCTATGCTATCTTGTAATTTCATGTACTTCATCATGGAATGTATGGAATATATTTGGAGCTTTGCTCCTTCAATCTCTCTCATGTCTTGTCTATTCTCCATCTTGTCTCTACTTGCTCTATGTCTCTATATTACTTGTGAGCCTAAAACCCAACAAACAAATGCAGATGATCAAACTTGATGAAGATGTTGAATATAGAATTGAAGGGAAGTCCACTCGAGGAGGGGTCGCATCAAATTTTAGAAGACAACAACAATCACATCAAATTAGAAAGATAGAATGTAATTTAATAGCAAAAAATAGTTTATATGTTGGTTATGTTGATTTTGAAAATAGAGCAGAAGAATTTGCAGATGGTGCGTATGAATTTGCATATGATGCAGATGAATTTGCAGATTTGAGAGCATTGCTTCCTTCTATATTTGAGAAGTGATGTTCAACCTACTAGTCAACCTTCATGTGCTCCTTGAAGTTGGTCACTTAACCATGTATATGGTATTAACCATGTATATGGTATTAACCATGTATATGGTATTAACCATGTATATGGTAGCTTGCATCTACATCTTTGGTGGTCATGGAGGGAAACTTATGTAAGCAAGGAGTCTATATCCTATATTAACATGTCATCCTATATTTGTCTCTATCCTTCCAAGTAGCATTTGGTTGAGAAGAGTTTGGGATGTATGAGTTCTCCTTGTGATGTGTTTCATGGGAGTGCTCTTCATGTCTAAGGTCTTCCTGTGTGCCGGTGGATACTTGGCATGATCTGCGAAAATTAGAGGTACCTAAATCATCAAATAATAATAATAATAATAACTCAACAAGTAATAGATATACCTACTTGGCATATTCCCTTCGTGTCATAGGGGATTGTTAGAAAATTTGTGTTTTTGGAGCAACCTTCCACTAGGGAATCGAGATCCAAGGTGCAAGTTTTTGGTTTTTTTTTTTTTAGGTCAAAAACAATTGGTCAACAAATAGTCAAGGCTTGGTCAAAGATTGGCCAAAAAGGTCGAAATGGTAGAAAATGAGTAAAATTTTTAGTTGCAAATTCCAATGGTATATAAGACACAGCTGTTTGGTAGCAGTTAAGGGTCAAAAGCTAAACCTTAATTTGAAAAATTGAGAATTAAAGCAATTTTGACTTGAAAAGCACCTTTTATATTGTCTCTATTTTCTCTATGTCTCCATATTAATTGTGGGCCTAAAAACCAATAAAAGGTATTATGATTACAATAGCACACATGCTGGAAAAAATGAATTTACAGAAAAAGATAACCTTTATGATGATGTAATTGACTTGAGTGACACAAAATTACAATATATCTTCACCAAAGTGCTTCAACGCATTGTAGAAAGGGAAACTCTACAAAATCTAGCAAGTATATGTTGTAACGAAGAAGTTTCTCGCCATAGGATACCTCCAAAATGCTTGTAAAGGCAGGTAGATGAAGATGATCACTCTCTCCATCTCAATGAGCATCCATTTTTTTCTCTACAACACCATTCTATTGAGTGATATATTCTGTTGTAACTTGATGTTTTATACCTCTTTGAAGTTGAAATTCTGAAAATTCTTTAACAAGAAGTCATAGGCACAACGATACTCTTGGGTCAGGCTTCAACCTCTCCTCACCTTGCACCTCCGTACATTGCATACAAGGACCCATTCACTTTCAAGTCAACATCTAATGGATTTGCATATTCACCATCTAATCATTCAACTACCTTATCTCTAGCTCCAACCCCTAAGAACTATATATACATATCATCCAATACACTTCTAAGAAGCCTATACATAGCATCAATACACCCCTCTGACATCCCCTCACGTATGACCACTTCAATCCCATAGTTTCTTAGGCTCCCTTTGTTCCACCTTCACGTGCATCTTCCCACACTCATTCCATTCCACCTTTGAGGGCAACTTCTCAAGCTCCATCCATTCTACCTTCAACACCTAAACATCAACCTGATTATGCCATGACTATCCATTATTTCCTCACTTGCATGCACCAAACTCTATAGGTCATAGATTGTTCAATCCAAGGTCTTTACTCCTTACACCGACAACATTTGACTACATACTTAATCTTTGAAGAGGAGGTCCAACAATGGAAAGCAAGAGTGGAGGCACCCAATAACATCATTTTCGACCTTCAACATCATTACCGCTTCATTGGTTTCTAGACCCACAATCAATATAGAGACATAAAGAAAAATATAGACAAGATGGAGAATAAGCAATACATGACAAAGATGAAAGGATCAGAGCTTTGGATATGGTCATTACATATTGCACTTATGTGTTCCTCGAGTAGCTTTGATGTGAACCTTTTCCCTATACATAGGTTTTTTCTCCATGTTACCACATACTTGATTCACTCATATATTGCACATATGTGTTCCTCGAGTAGCTTTGATGTGAACCTTTTCCCTATACATAGGTTTTTTCTCCATGTTACCACATACTTGATTCACTCATAGGAAAGCAAGAGTGGAGGCACCCAATAACATCATTTTCGACCTTCAACATCATTACCGCTTCATTGGTTTCTAGACCCACGATCAATATAGAGACATAAAGAAAAATATAGACAAGATGGAGAATAAGCAATACATGACAAAGATGAAAGGATCAGAGCTTTGGATATGGTCATTACATATTGCACTTATGTGTTCCTCGAGTAGCTTTGATGTGAACCTTTTCCCTATACATAGGTTTTTTCTCCATGTTACCACATACTTGATTCACTCATATATGGTGGTACTTTGTACTTAGGGATTATTATTCAACTCTTACTTCAATTCTATTCATCATCAATTACTTTAGTTCTGTTCATCATCAATAGAGAGAGCTATTCCAGCCACCCGTCTTCTCCGTGTGTCTTGCTACGTTTGCGCTCCCTGTGTGTGCTTCTTGTGTGTCTCTCGCACTTCTACAAACTTGATTCATTCATATGTGGTGGTACTTTGTACTTAAGGATTATTATTCAGCTCTTGCTTCAGTTATGTTCATCATCAATAGAGAAAGCTTTTCCAACCATCCGTCTTTTCCTTGTTTTGTTGTGTTTGTGCTCCTTGTGTCTGCTCCTTGTGTGTCTTTCTCACTTGTACACACACCCAATGGTGGTATGAGAGCATGCTCAGCTCCTTCTCAAGTTTTAATTTTTCGCATCATGGCGCGCACGCACTTTTAACAATGCAAATCGACTTCAAAGCATAGAACAGTGATTTTCAGCGGCCAAGAAACATTTCCACCTATCACACTGAGGTTTTACTCTCATTTCAAAGCAATTCGTGCAATCAGAATCTCCATCAGAGTGACGGATTGTGACCTGAAATTTCAGCATTCATTTCAACTTTCATTGAAGTAAAGATCTTGTCACATTTTTATTCTTTAGTGAAATGGAAGGCAACAATGATTTGTTTGGCATGCTTCAAGCTGAAGGTAAGTTTGATGGGACCAAATATCCGATCTCATCTTACATGATGAAACATGTTCTTGTTGCAAAAAAACTATGGAACATAGTGGCAAATGTAGATCTAAGACCCTCAGGTTCTTCCACTTCACAGTCTACTATCACAAATAAAGCTTCTTTTTCAAGTTCAGTGTTTACTCCTCCACCTACACAGGTGGATCTTAGATGGGATGGAAAAGATGCTCAAATTCATGCATTGATTGCGCTTTCTGTGAAGCGTCGTATAATTCCATACATTCGGTCATGTTCTACATCACTGAAGGCATGGGACACTTTCTTCTTTGTATGTCGTGTGTAATAAAGCATGTGTTGCATACTTATGGAAGGAAATTGACGATATATGGTTGAAAATGAGGATCTGGATGCGTATGTGACACACATCAAGGACTTGAAGGAGCAATTGGAAAACATAGATGAGAATATTCCATATGAATTACCCATCGCTACATTGTTGAACAAATTACAAGAATCTTTTCAAAGCTTTGCCACTACACTCCATTTGGTTGCAAAAGGGAATCAAAATATGTATGCATTTGATGAGGTTGTGTCTCTTCTTTTGCAAGAAGAGCAATCTAGAGTGAATAGGAGTGGTTTGATCGAGGGAATGCAAACACTTGCTATCTCACAAGTAGGGGAAAGCAAGTATGGTTCAGCTTTGGGTTCATCCAAACCAAAGCCTCAACCTTTCTCTTACATTCGTTCCTCTAATGATGCTGATTTGCAAAAGAAGAAAAATTGCAAATATTGCCGAAAGGCTAAGCATACTATTCTATTGCTGAAAATTCTTCAAAATGCAAAGAATGATGAAGCCAACATGGCTCAAAATTTTTGGACATATGTTGTTACATTTCATTATGATGCATCATTGCATTCTAAATGTATGGTTGTGACTGAAGTTGATTCCGATTGGTTCTTTGATAGTGGTTCTTCAAAACACATAACTTCATGCAAAAGTTTGTTTGCATCTTTGAAATATGCACCCAAAGGAGGACATGTAGTGTGCAAACAATGCCTCTTATCCTATCATTGGAGTAGGAGAAATTTAGCTTATGACTGCAAATGGGGGTGTGATTCTCTTAAAAAATATATTGTATGTACCCGGTATCAAGAAGTTTAATTTCAATTTCTTTGATTGCCAAAGTTTGACTTCATGTACTTTTTGTTGATGATAAGTGTATGGTTCATGATTTCAGCCATGGTGATATTATCGTGATGTCTGGTACATTATGCAATGGTTCGTATCACATGGATACATACAAGAAGGTTGCCTCAAATGCCTTGGTTTCTCATACTTCCTTCATGGTTGAAATGGAGCTTTGGCATTCTCGTTTTGGTCACTTGAAGTTCAATGGTTTGCTTTACTTGCAAAAGAAGGACATGGTTATTGGTTTGTCAAGACTTGAGTCCATTGAAAAGCATGCATGTGAAAGTTGCATTCTTGGAAAAAAGCATCGTACTTCTTTTCCAAAAGCATACACACACTACAAGAAAATTGTAGCTTGTTCATAGTGATGTATGTGATCCCATCAAGACTCCATCTTTTGGGAAACATATATATTTTGTTATCTTCATTGATGATGCTACTCGCCATACATGGATGTATCCTATGAAAGCAAAGAATGAGGTACTTTCTTGCTTCAAAGCATTTTTAGCTATGGCTGAAAATTTTTCTAGAAACAAGCTTTTGACTGGATGCACACATCGTGGCAGATGTCACATGAGTTTAATGCTTTTCTTCGTGAAAGAGGAATTTCATACTAATGTACAGTGCCATATACACATGAGCAAAATGGTGCTACAAAGCATAAAAAAAGAACACTTCCTGAAATGGCACGATGTATGGTTAAAGGAAAGCACCATCCTCACAAGTTTTGGATGGAAGCGGTCGTGTGTGCAAACTATGTATTGAATCGCTGCCCTACAAAAGGATTGAGAATCATCACTCCTTACGAGACTTGGAACGGACATAAAACCTACGGTTAGTCATATGTGTGTGTTTGGTTGTTCGGCATATGCTCTTGTCCCATCACAACAACATCACAACTTGATGACAAAGCAAAGAAATGTACATTTATTTGTTATAGTGCTAAAAGTAAGGGATATCGTTTGTACCATCCATTGACAAACACAATTATTGTGACTCAAGATGTGATGTTTGTTGAAAATTCAGTTTTCCCTCTACTTAGAATGCAAAAAAACAGCCAACAGTTAGCTCACAAGATGTATTTGATACACTCATGCCTTTGTTCCAAAGTGGTGCCCTTGACTATGGGCATGTAGACCAGCCAACCGAGGTTCAAAGGGCTGAAAAATTCCAGCAAAATAAATCTGAAAATGCAAAGAATTTCCAATCAAACATGGCTGAAATTTTTCAGCCAAACATGGTTGGAACATTTAGCTTGGAACTACTGGAAATTTCCAACAATATATGGCTGAACATTTGCGTTAAAATATGACTGAAAACGAGCATGAAATTCAGCCCATGCATGATATACATGTTCATGATATATTACATAATGAACGCATGTCTATCAAGACTGCACAAACTATGCCAAAGTGGTTGAAACAAACCTTGCAAGACAACAAATTGAGTGCACCTTTACTTGGTAGAACAAGATTAAGATCTCGCATCAAGTAATTTTGTGGATTATTCTCTTATTGAAACAACATGTAATGAAGAGCCACTTACTTTTGAAGATGCATGTGACGATCCACACAGGATGAGTGCTATACAATCAGAAATGGATTCCATACATAGGAATGGTACTTGGGAGCAGGCTTGCCCCGGTACGCGAACCACTAGATAAGGTTCATGCATCGGGTTCGGTACGTTTTGAACGAACCTAATCATCCGGTTCAAATTAGTTTGTTTTTTTGGGTTTGACTTTCGAGAATCGACATTCAGTTGGAAGTTTTTTCGAGGGTTGCGCCTTGCCCGCTGCCACAAACTTGCCCCCATGCTCAACTCTTAGCCTCTTAGCAAGCTTTGATTCACACACACTGCCCACACAACCCGTTGCAGCCTACCACAACCTCCACGACCTCAAGAGTGCTTGTTGTCCGTTTGCCTCTAGGCTCTTCCCGAGACTACTTTGAACTTTTGAAGGTTAGACTCGAGTTTGAACTTCGAGTTTGGGCTTTAACATTGCTTAAAGCTTTGAAGTTTGAACTTTAAAGGTCCTATGTAGAGCATCTCATCATCGTAAAGCTTCAAGCCTCATTAGTTAGAACTTAGAACTGAATCAAGATTCAACATTGATATGTTTCTTTGAGTCCATTATACTACATAGCCATTGAGCATCAAATACCCTTTCCAAGTTATTCATTTTGATCCTTTGAGCTTCAAAAAGCCATCATGCCTCGTGTTGTGTCCAATGTTTGGGATGCACACACTGTTAGCCATGCTTTGGCTAATAGTTCAAGTGCATCCGGGTCTGGTACACGAAGATGGACATGCAAGTATTGTGGAAGCAATTTTTCCACTACCACAACGCACCTTATTAGTCACGGTGTAGGAGGAGGAGGTATCTCTGCATGTGAGAAGGTGCCTCCCGAAATAGCTCAGGCTATTAAAAATGAGCATCCTCTTGCCCAACAAGGAAAGGAAGCACGTCGTCGTGATATGGCAGCCACATATGTTGAGCTCATGGATGATGTGGATCCTTCTCCTAGTCAAGCATCACAGAGGGCTCGTATAGTCTCTCAACGAGATAAAGAGGATGTGTCCACATCCCCTTCTTGTCATCCTCCTGAACAAAGACCTAGGCAAGGGAGCTTACACTTCTATGTTGTCCTCTGCTTTGCAAAAGCAATGGCAAAAAGTTGTTGAAATAGAGATTGAACGATGCATTCTTCAATGCAACTTGGCATTCAATGTAGTGAGGATAGATGCTTGGAGAAGAATGGTGAAAGCAATAGCCCAGGTAGGCCCTTGTGATGATTGGCATGGGGTGGAATATAATAGACTTCGTGGACCCATGTTAGATGAAGAGAAGGATCGCATAGAAGTACAACTAGAGCCAATTAGATTGGGGTGGAAGACCTATGGTTGCTCTATTATATCTGATGGATGGAGTGATACTAGGAGACGCCACATCATCAATATATTTGTATCTAGTTGTCTTGGCATATATTTCCTACGAGCCATTGATGCTAGTCGTGCAAGGGTCCGCATCACTGGTGACTTTATTTTTGAACAAATAAAGACGGCTATCCTTGAGATTGGGCTGAGAATGTGGTACAAGTTATGACACATAATGCCTCCAATTGCAAAAAGATGGGGGAAATGATAGAGAAAGAGTTTCCTAGTATTGTCTGGACTCCATGTGCGGCACACTGCCTTGATCTTCTTTTCGAAGACATAGGCAAATTGTCTTGGCTTGCACCGTTAGTAAGTGATGCAAAGAGGATTGTGACTTTTATATGCAAAAATCATCAGGCACTTGCTATTTTCCATTGTCATAGTTCAGTGGATATGATTCGTCCTACAGACACCCGCTTCGCATATATATACATGGTTTTTCAGAGACTCCAGGCAGTCAGCGATGCTTTGCGCATATCTGCGATTGATCGTCGATGGGCTTCCATGCATACAGCAAACACTAAGCTTGCACGTTATGTGCAACGCAAAGTGTTGGATGATGTCTTTTGGGCTGATATTGCAGCCATAGTACCTGTGTCAGTGTGTTGAGATGCATATACATTGTTCTACGTATTGTGGACAAAGAAGGATCTACTCTCGATCTTATATACCACATGTACACGAAGATGCGAGAGGCTATCTTTTAATCGACGACATTGTCACTTGACAGGTATTTTTTATATGTTTCAACTTTCATTGAAGTTTGCACTATCTTTAGTACATTAAATTATAAATTTCAATGTTTCAATTTTATAGGAAAAAGGATATCATAGAGGTGGATGCACGCTGGAGAACACTATCTCGTCCTATCCATGGATTTTTTGCCCTCTTGTATCTTTTTTTCAAGGGACCTACATTATGGGCGCAGACGAGTCTTCGATTGATGAAGGATCAGTACATGGACCACATCTTGACACTAGATGAGCAACTCACATTCGATAGTGAGTTTACTGGCTACATGAGCAATGTTGGTATTGCTTATGGGAGGACTACCTCGCTTCGTAAGGAGGTGACTATGCGGCCTCTTAAGTGGTGGCAACATTATGGTTATGGTCATCCTACCATTGCACCTATTGCGTTGCGTGTTCTCTCACACGTAAAAGATTGTAATTGTATTCAATTTCTCTTTGTTTTGTTAAATTTGATGTTATATTTATTATTGATCAATGATCATACTATGTAGGATGCTTCTTCGAGTGCATGTGAGCGTTATTGGAGTTGATATTCCCTTGTGCACACCAAACTACGAAATCGTTTGAGTGTCGCACAATTAGAGAGTGTTGTCTTTTGCAAGGCCAATCTATGCCTTGTACAAGACTTGAAGAAGTTGGATGGTCTAAAGCAGATAAATTAATTTATAATTTAACATCCAATTCCTATTCTTGATTCTTCTCTGAGCTCTCCATTTCATGTTTTCATCGCAGGTGTCACCTACTATATTTGATGAGTATGGACACTCAGGAAGATATAGAAGCTCGCATTAGAGATGAGAAGGAGGACATATATCGTATGCTACATCGAGAGCTCGAGAGCATAGACAGGAGTGACTAGGGCTCGCTCACGTGTTCTATCAGAGCAAGCAGAGTCACGTATTGATGTTCCATCTACGAGTTCTATGACAGGCCGTCGAGGGAAGTTACGCCCACGACGCAGATGAGCACTTATGGTAGATGATGACATCGGAGAGGCAAATGCTAGAGCATTGGATATGGTTCCTATTAGGGAGCCTGAGTATGAATCTTATTAGTACTGGAGACATTCCTTCATCATCTTCATCATCAGAGGATTTAGATGAGTAGTAGACTCTAGCATGTAGCCATTCATACCTATGATGATTGACCATATGACATTGATGTATCATGTCACATACTCAGATGATATGTATCTGGACTTTGATTTGTTATGTATTTGGGATTCATCATTCATGGATGATACTTCATACTACATAGTTAAGTGTTCACAGTTGACATTATGCGAGGCTCCAGTTCTGACTTGTTTTTCATTATGTATTCCATTTCTCTTGAGATGTAATGGAGATGTTAGCTGTTGCTTTGTTCATTTTGTGGCATCATCTTTTAAATTTCCTTTATTCTACATTGTTTGGTTTCAACTTTCAAATTACATTGATGATTGATGCTCGGTGAATTGTGATATATATACCTACCTATCTATCTAGAATCTAGATTCATCTCTCTCTCTCTCTCTCTCTCTCTCTCTCTCTCTCTCTCTCTCTCTCTCTCTCTCTCTCTCTCTCTCTCTCTCTCTCTCTCTATATATATATATATATATATATATATATATATATATATATATATATACATATATATATATATATATATATATATATATATATATATATATATATATACATATATATATATATATATATATCTATATATATATATATAGATATATAGATATAGATATATATATATATATAGATATAGATATATATATATATATATATACATATATATATATATATATCTATATCTATATATATATATATATATATCTATATCTATATCTATATATATATATATATATATATATATCTATATCTATATCTATATCTATATATATATATATATATATATATATATATATATATATATATATATATATATATATATATATATATATATATATATATATATATATATATATATATACACCCTAACGTACCTTATGAACCTTACCTTGGAGGTAAGGTTCGGTTCACGTACCTTACGCGTACTGAACCTTAAGAACCTTATGAACCTTACGAACCTAACCACCTTGCTTGGGAGTTATGTGAATTGCCAAAAGAAAAAACATACCATTGGTACAAAGTGGGTTTACAAGATTAAGAGAAAGTAAGATAGCAGCATTGATCGCTACAAAACTAGATTGGTTGCCAAAGGATATGTGCAACAATATGGCATCGACTATGAGGAAACTTTTGCACCTACTTCACACATGACTACCATTCGTACCGTGGTTGCATTGGCTTCCCAACGAGATTGGAAAGTACATATGTTGGACATAAAAATGGCTTTCTTGAATGGTGATTTGCAAGAAGAGATTTATGTGAAGCAACCCCCTAGATTTGGCATGAAAGAGAAACAGCATATGGTTTGTCCCTTGCATAAAGCCTTGTATGGCCTCAAGTAAGCTCCACGTGCATGGAATGACTAAATCCATAAGCACTTGATTGCTCTTGACTTCACGGGTAGTCCAATTGAAAGCAAACTCTATGTACGCAAAGATGGGGCTCATCTTACAATGCTTGTTCTTTATGTTGATGACATACTCTTGACATCCTTATGGCTGATTTGCACCATACTTTTGATGTCACTTATCTTGGTCTTTTGAGCTACTACCTTGGCATCCAGTTTGTATCTCTTGAGGAAGCATTTGTTATGCATCAAGCAAACTATGTTGAAAAACTACTTCAGCGTTTTGACTCTAATGATTGCAAGCCCATTTCCACACCAGTGGAAACAGGATTTAGGTTATGAGTTCAGGATTCCAATAGTGCATTTGCCACTTCTCTTTATCAGCAAGTTGTGGGATGACTTATATATGCATGCAACACAAGACAGGATATACAGTATGCAGTTTCCAGTTGAGTCAATTCATGCATAGCCCTAGCACTAAGCATTTGCAAGTGGTGAAACATGTGTTTAGATATCTCAAAGGCACTTTGAGTTTAGGTCTCTTTTACAACACAAATATTCAGCCATGCTTGCATGCTTTTACAAATAGTGATTGGGCTGGTTGTTATGATACTTGCATGTCCACTAATGACAATTGCTTTTTCCTTGGAGACTCATGCATATCTTGGTTGAGTAAGAAGCAACCTACAGTGGAGACATCGAGTTTTGAAGCTGAGCACAGGGCAATTTTCACAGCTAGTGGAGTGTATATGGTTGAGATGCCTATCGTGTTCACATCATTCGCTCCAGGGGGGTTTGTTACATTTATGTGTTCCTCGAGTTGCTTTGATGTGAACCTTTTCCCTATTCATGGGCCCTTTTTACTCTAGTGCTGGCTAGAGGTTTTTCCCTCAGTTTACCCCAAACTTGGTTCACTCATACGTGGTGGTACTTTGTACTTAGGGATTACTATTCAACTCTTACTTTAGTTCTATTCATCATCAATAGAGAGAGCTATTCTAGCCATCTGTCTTCTCCGTGTGTCTTGCTGCATTTGTGCTCCTTGTGTGTGCCTCTTGTGTGTCTCTCGCACTTCTACACACCCCCAACATTACATTCCATGTTAAAGTACATGAAGTTACAAGATAGCATAAAGAGTATGCAAGAGTAACAACCTATCCATAACTCCACAATCTCCAAAGCTGAAGATGATCTCCTGCAATTAGATAAGCTTCAAGCTTCACCACACCTAATAGATAATGAAGAAAACACAACTCCACCTTTCCAAGTTCAAAGGACCACCTTCTTCAAGCAAAGCACATGAAGATTCCTCCACAAGTGATGGAAATAAGTGCTTAAGACTTCGTTGGTTTTTAGACCCACAATCAATATTAAGACAGAGAGAAAATCGAGACAAGATGAATACAAGAGACAAGAGAGAGATAAAGGAGCCAAGCTCCACATATATTAGCATGAATGAAGTACATGAAGTTAAAAGATAGCATGTAAAACATGCTTGAAGAACTGTTGCTACTGCTACTCATAACTCCACAATCTCCATTGTTGAGAATAATCTCCTCCAAGTATAGATATGCTCTTAAGGCTATTGAACACCTTGTTGAAGATGAAAAAAGCACAACTCTCCTACAAGTGGAAGAAAGCCATCTCCTCCAATCTTGAACTTATACCTCCAAGTGATCATAATCAAAGTGCTAGAGTCCTTGTCCATATATTATAGTGTCAAATTGCCCACAAGATCATGCCAAAAAACTTGAATACCTCCAAGTGATGTTAATCTAAGTGCTAGAGTCCTTGTCTATATATAGTGTCTAATTGCCCATGAAAACTTAAATTTACTTTTTCATAAAAATTTAGCGTAGGTCCTTATTTGAATTTTTGAATTTTTTAATGATAGGCTTCCGCCAGTTTTTGGAGGCTTTAATACTGGCCCTTGGATAGATTCAAGCAGATGTTGCCATGTGTCATGTTAAAAAACATGTGCAATTTCAAAACCATGTGCAAATTAATAGCATGTGCACAAAAAAGGGTTTTACTTTTGGCCCTCAAAACTGATCCAAACTGCCAAGTGTTATATATCAATAGATTGCTCTTAAGGAGTACTTTCCAAATCCACCGTAACATTTTCTTGCTAATTTCGACCATTTTTATTTTTTACCAATGTTGACCAGCTTTGACCTCAGGTGTTGACTGCGTCCAACTCTGAAATTAGGTACCTCTAGTTTTTCAAACATCATGCCAAGTATCCACGCACACACACAGAGACCTTGAACATGAAGAGCTCTCCCCTACACACATCACAAAGAGAACCAAGGTTGTATGGCACGTACGATACGCTATGTTCCATACATACATACATACATACATACATACATACATACATACATATATATATATATATATATATATATATATATATATATATATATATATATATATATATATATATTTATTTCTATATTTATTTTTATTTATTTATTTATTTATGTGCATACCTACATGTAAAGTGTATACATTCAATGTGCATTGTGTCATGCATGCATGCACTATATATGTGTTTGTCTGTATGTGTGTACGTATGAAATGTATGCATACATGTATGTTCTAAGTTCTAACTTTTATGTGACATAATATTACTTAGTACATGTGGAACATAGCACCATAGGTTTTGTGCGACATCATAGATGCATTCAGCAATGCGATGAGTCACAAATGTATATATGTATATGTGAGTGTGTTTGTATTAATTGACTTTGGAGTGGGCCTGTAAGAGAGAGCTCACCAACTCCTAACGCAACCCGCCATTGAAAAAACCATGAGGTATTGTTTTTTTAAGTCCAAGTTCCATACACTGTTTGGAACGCTAGTGCGGAACCATACGCGCCGAACCATAGAAGTTTTTTGGAACAAGCTCCAAACCAACTATGAAGAGAACTCACACATCCCAAACTCTTCTTGACCAAGTACTACTTCGAAGGATAGCAACAACTACAAGGATGCCAGTATTGACAACATAAGGATGTAAGTATTAGAAAATATGTAGACTCAAACATACTTCCTCCACTCTCAAGGTTGGCCATGCCTATCAAGTTAAAGTCATATGCTATCATCTACACCTACCAAATAAACACACGCACATGCACAAGGTGTAAAATGTCCACCATAAAGTTCTGAATTTAGATATATTAGCCCTATTTGTTTGCATAAGTCTTCCTTCACGACCACCAAGTTGAACATGCCAACTCCCACATACATGGATGAGTGACAAACCCCAAGGAGCACTAGAAAGTTGACTAGAGGTTGAACATCACTTTTTTGGTACACATGGAAGCAATGTTCCCTAGTCTTTCAAACCCATCTCCCTTCTCCACAAATTTGTCTACTACAACTTCAAATCCAGCAAATTAAATATCATTTGTTGCTGTATCTTTTGTTTTTCCTTGCTTGTACAATCTTTTAAAATTGAAATGACCCCTCCTACAGTTAACTTCCCTTCCATCTTGTACTCAGCAAGCGCATATTGATAACCCTATTGAATCACTTGCCGCCATCGACTGAATAAAGAATTGAGCTTGATTTGTGTCTTCCATGAGGCTCTAACACTTCCACATGTTGCACTATTCTCATGTACTTATTCTCACATGATCTTATAACAATTGTTCAGTTTTAGACCTTCAATCCATATTGAGACATAGAGATAATATATACATACACACATTGTAGATAGTCATTCTTTCAGGCTCAAGTTTTTAAGCGTAGTCTTTCTACTCGTTTCTTATCTCTTGTCTCTTACTCTATTGTCTATCTTCTCTCATCCACATTCTTTGGTTCAAGTGGTGTATGTGCATTGTGTACAAGGTATTCTTGGAAGATCCTGTGAACTTGTGTGGGCCTACCTACTTCCAATGTATGTCGGGCTACAAGTGAAGGACATAAAATTTCATTGAACGATGAAGAGGATGCAATTGAAAGAATGGACTTCATCAAAGATAACTGAGGAAATACCCTATATTTGCCCTTTATACTTCTTGGACACTTTATTTGTTTCATTGCGAGAGTAAATGCATACAAGAAAAGCATAATTGAAAGATAGAAAGCATATAAAAAAGCATGCATCCTATTTGCTTTGATTGAGTAACAATTACATAAATCATAAGCATTAGAAGGACATGTGTATGTACATATTAGTTTGCACAACTTTTTGGTCACTTGGGATAAAGTTGATTCATTAAAAGGAAGGCCTTTAGCATTGGTGTTATCATGGCATGTAAAGGTTACATATAAATCATAAGGATATAGTCAGCATGGATATAAGGACATGAATGAAAGGATGATCCATGCATATATATACCAAAATGAATTCAGGCAAACCCAAAATTCACCCTCAAATGGAAGTGCAACTATAAGCTCATGGTAGCCAACCACAATACTAAAAAGCATATCAGCTCCACTATGGTTCTACAAGAATGAAAGGATGATCTTAAACATATACTTAGAACAGGAAAGTTCCAAAAAATGCCTTAGTGAAACTCCAACTAAGTTGAAATAGCTTCCATTGTTGAGATCAATGAAAAGAATTTTATTTTTAGTAGAGTGATTGAAAACATATATATAATTGAGTTTTGTCAGTGAAGTTGAAGTGGACTTGTTTCACTCTCATTCTTGACACTTGCATTGAGAAAAGAGACAAGTTAGTGTCATAACTAACTCAAATGAGAACACTTTAGAGAAGGCTCGAAGTAAGAAGATTTCTTGCCTTGAAAATCAACTTACCAAAGATGGTAACAGACTTTTGAGAGATGTTCCTTTTCCATTATGCTAGAGGGGCATTCAAGAGTACTTATTCATAAGTACTTGGAAAAGATAACTTTCAAAGAGGCTCGAAATCATTTATTGTTGAGAATCTTGAACCAAAGCTTTGAAGGTAGTTCTTGAAGATGAAGCCAAGGAGGATTTAAGCATTATGGATGGCCATCTCATGGTCTTCAAGCAATGAAAAGACTTAGTAAAGATCATATATGCATAGTCAATAGAACGTATCATCAAAAGATCCTTCTAAACCATTGAGGTTAAATAAAGTTAAAGAAACACTTATCAAAATAAGAAATTTCACCCTTGAATGAGTACCTAAGGTACTTAAGTTCAAAAGGAAGCATCCAGTGAATGTCAAAGTTCATCTCATGAAGATAATGACCTGCAACAATACCTAAAGCATATGAAGATCAACCACAAGATAGAATGAGTCAACCACAAGACTATATAGCATTTCAGCTCCATTATGCACAATATCGACTCAATACTATGACATCCCCACTAATGTCATCAATGCCCAAAAGTGGGTATTATGTATAGAACTCAGAGTGAATACATGCTCACACACGCATCCCACAATGTGCACACACCACGAGCATGAACTCACAAGAAGCTCTGCAACCTTAGTTTTTATCACTTCCGGAAGTAATGCGCAAACTCAGCCATAATGAAGCCTAGCACAAAATGCAAACAAAAGATAGGAAAAATTACAGAAACTGCATAGCTCATATAAACACCTAAAATGACGAATTTAAGGATTCCTAATCCTTATATAAAGCATCAAGTCATGAGTATGACTTAAATCAAGATAAGTGACAAGATCCTAAAGGGATCCTTAGACTCTAAGAAATTGTAGTCAAATCAGACTATCATGTCTTGTATGAACTAGCAAGAATCAGGAACATGATCTTCTAGAATAAGAAATGTCCAATCGAAACTCTTCGATAGTCTTTTCCAAAGTATTGAGGGTTTATAATCCAAGTTACCTTGTATCCAATGATAAGATCCTCATTACAAGAAATTATTGGAGTAAACAAATTAGGCCTAGAGAGAATTGAAGTTCATCCAATCAAGTTTTTGGATGAAACCATATAATGCCTAGCAAGCCAAGACTAGGGGATTATTTCTTGACTTTTGAACATACTTCAAACTTGACTTTTGAACCATCCATTAAAAGAACCATATAATGCCTAGCAAGCAAGGACTAGGGGATTATTTCTTGACTTTTGAGCATACTTCAAACTTGGCACATCTAAAAGAAGATGTATTTGAAGTAGAAATTGTTTAAAAGTCGAGAGTAATAGATTAACTAGAGTAACAGATTCACTAAGTGCATGAATCCTTTTTAAGAATTTAATGAAAAGATACTCTAAGGATCTATGGAAGGATATATCTGTATAAGACTATTCTTAAAATGGTAAAAGAGCAAAAGAAAGTAGCCTTGGATCTAGTTTCCTATACGATATTTGTATTCTTAATGTTACTAAGAAAAGATCTACCACCAAATTGAAGCTTATAACTTTGTCAAAAGAGATGCATATATGATGAGCCACTTTCAGAAGTATCATATTCTCAATACCATCCACTTTCTATAGAAAATTTGCCCAAAAAAAAACCTTTAGAGACAAACATTATTCCCATAAAAAAGGTATTTGAAGGGCAAGCGTAGCAGCTGCCCTACTATCAGTCATCCTTGCAAAAGCAAGGAAGACGCAATGTGAGGGTTCATAAATCTACACAACAAGAATTGTTCCTTTTATGGAAAGAAAATGATAAATGCCTTTGCATCAGGGAAGACTGAGCAACTAACCTCATCATGTAACTTTTTTGCATCAGACAATATCAGGGCAGCGGCCTCAACTTGAGAGCTTAAAGTGGTTCTTTGATCAGTTAATGGTTTCATCAATTGAGTAGCTCTCTGTTCTGCATTCTCAGGGGCCAACATTGTCATCCAATGCTTTGCGCGAGTTAAGATGTGCCCAGCTACACCAAGTGAACTAGCTATATCAAGTGCATTTGACTGCCCTGCAACACCCCATAGCATTTCGTATTTGGGTCTTAAGGTTTTCACATCAAATTTCACAGATGCTACCTCAAACCGAGGGTCCATGAATCCACTCAACTTGGAAAAATGAGTTGTGACCATAGTAAGAGAAGCATGGCTCGCCATGTGCTCCAATATTGCAGCAGCCAATGCAGAGCCTTCGGAAGGATCTGTACCACTGCCAATCTCATCGAGAAGCACCAAGGAAGCACCATTCACGGCTTCCATTATTCTACACACTCGTTTAATGTGTCCACTGAAAGTCGACAGGTTTTGCTCCAATGACTGGCACAACAAAACAGCATTAGTAAACTAGGATTTTCCAATAATGCTTGCATGCCACAAAAGAAACTCGACCATCCACAGAGCACATCTACATTATTGATTCACCTGACTATCCCCAATGTCTGCTAAAGTTTGATCAAACCATGGAAGTACTGCTTTCCCTTTAGCAGGAAGAAACATCCCAGCTTTTGCCATCAGTGCACTTATTCCAAAGGCCTTCATTGATGCTGTCTTTCCCCCTGTATTAGGCCCACTTACTACAATAACCCGAACATTTGACTTAACTTTAAAGTCGATTGGGACAGGAAAACTTGCATCATTGCCCTCTTCTCTTTTATGAATAGCTTTCCCTAGTAGTAAAGGATGAGATAGTCCCTCAATATCTACTGAGAATTCAGTGGAAGCCGCATGATTTGTGTCATCAAACTGCTTCACTTTTCTATGCAGATTCGTTCTGGTACTAAACAGAGGCTTCACTGAACAAAGCCAACTGGCATATCTGGCCTTTGCACACGCAAGATCCAAGCATGTGACCTTTTCCAGCAAAAGCCACACATCACCTGCAACATCCGTCAATCTTTGGGTCAGCCTCTTTAAGATTACAAATTCTTCTGCTTTCTCTTCAGATGCAAGCTCAACCTCGTTGTTATTCAATTCGAGAGCAGCCTTGGGTTCCATAAAGACAGTGGCCCCAGAGTTGCTGGTGTCAAGGACTATCCCACCAGGTAAAAGATGTTTATGAGATGCTCTGACGGCTACGCATTGCCTTGCTCTCCGTGTGGTCACAAAAACGGAATCCATTCCCCCTGCAGAGACAATCTTTTCCCCAATCTCTAAAAGCAAATTTTCTAAGGTTTTCATGTTATTTTTGCGTGAAGTGCGTATGGCAGAAAGGACAGGACTCGCAGTGTCAAGTATAGACAATGAGGAAATGTCTAGCGATAAACTGAGAGCTTGTACAAGTGGCATGCAAAAATCACTGCCTTCCAAAATGGCAATAACTGGAGCTAAAACGTTGTCATTGGATACAACGGAAGTGAGGCCTTTATTTTGCAACTTTTTCAACGAATTCTGTAATTGATCATATATCCGCCTGCTTGAGGACAACGTTTTCTCTACTGTACAGAGTTCACTTACATTCAGCACAGTCCCAGCTGTTGCGGACCTGAGAATGTCTCCTACATCCACAATATCAGTGAAGTCCAAGGAATGTGGTATGTGCATAGCAGAATCCGTCTGTTCCAAAAACTTCTCGCTTTCTTCTTGGTTTCTGCCAAAGGGAATGGACCCTTGCCGACAAAGAGCTTTACCCATAGGGGTAGAAGTAAACCTTGAGACCTGTTCGCAAACGGACAACCATTCCAGAAGCTTGAGAGATTCTGCTCCAACGTTATCCTCGTAATCACCATCCTCCACTACTTCATCTACACTGCTTCCCTCATGCATAAGTTGAACGCCTCTACTTGACTCCACTGAAGCTTGATTGCTATTGATGGCAGACACCTGCGTGATTTCCGACCTTTTCGATGTTAGAGGCAAGGTCTGAGCTCTATAAGCATAACTCTTTCTGTTGCATTGAAAGCGCGCATGGCCCACAGGACCGCTGTATTGTGGGAGTAAATATTGTTTAAAAAGGATACAATCCATCCCACTTCTAATAACAGATGATAATCGCCAGCTCCATTGACAGTTCGCCGAGGTCTTCAAGGACAAAATCAAGCGTGCTGCACTCGGAACACGCGAATCGGGAGTTCAAACCGAATGGACATACGCAGTAACACTTCCAATGTCAACCTTCATCTCACACGTAAACAACTGATTCACCGCGTAACCAGTTGCTTACTCTGTTCACAAAATGTCATGGCTGAAAAGTTGCGACTCCCAACCTTCAGTCGATAAGTAGTTGGTGTATCGATAGAGCTGCTGACCGGAATGGTTTGTTCCTTGGATTGCACTTTCCAATCTCTATGGACCGGTAATAAAAAAGTCAAAGCCTTCAAAAATCTCACAAAAAACAGTATAAAGATGTATGAGTGTATGTGTGCATGTATGTATGAATCTTTATATGTAGGTAGGTAAACATGTACACATGTATGTATGTGTGCGTATGTGCATATGTATGCAAAAAAAATTGGAAAGTCTTGTAGAGTTTGATTTCTTAAGAGTAGATTGATGTGTACTATGCACAAGAAGATGAGTTGCATATAGGAGCAGATAATGTAATGAAGTTAGGGTTTCCTACATGAGTGCTTCTATAATGTATTATAATGACCAAAACACATGGGTCTAATAACTTCACATAATTTTGTGCACATGCGTAGGATTATCTATTTTTATTTTGTTGCTGCTAATCTCATTTATCATGTTGATTATAATGTACATGCTTTCAATCATTTTTCATCTTATATTCTGATGAAAAGTTTCTAAAGTGCATTAATTTGACCCTTAGAATGTTTTTTGCTGAGCAAGTGTTTATTCTTCTTGCCAATTCTCAATAACGTTCCATTATTTTGTGAATGTATGGAGAATAGGTATTCTTGCAACCCTAAACTCAAAATTAACACAAAAACTAACTTCCATTGCAAGCAAATTAGTCACAACTCATGTACATATATGTGAGTATGGTTTTCTCCAAGAAATGCAATTTTTTTCCAACTTACTTTCTTTTCTCACAAGATATATCTTATTATAGTTATTCCATCCTAGCTTAAGAATTAGTTCCTAAAAATGAACTAACCTGCTCACTTCTTAAAAGGTGCCAAAGAACATTCTAGCATGTTGCTAGCTAGAACCATTTTTAGGTTGCATTGCTCCTTTGTTATTTTTCATTCCCAATTATTTGTAGTATCAAAATGTAAAGGGATGCTAACCCTTCAAAGCACCAGGTATCTTTTCATGAATTAATATGATGCATCGGGCGTAGAGACCACTATGACGATGATGATATACCAAGGGTGGTTTGGAAAATTTTGCATAATTCAATTCTCTGTTTAGCCGAGATAATTCGGTGAAGGAAATTAGTGTGAGTGATTGAAGACGTAATTCAAAGAAAACGTGAGGAAGGAGAATCTGAGATAGTAAAAAACATAGTAATCATACATGTTACAAATCCAGAGGAGAAACAAGAAGAACTGCAAGATGTAGAACCATAGTGTTAAGCATGAAGACCAGGCAATTTTAAAAAACTTTATAGCTCAATTGCAACAAGAGAAGCAAAAGAAAACTATTATGAATTATCAACAGAGAGTCCATCGGTTCAAAGTAACATCTTTGAAACAAGCAGTTAAAACGTTGGAAGTGAACAAAGAGATAAATGTAAAGACACTTGAAGAACTAAAAAAGGTCCTCCTTTCCAAAGAGAAAACAATCACCTTATCTCGAATAGAATTATCCAATGCATAAGAGGACTTAAAGAGAATATCTCAAGATCGAGATCAATTGAGAAAGGGCATTTATGGATGATCATGTACCACTATACATCTCTAGTGGGGAACAAGATCAAAGTTCAAAAGCTACTCTATCACAAGAAAATGAAAAATTAAAAGCTCAAATAGCCTCCCTTAGAGAGGAACATGATAGGCTACATGCTTCCATGGTAGTACATGTTGAGATATCAAGCTCAACATTTGATGATCGAGGATGACACATACCAATTTTTCATCTTTTTGACATGTAGTGGTTACGTGGATATATATCAGGGACACTTTTAGTGAGTTGTACCAGATCTATCTTATGCGAGTGATGGCACATTTTTTTTTCTTGCCACTCACTCATTTGCGAACATTAGGGTTTTCTTTATGTATTATTCTTTATATATTGTATTGGTTGTATTATTGTTTTAGGTCATTCTTGTATATTCTATGTAATAGAAGAAGATGAAGAAGTCATTCTTCCTTGCCCCAATTTGTGTGTGCTCCTTTCTTTGTATGTGAGAGTGTGTGAGATCTATCTTCCTTATCTCCTTTCTCTTAACATGGTATTAGAGCTAGTGTGGTTGTAGAGAGGTCGTGGGGAAGGTCGACAATGAGTAGGTGAGAAGGTGTGGAAAACACGTGCTTCACAAACAATCTCAGATTGCTACGAACTTTGGTGTGAAGGTAGAAGTTGCCAATATACGTTTGTGGTTTACCCCTTGAGGGTCACTCATTTTGCTCAAATTTCAATTTTGCAGCCCTCTAAACCTCTATTTTGAGCCCCGAAGGTGGAGCCACAAAAAAAACAAGTCAATTTGCAAGATTGTAACTTTCATTCTTCTTGACATATCTCAAATATTCTAGATCCAGAATTTTGAGGTGGTTATGTGTACTATTGATACACGAAAAATGTGTTTTTCTGAGATCGGATTATCAAGTCACAGTGTGATAGTGTTCAAGTTGAAGTACTATTTCTAGTGTTTTTGTAGTATTGTGAATTGCTGCAGAAATGAAAATGTTGATGGAATGCGTCAACTTATGAGCGATACATTGGAAAAGAAAAATTTTCATGCTTACAAACCATCGATATTCTTTAAGTACTAGATAGGCGTAGTACAGTCCATTCCAATATGCAGTATCGAGAGTAAGGTTAATTATGGCAGTCCTACTACCGACTTGCCTTGGTGACAAAATCAAGTGTAGACATTGGGTAAAGGCGCATGCTTGTTTTGTGTTATGGTGAAAGTTATCCTTAATATCTGATACACAATTGCACACCATACAAAGTCATTTTTGAGCCCCAAAACTAGTGCAGATGAAGAAATAGCAACCAGAGGCCACCCTCATTCTAACTCTGAACTAGACCATCAACTTGTAACAACATCAAGAGCTTCTTCGGTGGTGTCCAATGACATTAAACCTTGATAACACCTATTCCATAACAAATTATGATCGAGATTGCTCCATCAAAAGATACCATAAATCTGTCTGGCTTCACTAGTGGCTATCAAACTCCACCTGATGAAAGAACTTGAATTTTTCACTTCCACCAATTTTAGACACTTGGACAATAAAATTCCCATATAGAAGCAGGGGAGATTAATTCGTGGTATTTAGAACCACCTATGGTTTTCCCCACATACAATTTGGAAACACCAAAGACCACCAAAAATCCATCCATTAATCATGCAAAATTACTTTCTTCTAGTTCAGACCTAGAAGAAATCCTTGACATTTTTTACCAGCTTAGTGCGAACTTAAGCGAAGTTTTTCGTCGAAATTTGATCCACCTCCTCAAATAATTCAGTGATTTTTTGCCTCGGATTACTACCCAACGATTTGTTATGATAGATTAATTCTAAAACCAGATGTTTATACGGCCAAGCAAGTCAACTACTGCATGAATCCATATTATGTTGAGAAAGTAAAGGCCGAGATTGAGCGATTACTAAAAGTATTTTCATTGTTCCAATAGACCATGTTGAGTCGATGTCCCCTATAGTCATCATACCAAAGAAGAACAAATAATTAAGAATGTGTGTAGACTATAAGAAATTGAATGAAGCTATTAATTTTGATCCCTTCTTATTACCCTTTTTGGATAGCATCTTAGAAGAGGTAGCAAGTGAAGCTTTTGATGGCGATGCACCACGTTAAACTCTCCTTTGCAAGAGCTCCACGATGATACCCTCAGAGTGGAAAATCGAGCTCCAGGCACCACACACATTATTCCACACAGAAGGTGCAAAATACATAGAAAGATTTCATAGGTGTTACAAATGTAGTCAAACTTATAGTTTGTGACTGACCAAACCACTATATGTTTTATTACAAAATTATATAAAAGTGTCCGACGGCCATTTGGCCTTTCACATGGAAACTAACAATAAAAATCTCCCACTAAAGGCCAATATGGACAAAGTGACTATGGGAGAAAAATAAAGAATGATAAAGAATACCTGAGTGTAAGTATACAAACTATACCTCACACCTGATGGGCATGTTACACGATATACAAGTAACTGTGTAAGATCATAAATCAACTAACCCCCATCAAGTGATACTAGAGTCAAAAGCTATCCTATGGTAGAGCTTTAGTCAAAGCATATGCAACATTATCTCGAGTATGAACCTTCTCAAGAACAATGTGCTCAATGGCTAAGCAGTCTCTAATGAAGTGATACCTCACCTCAATGTGCTTGGTCTTTGCATGGTAGACGGAATTCTTAGCCAATGC
This sequence comes from Ceratopteris richardii, assembly GCA_020310875.1. Lineage (NCBI taxonomy): Eukaryota > Viridiplantae > Streptophyta > Polypodiopsida > Polypodiales > Pteridaceae > Ceratopteris > Ceratopteris richardii. Next base: position 133,434,649 of record CM035439.1, on the reverse strand, counting down.
AATAGCACTCTGGCTATAACTGAATAAATGATGTACATGCTGAGGTAGACCCATATCACAAGCAAGACAAGAAATCCACAATGCTTCCTTACATGTCTTAGTTGATGCAACATACTCTTCTTATGTAGTGGAAATAGTTATACATTCTTGAAGAGGAGATCTCCAAGAGATAGCACCTCCAGCAAAATGAAAAATGTACCCTAATGTAGACTTACAATTGTCTACACAACTAGCATAATCAGAATCTATGTAACCAATAATGGATGCTTTCCCTCTACCCAAGCATAGACACTTGTCCTTAGTGCCACTCAGATATCTCAAAATCATCGTGACCGCTTCCCAATGCTTCTTGCCGAGATTCGACATATTCCTGTTCACAATTCCCGCTACAAATGCAATGTCTTGTCTCATACCTACCATAGCATACATGAGACTACCAATTGTAAACTGATAAGGAATTTTGGTAAGAATTCCTTTTTCTCATCTAATTTGGGGCAAAAATCTTGCTCAATTTCACATATGTGGGTAAAGTTGTACTTAATGTCTTTCCACCCTACATATGAAACCTGAGAAGTACTTTGGATATGTACTCACGTTCAGACAAGTATATGCATCTTTTACTCCTATCATGAGTAATGTGCATGCCAAAAATATGTTTGGCATCCCCCAAATCCTTCATATCAAATGTCGCACTCAACTTCTTTTTGAGAATTGACAAGTCATAAAAGGACTTCCCGACAATCATTATATCGTCAACATAAAGTATCAAGCATATCAAGCTTCCATCTGAGCATCTTTTTGTGTAGAGACAGTGATCCTCATTGCTTATGGAATAGCCTTGAGACTTCATAAAAGCATCAAAATTTTGGTACCATTGTCTAGGGAATTGTTTAAGTCCATATAAGCTCTTCTTCAACTTACAAACTAGACTTTCTTTGCCAATAACTACATAACCCTCTAGTTGTTCCAAGCAACATTCGCCAGGTAGTCATCTTGACCACTGGAGAGAATGTTTCCTCAAAATCAACACCATGTTGTTGCTTAAAACCCTTTGCAACAAGTCATGCTTTATACTTTGGAGAAGCACTATCTGATGTGAATTTCAATTTATATACTTTGGAAAACTTTCCTGCCCTTTGGCAAAGGTACTATATCCCAAGTACCATTCTTGTGAATAGAATCCAAATCACTCTTGTTGGTGCATTTTACCCAAGCCTACATGCTTGATAAGCTTGATATTATCCTCATTTGTAAGTCACATGTGTAGTCATGTAAACACCTCTTGTAAAAGAGTACATTTTATCTATTGTAAATGGAAAAAGAAAAAAGGAAAAGGATGGCTTACCTCATCCATGATGTAAAAGCAAATTCGTGGCTCTAACTACCTAAAACCACGAATTTTAGAGCTGAGGGAATCTCTCCTAACTTTGGGGATCACTTTTAGGTGGAGCCATTCGAATTCAAAATCAAAACTCCCTCCAAGAATAGCTATAAAAAGAGCAAGAAGGAAGAGGCGATTAGCAAGCCTTGTACGTGACCACTTCATGTCATTTTGTAGAGATTGAAGAGCTTACTCCATAGCTCTATCATTCTACTCCCATTGTGCAAAGATTCATTGCCAATGTGGTTGTAATCATATGTGAATCTATACATTTATCATCATCTACTTCTCTGTTTTGTTCTCTGCTATACTCACTCAAAGCAGTAACTTCAGAAGGTCATAGCTCGAGTTCTACGCAACCATTTTCAGTGTTTTAACATGCGTTGGATAGCTCTTACTGTCTAATGTTTGCATATAAATTTTCAAGGTCATTGGATTCATATTTTTGGAGATTTCTGCATTTTACTACTCACTGGTCTATCTCTGCAGAGCCCCGAGAATGGTGGGCATGTTCCAGAAATTGATGAATCTTCTTCTCAGTGCTCCATCCATCATTTGAAGTGTTTTAACTTGGATTGGGAAGCTTGATAAGTCTATTTGCTATGCCCACAAGGAAGTTTTCTAATTCCTACCAGGTAGAGAGCACTATGCATTTTTTCCAGCAGGTATATGTCCAAAATAGAAAGTTTTGGGAGCTAGTCATTTCGCAACTAGTCTGTCTTGACTTAAACTTTTGGGATACATGTTCCAAAGTACTTGGCTGATATTTTGGTGTATTTAGGAAGCTCAAAGGGTCTACCAATCTACTCTGAAGTCTCAGTTGGCTGGTGTGAAGCTGGTTGTAGCAGCACCTACTCATCTTTGGATTGCATCCACCATCTCTCTTCACAACTCTTCATGGCACGCTCCCACTTGACAAGTCGTAAGAGGACTTCCCAACAATCAGCATATTGTCAACATAAAGTATCAAGCATATCAAGCTTCCATCGGAGCATCTTTTTATGTAGAGACAATGATCCTCATTGCTTATGGATTAGCCTGGAGACTTCATAAAAGCATCAAACTTTTGGTACCATTGTCTAGGGGATTGTTTAAGTCCATATAAGCTCTTCTTCAACTTACAAACACCACAACATATCAAGCATATACCGAGGCTTCTACCGAGGAAAATGAACGGGCATGATTTCACCCTGATAGTGTAAGGGTCGGTGTCAAAACCAAAACACCGATATAAGCATCGGTATAAGCCTTGATATAAGCATTGGTATGAGCATCGGTATAAGCGTCGGTATGAACATCCGTATAAGCATTGGTATGAGCCTCGGTATAAGCGATGGTATAAGCCATGGTATGCCCCTGGGAAAAATAGTCGGTATAAGCATCGATACGTGCCTGGGTGTAATAGGCCTCTTTTCTAGTGAAATAATTCATTTTGAACTTTCTGAATTTCATTGTGGGGATAATGCTTAGAACGAATAATTAGGTCATTTTATGCATGTAGGAAAAATTTTGGGTTGACAAGTTTCATATTCTCTCTCTAGACCTTAATTGCATCATGTTTTCCAGTGGGATTTTGAAGGGGAAGATGAAAGAATTAAGGAAAACTCTGTATGAGGGAAAGGTAAAGCAAGTAGAAGAGAATAAAAGTGCCTGTGTGAGATTTTTGTGAATCATGTTCTAAGTACCTCGTTCAGGGTCCTACGTTTAGTTCATTGTAAGAAAATGCCTTGATTTTACTCTCTCTCTAGAATTTTAAACCTTGTAGGGCTCAAAAGTGGCATTTGGAGGTGGATTTGGACCTCGGACTTCTCTAACACTATTGTGCAGATCGAAAAATTGAATAAAAGTGTCTCCCACAGGCTTAACCTAATTCCTCATTGTTTTTGAGTTACAGGGCTTTGAAAAGTGCCGTTTTTTCCAACACTTCAAAAAAAAAAAAAAAAAAAAAACGAGGGCTTGTCTAATTCTATTCAAATCCGTGATTCTCATGCTCACATGTCACCATGTCTAATTATGTATGTTTTCGGATATGTCTTCTTGGTGTTTTTCTGCTATTTTTGACAGGTATGCTAAAGAAAGGAAGTACACTACGATTGCATGGCTTTTTGCGAAAGTTTTGGAGAAACTCGACTTTTTCTAAATTTGGTTGATCGCAGACTTCTTTGGGGAGCACGGCTGCGATCAAACGGAAAAAGATAAGAAGGCCTGCACATCAACACGGAGGACAGAAATCTGAGAATTACCTTGTGATTGAGAGTGTGATTGAGAGTGAGAGTGAGAGTGAGAGTGTGATTGAGAGTGCGAGTGAGAATGCGATTGTGATAGCTCGGGGGTGGTCGGGAGGTAGAGGCTTCGTCAAGAAGCTATTGTCCAAAGCTACTGTAACCATTGATTCACATCTATAATATCAGAATTCTTCCTTCTCTGTGTCATATTTGTTCTACTCTTCCGCATCAGATTTTCTTTTACCTTGTGCAATCTCTGCGTTCTTCTCTCCATTGTTATTTCTGAGTAATCGAAAGATTGTGATTGGGGATAGATTGTGATTGAGGAAACGCTACACTGGGCATATAGACGTTTATACTGTCGCATATATCGACGACCATATCTGCAAAAAAAAAATTTGGGCAGAGTGTGTTGTCTCTTGTTACAGCAATATTCCCATGTTGTTGTGTAGCAAAAGTCAATACACTCTGCCCAAAAAAAATCGAGTACATGTGACATGTATGACAGGCAATGAAAATATGATTTGATAAGGCAAAACATACTGTCAAACACAAAAGACATGAGCAAAATGAATCATGAACCATGTACAAAGAAATGAGATACATTCACATGATATTTAAAAACAACAATTAAAACACATGTATATGTGTGTATGCATGTGTATGTGTATATGTATTATGTGTGTATATTTGTATATATGTGTAAATATTTGTATGCATGTGTAAAAACCCTAAAACCCTAATCCTAAAGACCTAGACCTAAAACATGTGTACATGTGTATGCTTGTGTATATATATGTGTATGTGTATATATATTATGTGTGTATATGTGTATATATGTGTATGCATATGTAAAAATCCTAAAACCCTAATCCTAAAGAACTAGACCTAAAACATGTATATCTGTGTAGGCATGGGTATATACATGTTTATGTGTATATGTATTATGTGTGTATATGTGTATATATGTGTATACATGTGTAAAAACCTAAAACCCTAATCCTAATGAGCTAGACCTAAAACATGTATATGGGTGTATGCACGTGTATATACATGTGTATGTGTATATGTATTATGTGTGTATATGTGTATATATGTATATATGTGTTTGCATGTGTAAAAACCAAAAAACCCTAATCCTTAAGACCTAGACCTGAAACATGTGTATGTGTGTATGCTTGTGTATATATATGTGTATGTGTATATGTATTATGTGTGTATATATGTATATATGTGTATGCACGTGTAAAAACCCTAAAATCTTACGACCTAAAACATGCATATGTGTGTCGCATGTGTATATACATGTGTATGTGTATATGTACTATGTGTGTATATGTGTATGCATGTGTAAAAACCCTAAAACCCTAATCCTAACAACGTAGACCTAAAACATGTATATTTGTGTATGCATGTGTATGTGTATATGTATTATGTGTGTATATGTGTATATGTGTATATGTGGGTATGCATATATATATATATATATATATATATATATATATATATATATATATATATATATATATATATATATATATATGCATATATGTGTGCATATGTGTATATATATGTGTATTTGTATATGTATTATGTGTTTATATGTGTATATGTGTGTATGCATGTGTGTATATATGTAAAAGCCGAAAACCCTAATCCTAAAACCCTAACCCTAAAACATGCATATGTGTGTATGTATATCTCATGTGTGTGTATGTGTATGTGTGTATGCATGTATGTGTGTGTGTATGTATGTGTGTGTGTGTATGTGTATGTGTATGTGTGTGTGTATTTGTGTGTATGCATGTGTATATGTGTGCATGTGTGTATGTATATGTGTGTATGTGTATGTGTATGTGTATGTATATGTGTATGTGTATGTGTGTCTATGTGTGTGTATATGTGTGTCTCTTTTGTGTGTGCATATATGCATGTATATGTGTATGTATGTGCATGTATGTATGTATGTGTTTGCATGCATGCATGTATGTGTGTGTATGTATGTATGTATACGCATGTATGTAGGTATGTGTGTGCATGCATGTATATATATGTGTGTGTATGTATGTATGTATGTATGTATGCATATGCATGTGTCTCTTATGTGTGTATGCATGTGAGAGTATATGTGCATGCATATGTGTATGTATGTGTGTATGCATGTGTATGTATGTGTATGCATGTGAGAGTGTATGTATATGCATATGTATGTGTATGCATATGTATGTGTATCCGTATGTATGTGTATGCATATGTGTATGTATGTGTGTGTACACATGTGTGTGCATGTATATGTGTGCTTGTATGTATGTATGTATGTATGTATGTATGCATATGCATATGTGTATGTAATATGTATGCATGTGTGTGTATGTATCTCTATGTCTCTCTCTATCTATCTATATCTCTCTCTTAATATCTCTCTCTTCTCTCTCTCTCTCTCTTTTTCTCTCTCTCTTTCATCTCTCTCTCTATCTCTCTCTCTCTTTCATCTCTCTCTCTCTCTTTCTCTCTCTATCTCCCCCTCTCTCTCTCTCTCTTCTCTCTCTATCTCTCATCTCTCTCTCTCTTTGTGTGTGTGTGTATTTGTGTGTATGCATGTGTATATGTGTGCATGTGTGTATGTATATGTGTGTGTATATGTGTGTATGTGTATGTGTATGCATATGTGTATGTGTATGTCTGTCTATGTGTGTGTATACATGTGTCTCTTTTATGTGTGTATATATGCATGTAAGTTTATGTGTGTCCATATGTGTATGTATGTGCATGTATGTATGTATGTATTTGCATGCATGCATGTATATGTGTGTGTGTATCCATGTATGTATATGCATGTATGTACGTATGTGTGTGCATGCATGTATATATATGTGTGTGTATGTATGTATGCATATGCATGTGTGTCTCTTATGTGTGTATGCATGTGAGATTATATGTGTATGCTATGTGTATGTATGTGTGTGTATGTATGTGTATGCATGTGAAAGTGTATGTATATGCATATGTATGTGTACACATATGTATGTGTACACATATGTGTATGTGTGTGTGTTTATGCATGTGTGTGCATGTATATGTGTGTGTGTATGTATGTATGAATATGCATATGTATATGTAATATGTATGCATGTGTGTGTGTGTATCTCTATGTTTCTCTCTTTCTCTCTATCTATATCTCTCTCTCTCCTCTCTCTCTCTCTCTCCTCTCTCTCTATCTCTCTCTCTATCATCTCTCTCTCTCTCTCATCTATCTCTCTCTCTCTCTCTCTCTCTCTCTCTCTCTCTCTCTCTCTCTCTCTCTCTCTCTCTCTCTCTCTCTCCCTCTCCCCCTCTCTCTCTCTCATCTCTCTCTCTCTTTCATCTCTCTCTCTCTCATCTCTCTCTCTTTCATCCTCTCTCTCTCTCTTTCTATCTATTTCTATTTATAATAAAGAACAAAACAATCACTTGCATCGATGTAGTTCTTTGGATCCCTCTTGCTAAAGCCCAATTGATGTTGTCTCTCATCAAATTCCAAAGAACCGATGCCAAAAAGCTCCTGCAAAACAAAAGAAACGAGAAATTAAAAAAGAGAAGACATAGAAAGAGAGAGAGTGAAAGAGTATGCACATCACTTACCAAGATGCGAGAGAGAGAGAGAGAGATGTGTGTGTAGGGAGAGAGAGATCTCAGATCTATGTGTGTGTGTGTGTGTGCACAAGACAACCACAATGCAGATAGACGAGCACAATGTACGTGCTCAACCTCAAAAATAACAGTACACAATTCAAAATAGAATAGAGTTTTGACTTTTCGCTCTCGGGTTATTAAAATCGACGTCGGTATAAGCATCGGTATATGCGTCAGTAAATTATCGATACATATATCGACGCTCATATCGACGCATATATCGATGCTTATACTGATGTTGATTGACGTCGGTATGGCTTGCGTGGTCATTCTAGACAATTCCAACGGTCATACCAACTTCGGGGTATGACCATCAATATGGGTAGCGTCATTATGTCCCTCATATGTTGTAGTGAAACTAGACTTTCTTTGCCAATAACTACATAACCCTCTAGTTGTTCCATATAGATCTCATCTATAAGATCTCCATGCAAGAAAGCACTTTTCGCATCCATTTGGACTAGCTCTAAGTCCTCCAGTGCGATGAATCCAAGCAACATTCGCAAGGTATACATCTTGACCACTAGAGAGAAGATTTCCTCAAAATCAACACCATATTTTTGCTTAAAATCCTTTGCAACAAGTTGTGCTTTATACTTTGGAGAAGCACTATCTGATGTGAATTTTAGTTTATATACCCATTTACATGGTAAAACTTTCCTACCCTTTGGCAAAGTTACTAAATCCCAAGTACCATTCTTGTGAATAGAATCCAGCTCACTCTTCATGGCACGCTCCTACTTGACATGATCCTTTGTCTGCATAGCCTCTTTGTAGCAAGAAGGCTCACCAACATCTGTTAGCATAACAAAATCCAAACATGGGACATATCTATCAAGGGGATGTAAGACACGTGTAGAGCATCTCAATGGTTGCTAAACTCAAAGATTTGCAAACTAATATGATCGCACATTCTCTTGAACATCCCTATGTGCTACATTTTTATGCATGCTAACTGGAGGACTGGTATCCTCAAACACCACTCTTGTCACTTCAACCTCCTTAATGAGTTGTTTATGCATCTTAGACTCATTGAAAACGACGTCATTGCTTCTAATCACTGATTGTGTTTCAGGATACCATAATCGATATCCAAATTGGCGTTCTTGACCATATCGAAGAAAAATGCATTTCTTTGACTTATGGTCTAGATTTTGCCTAAGGTTCTTGCATATATGGACATATGCTTCGTGAAGTATTTTGATGGCGATGTAGCAGAATGCACTCTGCTTCTTGAGAGCCCCACAACAATATCCTCAGAGTAGAAAATTGAGCTCCTAGGGCCCCACACGGTACTCCGCATAGAGACTACAAAATATGTAAAAAAACATAGTACACACGGAGCATGAACATAGACTTCATAGGTGTTACAAATGCAGTTCAACTTACAATCTATGGCTAACGAGGCCACTACATGTTTTTTTGAAGAACATATACAAAGAAGTATTCGGTGGCCATTTGGCCTTTCACATGGACACTAACGATAACAATCTCCCACTAAAGGCCAATATGGCCAAAGTAACTATGGGAGAAAAATAAAGAATGATAAAGAATACCTGAGTGTAAGTATACAAACTATACCTCCCACCTGATGAGCATGTACAAAGTATACAAGTGACTATGAAACATCATGAATCAAATAACCCCCATCAAGTGACAATAGTGTCGAAAGCTATCCTCTGGTAGAGCTTTAGTCAAAGCATCTGAAACATTATCTTGAGTGTGAACCTTTTCAAGAATAATGCGCTCCGTGGCTAAGCAATCCCTAATGAAGTGATACCGCACCTCAATGTTCTTGGTCTTTGCATGATAGACTGGATTCTTAGCCAAATCAATGGCACTCTGACTATCATTGAGCAAACGAGGTACATGCTGAGGTAAACCCACATCACAAGCAAGCAGAGAAAGCCACAATGCTTCCTTACATGCCTCACTTCCTGTAACATACTCTGCTTTTGTGGTGGAAACAATTGTACATTCTTGAAGAGGAGACCTCCAAGAGATAGCACCTCCAACAAAATAAAAAATATACTCTGATGTAGACTTACGATTGTCTACACAACCAGCATAGTCAGAATTTGTGTAACCAATAATGGATGCTTTCCCTCTACCTAAGCATAAACACTTTTCCTTAGTGCCACTCAGATATCTCAAAATCATCTTGACCGCTTCCCAATGTTTCTTGCTCACAACTCCCACTACAAATGCAATGTCTACTCTCATAGCTACCATAGCATACATGAGACTACCAACAACAGATTGATAGGGAATATTGGTCATGAATTCCTTTTCCTCATCTGATTTGGGGTAATCATCCATGCTCAATTTCACATATGTGGGTAAAGGTGTACGCAATGCCTTTGCACCCTACATATTGAACTTGTGAAGTACTTTGGATATGTAATCACTTTGAGACTAGTATATGCATCTTTTACTCCTATCACGAGTAATGTGCATGCCAAGAATATGTTTGGCATCCACCAAATCCTTCATATCAAATGTCTGACTCAACTTCTTTTTGAGAATTGACAAGTCATAAGAGGAATTCCCAGCAATCAACATATCATTGACATAAAGTATCAAGCATATCAAGCTTCCATCTGAGCATCTCTTTGTGTAGAGACAATGATCCTCATTGCTTTGAGAATAGCCTTGAGACTTCATAAAAGCATCAAACTTTTGGTACCATTGTCTCAGGGACTATTTAAGTCCATACAAGCTCTTCGTGAGCTTACAAACTAGACTTTCCTTGCCAGCAACTACATAAACCTCTGGCTGTTCCATATAGATCTCATTTGTAAGATCTCCATGCAAGAAAGCAGTTTTCACATCCATTTGGACTAGCTCTAAGTCCTCCATTGCAACGCATCCAAGCAACATGTGCAGTGTAGTCATCTTGATCACTAGAGAGAAGATTTCCTTGAAATCAACACCATGTTTTTGCTTAAAACCCTTTGCAATAAGTCGTGCTTTATACTTTGGAGAAGCACTATCTCATGTGAATTTCAGATTATATACCCATTTACATGGTAAAGCTTTCATGCCCTTTGGCAAAGGTACTAAATCCCAAGTACCATTCATGTGAACAGAATCCAACTCACTCTTCATAGCATGTTCCCACTTGACATGATCATCTATCTACATAGCCTCGCTGTAGCAAGAAGGCTCACGGACATCTGTTAGCATAACAAAATCTAAACCCGGAACATATCTATCATGTGGATGTGAGACACATGCAGAGCCTCTCAATGGTTGCTAAATAGCAACATATGCAGACTGATCTGATCGGACATTCTCTTGAACATCCCTATGTGCGCCATTTTTATGCATGCTAACTGGAGGACTAGTATCCTCAAACACCACTCTTCTCACTTCAACCTCCTTAATGGCCTATTTATGCATCTTAGACTCATTGAAAATGACATCACAACTTCTGATCACTGGACGCGTTTCAGGATCCCATAAGCGATATCCAAATCATCCTTCTCGACCATATCCAAGAAAAATGCATTTCTTGGACTTATGGTCCAACTTTTATCTAAGATTCGTGGGTACATGAACATATGTTTCACACCTTAAAACTCAAAGATGATCATAATATGGTGGTTTCCCTTTCCATAACTCTTGTGCCACTTTCATACCTTTAATAGTACTAGGTGAAAGGTTAATTACATGAATTGCAGTCAATACTGCTTCTGCCCAAAGCCTTGTGAGAGGTTTGCATGATGCAACATAGAAACTGCTCTATCTAGAATAGTTCTATTCATCCTTTCAGCTACACCATTCTGTATTGGGGTAAAAGGAGCTGTAAATTTCCTACGAATCCCTCTAGACTGACAAAAAAGGCTGAATTCATGTAAGCTATATGCACCCCCATTATCTGAACATAAAGCCTTAAGCTTAGTTCCTTTTTTAGTCTGAACTGAAGCAAGCCCAATTCTGAAAGTAGGGAATACCTCATCCTTTGATTTGATAGGATATACCCAAACTTTTCTAGTAGCATCATCTATGAAAGTGACAAAGTAAAGAGAACTACTTAAGGACCTAGTGGGCATAAGACCACACACATCTGTATGAATGAGATCTAAAGGCTAAATTGAAGAGTCAATGTGCCTTCTATCCACATTTTTGGTTTTCTTTCCATATTGACAATGCTCACAAAATGAAAAATCAGAGAAAGATAACACAGGTAAGAAGCCAGAATGAGAAAGATTTTCCATTCCACTATGAGATATATGGCCAAGATGACCATGCCAAATACAAGCCATAGGCTATTCAATAATAGCTAACAAGTGTTCTTTATGATATACAAATAAAGGATAAAGTGAGCCAACTTTACTTCCCTTTGCGATAACCATATTGCCCTTTGATATACAAAAGGACTGAGCATAGAAGACCACCTTATAACCAAGGTCATCAAGTTGACCAACTAACATCAAATTATGTGATAACTAAGGTACATGGCGTAGATTATGCATAGTAAATTTTGAACCATCAATGAACTGCACAACCACATCTCCAACCGCCACAATGTCACACAGGTAAGAGTCACCAAGTCTCACGGTACCAAGAGACTTTGTTGCATAATTAGAGAACCATTCTCTGTGTGGTGTCACATGGAAATAAGCACCATACTCTAGCATCCACATGTGGGAAAGAGAATCAGCCATAAGAGCCTCAGTTGGCACAATACTATCAAGTGTCAACACATCAGCATCATCAAAAATAGCATTAATTTCTTCAATTTTTACAGTCGAAGTAGATGGTGTAGGTAACTGTTTAACATGCCCATCAACATTCTATCTTTTACATTTAGCATTCTTTAATGCATAACAATATTTCTTCTTGTGTCCTCTCTTACGACAACAATGGCATTCGATATCCCTCTTCCTTGATTTACTTCTACTCTTATTCCATTGACCATTCTTTTCCTTGTTCTTGCTCCTGCCACGTTGCTAATTATTTCCTTGGTAAGAATTTTGAACATTATATGCATATAATATATGCATATCCAATTTGAGTACCAACCATAGATTTTCTAAGTATCTCCTCACTCAAGAGTGCTCCACATAGTCATCATAGCTGAGTTTACCACCATGTGCACTATTGCTAATAGTTGTGCAAAACGTATTCCATGATGATGGCAATGTGCATAATAGCAATATTGCTTTCATTTCATTATCCATATCCATTTTCTAAGCCTATAACTGGGAGAATATAGCATCAAACTCATTTAGATGAACAACAACACTATCTGTGTTCTTCATGCGAAGGTCATATAATTTTCTCATCAGATACACTTTATTTGATGATGACTTTTTTTCATATGTATTGCATAACTTCTTCCAAAGCTCCTTTGCACTTTCACAGTCTAATACTATAAAGTTAAACATTATCTACCAGGTGCAAGCGAATGGTAGACCTTCCATTTCATCTAACTCATCCCTATCATCTTCATCCATGTCAATAGGCTTCTTTGAAATTCCATTTACTCGCTTCCATTGCCTCATTTGAATCAGCACATCTTTAATCTGATTCTTCCATAGATCCAAGTTTGTGTCACCAAATTTTTGGATCTCAAAATGGTCTTTGCCCTACAAGTCATAGCTCCTCCTTGGAACACTAGCACTAGCCCATGATCCACCAAATGTGCTTGAGACCTCTAATGTCATGATGGTCAAGAACTAAATAGAATAATAATGGATCTAGAAGAGTCCAAACGCCAACGAATAAGTGTACAAAGGAGTAAATCAACCACTATATAGTTGACAAAACAAAAAATCTGGAAAACTTTTGCCAAAGTATCCTCTGCAAAATGAGCATATGACTAGTGTCAAAATATCATAAAACTGCAAGTATTGACATGTTTACCTGCATAGTGAATCATTGATTCCACATCATATAATATGTTACCTAGTAGAAGCCAACTAAGCTTATTGAGCACCTATGAACAACTATCATACATCTCCTATGGCAAGGTTGGGTAACTCTTCCACCTACATCATCAAAGCGATCCCGATATCTGGGTGTCTCCTAGCACGACCCTCTTTATCAAACATAAAAGTCTTTATGCAAAAATGTAACCGCTATATCAATGACCACATGGACGTACATAAGCAGTATCCACAAAAGCGTAAATGGTGTGTTTTATGTGCTCAATATATGCAGTAAAATGACACTAAAAAGTTGAATGCATAGCCCAAAAACTAGCCAACAACACCTGCAAGTGTCTGTCAACTCTAATGTTTTAGGCTCAAAAACCTAGATAAATTTGCCACGGCTGCTCCCACCAAAATTGAAAACCTTTTGAGAAACCATAGTTTTATGAGTGTGGTTGAAAACACAACCCCAAAGGTTGATATTAGAACGATATCCTCAAAGTAGAAAACTAAGCTCCTAGGGCCGCACACGATACTCGGCATAGAGGCTGCAAAATATGTAGAAAAACACAGTACACATGAAGCATGAACACAGGCTTCTTAGGTGTTACAAATGTGGTCAAACTTACTGTCTATGGTTGACCAGGCCACTATATGTTTTATTAAAGAATGTTGATATATTTAGCTAGTGATGTGTGTGAACACACTAGGATCGTCGGGGCACTTTTTTCCCTCTTTAGGAGGTTTTTTTCCCCCGTCTTGTATATACGACTATTGCCCTAATGGGCTACTCATCTTTGTACATTCTCTAGTAATACATTCAGTCTCGTGTGTTGTGCTCCAAGCTTCTTCTCATTCCTTGTGTTGTTCGCGTGCTTCCGCAGATGTCTAACTCCAACAATTGGTATCAGAGCAGGTCGTCGCTTCATCTAGGGCGCCGTCGACACTCCTCTGTTTGCAGTCTCAGATTTGCACGAATTTCGGTGAGCATACTCAGCATGTTTATGAGATCAAAACAACTTTGCTTTGTTGTGCCGAAATCGCGATCTGAGCTCGTTTCAGCCTCCGAATGCACTATCGTAGTGCTTGTGTAGGCTATTTTGTCTTTTTGTGCCAAAGGTATATACCTGTTTCTGTTCGCCAGTATAAGCGTCTCAAAGTCTGCTACAGCTTTAGTAGAACTCGTATTCCATATGTTGGCTGTTGAGGATAAGTTGGATGGTACCAACTACCCATTATGGGCTTATATGATGCGACATGTATTGGTTGCAAAAGGATTGTGGAACATTGTGCAGGGTGTTGAAAGACGTCCTGTTACACCTGTAATAACAGGTACTACGAATACAGGTGCTGGAGCTGATGAAGATGGTGTCGAAGATGATATTGTGCAGATTCCTGTTCGTGTTGTTGTTTCTGTTGTCCTTGATACAATGCATACCTTGGAGCCTCCCCAACTTGATCTCTTTGTTGGTATCCATAAGGCCTAAATTGAGGTGCTTGTGGCTACCTAGGTTTTCGATTATACGGGAAATTATTTGTAGTGTTATTAGTGTATTTGTTGCAAGGACCTTAATTCATGTGCACAAAGAGGATATGGGTACTAAAAACACACAAAAAATAGATATGCAAATAGACGTGATAGTACATAAGATTGGGTGCATTCTCCCCTCATGCACTCTGTTTTGATAGGTCCATAGAGTGATGTATTTATAGGATTTTCCATTATGTTGAAAAACAGTAGTTACAATGAGGACGGCTTCAAAAAGCAAGCATGAAAGTAAAAAGTTGCTCTCTTTATGAAGAGACTTTGCTTTTATTAACATAAATCATGATCTACGATGATCCTTATCTTAACCACTATTTTTACTAATTTTTCTAGAAAGAACCCTCTACATGGATCTTTATTTATAAACTATAAATAAAATATAAGTCATGTTATTTGTATCCAGACACATCTGAAATATCCATGCCCTCACAAACCTTCAACTGTTATATCAAAACACCAAAACACATTAATAACTCAATAAATCTCACTCCATAACTCCAAAATTCAACACATTCCATATAATTGATAGCATTGCCCCTCAGTTGAAAAAGCAACTAACCTCAATTGATAAAAAAATAAATAAACATGGATGGTGAGTCACATGTCCCATCACTAAACAGCATAGGCATATTCCATGTAAAAACACATGCATGGAAATGTTCATGGAGGAGTTAAATTATTGAGATTATTTATGGGGTGCTAACATAGTCTCTAACTAAGACAATAAAAGAACATACATTACTAACTATTTGAAATGTATTTTTTTTCTTTTTGGACATTTGTGGTCTAAAATATGCTCCAAATATTCTAATTTATTTTGGGAAGTGTAACTAAAGTATGCTCCTACATATTAAATCCTATGTGTAAATGCATCACATGCAAAGAACTATAGGATTAAAGAAAGACAAAAATGGAAGTTTGATAATCAAATAAAATTAGACTTGTGAAAAGATTGTTGTTGACGTGGTTGCTACAAATACATCATTTTGATAATCAATTGTACTCTTTCTCTACATCATGAGCAAAAGAAATAGCTTTATGAAGCATTGTGGGTTGGAGTGAATGAAGCTTAGCTTGGATCTCCTTCTCCAAACCGCCATCATACTTCTTCTTCATGCTAACTTCAAAAACATCTTCAAGTAGGCTAAGGAATACTAGGTATTGTCAGAACTGGTCTATATAGGTTGTAAAATTATCACCCCCTTCCATGTAAATGTGACCCACAAACGTCGAACATGTAGGTGGAAATGTAGGGGAATGTGTACCTAAGTTGTGAAGTCTTATGGACTTGTGTCGATGAGACTGTACCTCAATCGTCCCACAATTGCATATAGTGGTGGATTAATACACGTTTAATTATCAATCCGAAGAATTATAAGTACCAAGTGTATGAAGACATGTGCACACGTGTTGGTAAGTGAATTATCAATGCTACAAAGCAAGTGCCTTGTCTCACCATAAAGACGCATTCTTTAGGATTCAGGCATACTCGATATTGTCAACATTTTTCGAATATCATTCGTAATTTTGGAATGTGTTCACTTCTCTAACATGAATAGGTGCATAGATCATCTACGTATACTTCCATAATCTTCCTTAGGAATTCCTTAAACACATGACACATCAACCTTGGGAAGGGAGCGGGGGCATTGGTGAGCCTGAATGGCATCACTCTAAAAGCATAAACTTCCCATTCACTTATGAAAACTATTTTATTTTGATCCTCAGTAGCGATGGCTACTTGGTTATACCCCAAGAATCCATCTAGGAAGCTATATACTTCCTTGCCTGCAACTCTTTCTAAGAGATGGTCAGTGATTGGTAATGGGTAGCTATCACGGATAGTAGTTGCGTTCACTTTCTTTAAGTTAATAAAAACTCTTAATTTTCCATTCTTCTTTGGTACTACCACTAATGGTGACACCCATTCTTTGTGCTCTATATCATAAATGAATCTGGCTGCTAACAGTTTGTCTATCTCCTCCTTAATTTTCGCCAAATAGACATCATTGTACATAAGGGCACTGCTTTGAAGGTTTCACATCAGGTGTCATTGGGATTCTATGGGAACAAATGGATCGATCTACTCCCTTGAGGTCCTTGTAGGTCCATGCAAATACATCCCAGTATTCTCTGATTAGTGCTATCAATCCTTCTTCCTCTTCAAGTGATACATCTTTTCCAATATACGTACATCTCTCTTCTCCTTCTTCCATGGGTACTACTACTTTCTTAGTTTGTTCCTTAGTATCGTAAGCTTCTCCTTCTCTCGCTTCCCTTTTTGGCATTTGAATAGCTATCTTCCTCTCTTCTACTTCGTATCTTTTGTAGTGCTTTGGGACTTCAAAAAGCTATGGGGATTGTTCTATCTTATCTAATGTGTCATCTTTGTCTCGTCTTGCATGAGCTGCTTCTATTGCTAATACCTTGGTTGTTTCTTCTTCGTTCTCAATCTGGATTGCTTCTAAATACCATTCCTCCGAATCGAATTCTGGCTCCATCTCTATGCTTTTGTACTCCTCCCTCCATTCCTTTTCTAGTAATTCCCCTGCCTCTAGTTCTTGAAGGATTACCATGTAAAAACTTACATCATAATTGAGTTTTGTTCTCTTCTCTTTTTGCCTCTTTGCACATGCATAATTGGGCATCTTTGTGCATCCATGATTGATAACTAGATCTTGCACTCTGAATGGACAATTCATCTTCTTCCTTATGTATGGGATTTCATTGTAGTGGGGGCACATCCCTATATGAAAAGGTATGTAAATTTATCTTTGTAGTGGTCCCTTGATGTTGCAAGAATAATGAGTCTCTTCCCCAATCTTGTACTACCCTAAGTTGCCTCATAAAGGGTCATCCTAATATCATTTCGTAATTATTGGCCTTTCCAAATTGACATATATCCAAAGTGTGTTCCAATTCTACTCCGCAGGTAGTCAACTTAATCTTCTCCAATATTCCTAGGGGTCTTTCCATGTGGCCATCTGCTAGTTGAAGCTTCATATGTGTTGGTCCTAATGCGGGTTTCCCCATTTTTCCCAAATATCTTTGGTAGCTATGCCTACAACCGCTCCGGTGTCTAAGATGGCTTTGGTCATATATCCATTAAATGTGATAGGTAGGCACGTATTTCCTTCATCTCCTTCACTAAATTCTCCAACTTTTTCAAATGGGATTTGAATGGTAGTAGAACTTTAGTTTCTCTTTTTTCCTTTAGAGGATCTTTAGATTCTATTGTCAAATGTCCCACTAATTGCTTCCACAATTGGGGCTTGGCTCATAGCAATTCTTCTACTGTTAAGAGGCATTGTACCCTAGTCTTCTTGAGATGTGCTAAGTTGCATAATGTTCTATCTAGAGACCCATCTTCCTTTCCCCGTATTGTAGGAGCATGAAATACTACAGATCCTTTCTCATATTCTCCCATATAATTTGGTAGTGTGGAAAAGTTGTGCGCTTGTTCTGTATTTTGGTATAACATGGAAACTTCTTCGTACACTTCTTCTAAATTTGGTATAGGTTGGGTTTCTCCAATGTCTAGTTCTTCAAAGGGTGGTGTTGAACTCTCAATCTTTTTCCATCATTCTTCCTGGATCTTGGCCCACAAGTCTTGTGGCCAATTGGCCTCTAGTTCTGGAATTGCAAAAATCTGTTCTTCTTCACTATGTTCCTCTTTAGGTATTCTCATTTGTTTTCGATCGTTATTTTCTATACACCCATTGAATTGGCTTTCAAATATTCTTGTTTCTGGAAGAACTAGGATAGTCTTTTCTAGTGTGATTTGAGCTATCTCTATGAGCTTCTGCATATTGCCAATCTCTCCTTTTCTAGCTCTCCTTATGGGTAGATTTTTTCATGTTGTTCTATGCTTGGGTCCGATCGAGATTCTAGATTGGTAATTTTTCAACCACATATCCAAGTCTTCTGACATTGGGTCAGCTAGAATGGATTCTGGTTTGTCTGGCTTCTATGTTTGGGTCTTTTGATAAGTGTTTCCTTGCACTTCTTGCTCTTGAGGGTTCTTACTTTCTTTCACGTCTTTCTCAATCTCTTTATTTTTCTTTTTTAGCCATGATTCTCCCTAGGTCTGCCCATATCCCTAATTTGTCGTTTCTCCACTACCTAAAGGTGTAGCTAGTACTATGGCTCTCTCCATGTTTTCCTCTAGTTGAGTGTATTTAACTAGCACTACATTCTATGGATGGGGTGGTTGTTGTCCTAACATTGGTTGTGGTTGTCCATATCCTCCTTACTCATAAGGTCTGGGTGCTCCCTATGAACCTGTATAAGGGTTGTATCTAGGAATCTCCCTACCTTGTTCTCTAGGAGGATATTGATAAGGTCTATACTAGGGTTGACTCACTGGCCTTGGTTGCCTGTTAAATGGGCAATTTTTGGTACTATGGTTGGTATATTTATGCTCGATGTAGCAGTATAGGGTGGATCCTTGAGGTGGCTTCCTATGGTATGGGTAAGGTTGTTGTATGCCTAAACCTCCTCTTGTACGTTTTTGGTCTAGGTACGTGACTCTAGACTCATCCTCCTGATCCTTTAGCTCATAGATAGTCACTGGGCTTACTCCTTCTCCTCGTGTGGGTGAATCTATTTGTAAAAGTAGGTCTTACCCATGGATCAGATATATACATCCAACACGTAATCATATTGAGGTAGCAGATCCCCTCTCAATACTTGAGTCACTACGGACTTGCCCCTTGGGGTAGTCAGAGTGTCTTCATGATTAGGTCTTCCTAAAGTTTGTTGTTTTTTCTAATTCCCCTCTCGTTGATCTGGTCAGGGTTTTCGATCACTACATAGATGTGACCTAACTTGACCATGTAAACCCGTCCTTCATACTTGACTGCGGGTCTTGGAACTATTGTTGAATCTGTGGCATTTACCATTCTTGCCACTGATCTATTTAAGCCATCAAGGTAAATAGGGATACCCTTCCAATTAGTGGATAGATATTGTAAAGAGATCCGGTATTCACCTTCTATGGTAGACCGTAGACATGAAGTTCTCTCTCGGAATTGAACCATGCATGTCCTTTGAGGCCATGGGTAGAAGAATAGAATTAGCAAGAAAGAGGCAAATTCAAAATTCTGCTTCAATTCTCATAATGGCAAAAGTTCTTTACAAGAGTCACCAAGTGACTTATATGCATGTGCCCTAAAATTGGTCCTTTCACACAAGTGACGGGCACATTTATTGAAGAACACTAATTTCATAATATATTACAAGGATTATGTTACAATGATTGGGGCTTATGCATCGAGGACTCCTCCAATGCATTTACATGGCTTCAATGGATTTTGAAGAAGAAAATTTGTCCCCATAATTTGAAAAATTTTGGGGTTCCCTTTTCTGTGCTTCTTTACTCTGCAATAGGGAAGGAAAGAATCTTTAACTATTTCTTTTCCATGTGGTCAGACGATCTGCACTATGATGTAGGACATTCCACCAAAATTTAGCCTTCCCTACTAAATAGCTAGTGGTAAACTTTACTTTATCACTTTCAGAATATGATTCGTCAAAATAGAAATCATCAAATTGTGATAACCATGAGAGAACTAATGGCCCATCCTTGTGGCCATCAAACCATAGAAATTGGTAATTTTTAACACCAATCTTGGAATGTGTGTCATCAGCTTGAGTATAGGCAATAGCTTTTACCACCCTTGCAAGATTATCCTCTTCAAATTGCATCTTCTAAAGTACTTCATCACGTTATCGGATCTCATTTTGGGCACCTCAAAGTTTGTGCCACAAAAGCTCCAACTGTTGCTCGAGTGGTACCTTTGGTAGAGGTGACTCACCAAAATCCTCCATAGTGTTTGTAGGGCCCATGGGTATGTAGACAAAGACACCCCTTTATTCAATATGTGAAAACAATTTTGAGATTGCTTGAACTAAAATGGAAAACGGAAGGGTTGTTCTTGGGAATTGGAAAAGTAAGAGATGCAACTTGTGTTAAATATAAGTAGAAAGATATAGAGCGAAAACACAAGGGAATAGTGTAGTGGTAAAACACTTCACTTGTGAAAGTGAGGTTTTGGGTTCAAATCCTCCCTCCTTGGTGAATAAAAGACTCCTTATTGCCACTCCTTAATTAAACAGTGTTCACGCATAGCTAGTGGTTTCCAATGATCACCCAAGGAACCATGGGTGCTAGGGAAGCCAAAGATGGAAAAGTTCTATGACTTAATCAATGAATACATTGTAAACGTAGGTATAAACGTAGGTTCAAGTTTAAGAACTGGAACAGGAACTGTTATGGAGTTAGTATATTCTAAGTACTTAAGTACGCTTAAAGATTAAATTAGAACAAGACGTTAAGGTTTTAATTTAATGGTATAATGAAGGGGTGGAAGCATTCTCCAAATGGGTATGAAGACTTTTGGGAAAGGACGCTTAAGGAATTGTACAAAAATATGTATTAATTAATAAAAGGGGCTCCTGGTTTTTTAACAGAAGATATTTTTTTCTCTCTTTTCCTTCTCTTTTTTTGCAGGCACAATGATTATAACACTTGGTGATCCTCCATGGGATGGATCTCTCTTTGGTGATGCAGAACAATTGGCAGGACAATGCTTGAAGGACAATGGCATAAACATGATGATGCTAACCTCGTGGGTTGCTCGCGAACAAACTTATGGGAGTCCTTAGAGAGACCTTGTCGAGGCACAAGAGACCATGTTGCAATTGTAACATATAATTAATCTGATTGGAGACCTTTAGTGCAATGATGCCTGAGTTTATCAATTCCATCCTATGTATCTTTCTATGATCTTGATCTAGTAATCAACGGGTTGGAATTTAGTGGTTGTCCGACAATAATCTGGTGTGTGTCGAGTACAATTTTGATGTATTTTGACTTCTTACTAACGGAATCGATGGTGAATGGATCTCCCTACTTCTTGTTTGATGTTGTATTGCACCTCATGTGCTTGCGAGGCATGTTGTACTATGGGGGAGGAATCAGCCATCATTCTGCTCGCATCACATATGGTGGTTCTTTTGCACTCTCCCTCATTATTGATCTCTTGTTCAGAGAATTTGTTGTGCCTATTTTTGGAGAAGCCTCCAGGGATCAACACATTTGCGAATGTTCCAAAGAAAGATTGGATTGAGACACAAGCAGTTGTGCACATGAGCTTGGGCAATTTTCTACTTTTTTATATTTGTTGTGCTTATGATAAGCATAAAAAATCAAAAGAGAAAGAGAGTGAGAGAGAGAGAGGCACTGGTTTGTGGTCATCTTCCACATGTCTACTTGAGACTCCATCCTCACAATATTCACTTTCAATCTCCTTTCAACCTTGGCAAGTGCATCAGTTCATATCAAACCTAATATTGCTTTTGGTGGATTAATTATTGATCATGATTAAGGCAAACTAACATAGAATCATTCATCTCCTATGCAAGATTATGATAGTTAGCTGGAAAGATTTAATCATAGAATATCTCCATAATTGTGTATGCATCTTATGGTTTATGTTTGCATTATTAAGATGAAGTATTATTAAAAAAAATAGAGAGAAGGGTTATTATCTTTTTTTTAAATCATACTCATGAAGATAAGAATGACTATGAGGATGTTCTTGGTACTTAGTTTTTTTAATGGGACATCTTTTATGATGACACAGAACATATTAACAATTAGGATCTATTTGCCACAATGGCCTTGGTAGTTCAAAATGAGTATTTTAGTACATATGCGGCCACATAGTTTGTTGCTTGTTAGGGCAGATATGGTTGAGTGATGGAGAACTTACTCCCATGAAGTTGTGTCTTTAGTCCCATGATGGTCCATGTTGCATGTTAAGTGGTGATAAGCATTTTCTTCATGGGTTAGTATGAGTTTGAGGTAGCATTCACTCTACAAAGGCACTCAATTGTGTGTTTTTGGTTATGAGAGAGTGTGAGGTAGTTTTAATTCGACAAAAGCACTCTTTGGTGTGAGATTTGTGAATGTGAGGTAGTGTTGATTCGGCAGAAGAATTCATGGATGTTCTTTTCTCCCTCCTTTCTTGGTTTGCATGTTTTGAGTGGTGGATTATGTGGGACTATGGGATACATGCTTTTATGGTGGTGTGGGTTTCCATTCATTCATTTGTTCTTCTTGATGATGCTTTTGGTGAATTGTACTAAAATTTGGAGATAAGCTATGTTTGATCACTAGTTTTGATAATTTATGTTGTAGCTCGCATGATCAGAAGAATATGATGCAAAGAAGTAAAGTTTGAAGCTGATCCGATTGGAGTCTAAAGCTATGATTGGATGATCCAATCTCTTGGAGATTTACACATATTGTATATGAGGATGTATTGTAGGGTGTCATATGATGTAATTGATGTTTCTATATGATGAAAAAGTACCTTGCATTTGCATTTACATTTAGGCTGGGTGGCTTATTATGTAAGAGGAGAGTAGCTTGTATATCTCGGCTACCATCCAAGGTACTGTACTTTGCTTTTCTCTTACAGAGTATAACTAGATACTTATGATCATTGATTCATCTTTCATACCATGGATGCACGATGCACTTTGGTTGATGGAGCACTCATTCATAGGGTGGTTGCATTCAGCACACACATTGCATTTGTATATCACTTGTGGGATTCACGTCCACAAATGTGTGCTAGTGTTAGGGAATAGGGAAATCCATGGAGTTAGTATATTCTAAGTACTCAAGTATGCTTAAAGATTATATTAGAACAAAACATTAAGGTTTTAAATGAATGGTATTGTGAAGGGTTGGAAGCATTCTCTGAATGGGTATGAAGACCTTTGGGAAAGGACACTTAAGGAATTGTATAAAAATATGTATTGATTAATAAAAAGGGGCTCCTCATTTTCACGTGAAAGACATTTTTCTCTCTTCTTCTTCTTCTCCTTATCTTTCTGTGTAGACACAACAATTCTAACAGAATAGAAACCAAAAATTAAAGACAAAACTGAAACTGAAAAAGAAACTGAAAATGAGATAGAGATAGAGATCAAAATCGGAATCGGAATCTGAAAATGAAAACAAACAATGAAACAGAGATCGAACACCGAAAACAATCAATGTCAGACCCCTCTGTGGTGATGTACGGAAGTTCTAATACCATTGTTGCAAGGATCTTAATTCACATGCACATAGAGGATATGGGTACTAAAAACACATAGAAAATAGATATGCTAATAGATGAGATAGTATACAAGATTGCGTGCAATCTCCCCCAATGCACTGTGTTTCGATAGGTCCACATAGTGCATGTAATTATAGGATTTTCCATTATGTCAAAAATAGTGGTTAAAATGAGGGTGGCTTCAAAGAGCAAGCATGAAGGTAAAAATGTTCTCCCTTTTATGGAGAGCCTTTGCTTTTATTAACATAAATTACGATCTATAACGATCCTTATCCTAACCACTATTTTTACTACTTTTTATAGAAAGAACCCTCTACATGCGTCTTTATTTACAAACTATATATAAGATATAAGTACTATTATTTGTATCCAAACACATCTAAATATCCATGCCCTTTCACACCCTCACAAACCTCCAGCTTCTATATCAAAACACCAAAACACATTAATAACTCAATAAATCTCACTCCATAAGTCCAAAATTCAACACATTCCATAATTGATAACAATATTTTTGCTCAAGGTGGTAGTAGAGGTGTGGACCCCGCATGGGTGGTCTCACATACTAGCATGGTTGTGGTGGGGTAGGTCCTCCTCTTGCACATACAAGCATGAAATTGATGATCCCCTCCACAATACACACATCTTCTTAACATTGGCATTCACATGGCTTGAGCCTAGTAGGGCTTTGTTCCCTAAAAGCTTTGAACACCCAACTTCTTGGCCACCAATTCTGCCAACTCTTCCACGTTATTGGATTGAGAATATAAACTATTGGAAGCATCATCAGACGTGGTTGGGGTTTGAGGGATCTTCAACTCATTTGCTAAGTTATCTTCTAGATCTATACACTCTCTAAGACATTCATCCAGATCTCTAGGTGTTTCACATACACCAACATTCTTAAATGCCCATTCAAACCATCCAAGAATAGTGGTAACAATTTTTGTTGGACTGGCCTCTCAATTGTTGGACAACAATCCAAATACTCATTAAATCTTCTAGCGGCTAGTCTCACTCACTCACTAGGTAGTTGCTTAAAGCTATGAATCAAAGAAGAGTTGGTATGTTTTATTTCCCTCTTGGTGAATTCGCCGATGAATTCTTCTAAGAACTGCTCAATCTTGGTAAATCTATTTGGATCCAAGGTTGGAACCAAGTCAGATTCGTTCCTATCAATGTGAGTCCAAAAGATTGATATTGAATAAAAAAATGTTCTATTTTTTCAGCTTGCAATACTTGCTTAAATTTTTGCACATGTTCATAAGGATCTCCTAGATTTTCATAGTGATTTCTTAGGCACTTTGCTACCTAGTAGGGCCTCAATGTTCTACCCATATAGGGTGGTCAAGGAATCACTGGAACAATTGGATGCACACATGGACCTCTTCCTTGTGAGGTCTTAGAGGAAATGGAGGTATGTTCATCAACTCACCTCCCAATTGGGTGTTAGGTATTGTGTTGGTATTTGGTGTAGGAAAATTACATGAGATATGAGTTGAACATTTTGTCGGCTACCTTGTCCTAAGATAGGGTTTCCTTGGCTTTGTTGCTGACTGTGAGGATTTTTAGAAGTGGTTGTCTGATCCCTTGGGGGGAATACCGGCAAAACCGTGTATTGGATTCTAGATATTTTTGTATAGTAACAAGATTGACATTGCTTCCCACTATGGGCAAAGTTGCTTGCAACAACTTATCTGTTCGAGTAATCAAATAGAAATATATTAAAACATCATCCTGAGGAATTATATCTCCTCTCTAAATATTCACTACAACAAATCTTCCTCTTGGTGTAGTCACAGCTTCTCTATTATCCGTACTAGTTTGGTTATTGAGCTCCTCAATTTCTCCCCTTTCATTAATTTTATCAGGATCCTCAATTATTAGATACACTTGTCCTCATTTGTCCATGTAAAATCCACCTTCAAATTATTGCAGAACTTTGGAAGACTTGAGAGGCATTATAGTTTTTGAGTCTTGCCATAGACCTATTGATTCCATCTAAGTATATAGGTACTCCATGTGAGTTTGTTTTTGAAGAATAGATAGAAATGTGCATGTCTTTAGAGGTTGTCATTACTTCACTTTCAGATTCACTAGAGGTGTTTGAGTAGGCAAAGTGAATACTTCTCTGAGTCACACTCCCTACTGAGGATATTACACTTCTTCAACTCCCTAAGACATGTACTGATCTCAGGTTCATTCAAAATCTATTGATCCTTATGGGTTTTTACACCCTAACATCTCTATCTTCACTTTTGAATGTTTTCTTGGGTCTAAATGATGGTTTTAATTGGTGTTTTGAACAAAGAATTTCCAAAAATTCAGCTATGGATCAATTAGGGTTTTCTCAAGAATTTTCATGATACACAATACCTAAGCTCTCAGATGATACATGATACCGAATCGGACGATACGATACTTGGACTCTAGACGACAGACAACACATGATTTTAGAGGTAGGATAAGCGACACATGATACTTGGGAACCTCATGATACATGATACTTCCCTTTGATGATATGAAAGTTGGTCACATGATAGGCAATACACGATACAAGCCCAATATTGATGACACACGATACCTTGAAGTATTGATGATGCATGATACTTGGCATGGCATGACAATACTCAACTAGGGAAGATACATGATACCTAGGTATCACAATACACACTAGGAGCAAGGTATCAACGATACACGATACCTGGCAAGTATTGATGACACATGGGAATTTGTTATCATGATACCAAACTCGATCGATCATGATACTTGAACTTTTACAACTCAAAATTAAGTTTCAAAATTATTAGTGGATTCCTTGTGTCTCCTCTCCTCCCCTTATGTGTGTGTAGCTTTAAATGCCCTTGTTTTAATAAAGAATGCACCTCACAATACTGGGGTGGTGTCATTTCTTGCCATGTGAGCGATCATACATGTAAATGATACTTCTAGTGTGAAGCGCTCACCTCAAAGTGTACCTCTCCCAATTTGTAGCCCCAAAATATTGCTATAGGCTGAGTTCTAGGCATAAGTTCTCTCCACGATACCTGTTCTCTAGCAAATGAATTTTGATGTGGTTTTCTTGTTTTTGTCCCTAATCAAGATTAGTGATCTAAAAAAATGCAATTTTTTTATTCTTTTGTGATATTGGTTTCCTGACATATACCAACATGACCACTATACATGTCAAAGAAATGAAAAAGTGATACATGTCATCCTAGATCATGACATGTTGAGCTTGATATCTCAAGAATGAGAAGATTTCTGGAAACGTGTGTTTTTTGTGTCACCTAAATCCCTCACTTTGCCCATGTTGTAAACTACCTTTATGGTATGCTACGAAAGAAAATAAAATTTATTTGGATTGAAAAGAACCCAAAGCTGATGCGTAAATGGAAGACATCATTGATCAAATCCCCTACTTTGAAATGTATAGATTATTCGGCAAATAAGCCAATAAATTTGACACTACTCTATACATGCTCTCTAAAGCAAATTATTATGATGACTTAGACGATGCAACAGAAATAGATATAAACTTAATTAAACTATGATCCACATGTTTATGATTATGAATAGTGTAAGAATTTAGAGACATTGTTGGCATCCTCTAATTGGTCAACAAACAAGTTCAAAAGTATGAAGAAAATAGCATATATTTTTTTCTTCGAAGATGGATTTCTATGGATGCTAGAGGAAAGGTTAAAACTCCACAAAAGGGTTCTGGATAGAATAACATGCATGATACCTTATGGGAACGCCACAAAGGTTTTGTTCCACATATGAAAAGATTTGGGAAAACTATTTCTGGTCTAGGATGTATGTGAATGTTCGAGATTTTTTGAATGCTTGTGATACATGCCAAGTGCACTCCTTGGTCAAATATAGACCCATTACACCTAACCTACCCTCCTTTTATTCATTACAAGTGGGTGGTAGACATAGTTGTCGTGCCCAAAGGTATTGATACAATGAGATATATCATTTTAGCACAAGAAGACTTGACAACACATGTAGAAGGTCAAGCCCTCCGATCAAATACTACATACGATGTATGTAAATTCTTCTTAAAGAAGTGATATCATGATACATTAAGAGAGAGAGAGAGAGAGAGAGAGGAAAAGATAGAAAGATAGGCATGTGAGAGAGAGGGAGAAAGAGAGATAGTCATGAGAGAGAGAGAGAAAGAGAAAGAGAAAGAGGGATGGTTCATGGTAGAGAAAGGTAGTGAAAGAGAAAGGTAATGGTTATAGTGGTAGAGAGACTGTGATAGAGAGAGAGGTAATAGTGAGAGTAGTAGCGATAGAGAGAGAGAGAGATACAAGTAGAGAAAGGTAGATAAGATAGAAAAGTATAGAGAAGGGTAAGATGAATTAGAGCGGCGTAGGTAGAATAACAGAAAATAAAAATAAAATGAAAATGTATGTAATTTGATGTATATTACTTGTATACTAATGTTTCTTTATGCGTTGTCTTTCATATCAAAGATATGGATTGAAGACAAGATAAGAGCAAAGATTTCAACCAAGAACATGTGAAGATTTGAGGATTACCAGAAGAAGTGTTTGATGACACTTTGTTGAGCAGACAACCTATTATTTTACCTAAACTACTATGAAAATGAATCTATTTTGGGAAAGCAAAAATGTAGATGTCAAAATCTCAATGTTATCCACAATCTAATCAGTCCATTTGATTACCTCTTAAGGTTCCTATAGGTAGCACTCTTGATTCTACAAAGGACGAAGCTAAATCAAGTTGCAATCTCATATTTTGCATAATAAATGATCCACAATGGTTTTTTACTTGTGTCTATGCATCTTAAGTGATTTTATTTTATCATTTTTTCTTGTTTCACTTAAACACCTGGGGTCATAACACCCTGCATGCAGTTTGGATTCGAATTGATCCACCCAAATGACACCTTTCTTCCCACAACATCAGCTCCTAGAGGAGTTTCTTGGATATCAAATTTTGGTAAAGGTGGTTCTTGGTCTTGCATGTCCTTCCATTTCTTCTCATGAACCATTTCCCAAAACCTTCCTTGCTTATGGATGTTGATCGCTAAGTATGGGATCTTCTCTTCAAATGTCATGTTAATGTAAGGAGATTCTATTGGAATTTCATGTCTATGTAGTGTGAGAGGTTCTTAAATCTCAAATGGCATTTCTTTGAAGCTTATTTGGACCGATCCATTTTCAGAATCGCTCTTCTACGATTTGTGTGTAAGGGAAGACAAGAGGGATCTTTTCCATCATCTTTTGAGCTACCTTGATCATCTCATTGTAGATGTTAAAGCATTCTTTTATAAGTTTGAGTGAGCATAGCATTTAGCATGATTCTCAATAGTAGGACCCTCATGTATTCACTTACGATAGGCTTGCAATAGTAGCTCAAGATTTGGATCAAATATACATGATTTCCTCAATTTGGCTTTATGAACCTCTCGTTCAGATTTCTCACTCTTCTCCTTCACTACTTTGGCTTCCTTTTGAGCCTATTGACTTGAGTCTCTAGCTCTTCAATTCACTTATTCATCATCTTGTTCCTCTTTTCTCATTCCTTTTTTTATTTGTTCATCTCTCATTTTCAATGGAGACATGTATGACTTTTTATCCTTTGATATCTTTGCATCTATGGGATTCCCTAGGTTAGTTAGAATGGAATTTCTATAAGATTAGGCCCTAGTACTCAAATGAATAGTTACTTCACTTTTTCTCTCATTTTTCTCTGGCTCACTTGGCTCCTTCACACTCAAAACAATACTTCGACCATATAAATGGTGGAGAAAATGTGGTCGAAAAACTATCGGCCCCCTCTTCCTTCATTTCCTTGATCTCCATTCCCTTTGACTCAACCTTTCACCTTCAACTTTGACTTTCACTGCATTCAACCATATCTTTAGAGCTTCTAATTGAGCTTTCCTCCAACATAGGCTCACAAAGATCATCTAAACTGTCTATGGTCAACTTCCGACCTCATTTGACTTCATAGTCAAGAATCTACCAATGTCCAACACTCAAATGGCTTCTCCTCATAATGGTGACCTTAAAGAATAGAGTATTATGGAACGTTTGTGGTGCTTCATGGGGGAGGTTAAACATATCCAATAGTCTACACTAGTGAATCCTACAAACCTTATCACATATGCTCTACCTAGATAAGAGTCTCAAGGCCTTGGTGAAACTTTGTATTTAGCCCCCTTATTTAATTAATTATAATCCACATGTTATACATGGAAGTTATTTGCCATACACCCTCAATTGAGATTTTTTGGTACATTGGAATGAACAACCATGTTAAGAAGATAGCGCTAGTGCTAAAAACATGGCTTAAATTTCAATACAATTGAACCCTCATAATCATATTGCATATGATCTACTTAGAGAAAAATCTTAAGAACTTTTGTGAAACTCCGAGTTCACTCCCCTCTATTAATTATAATCACCATGTTAATACTTCTCTAGACATAGAAGTTACTTGCCAAATCAACCTCCAATGATTACTTGCTAGTACATTCAACTGAACACTAGATGGAGACTCAAGATGGTTGGTGCGAACTTGGAATCTCAATAAATTAGGTGTATCTTTACCTCATTGTACCTTCTAAGGCTCTCATAATTCCTATTGCAATTGATTGTTGTGCAATGATTCTCTTCAACCTTTACAATAAGAAAGAGACTATCTACTTTGATGAAACACAAGTTGAAAGATTGAATTGTTGTTACGCAATCAAAGTTTGATGTTGTTATGAAGAATTATACCGTATCTTTACGTCATTTCATTCTTAGAAAGACCATTAGCACTTAATGGATCTAAGAGAAAATGAAGGAATTAACTTATATTAAGAAAAGTATATTGATACCTTATTAAAGTTTTGACTTTGCAAGATACTGATCCATTGCAACTCCTATAAATACCTATTTATAATTGAGTCTTTATACTGTTGGAGATGCATTTGGCGTAGTTCTCTGTAGACAGGATGCAGAATATTTCTGTGTATGGATTACTCTCTCAAATTAAGTTTGTTCTGAAGACTACAATGGTGAAAAAAAATTGATTGTATCAATATAGACACTAGAGCTTTGAGTGATTGACGAGATTTTAAGATAATCCTTGAATTTCGAAGAGAAACAAAGGATAAAACATGAAGATTTGTGTTACTTCAAAAACTTACAAGTCTGAACAAAAGACTTTCAAACATTATTATCAGCAATCATGAAAACCTTTATAATTCAATCATCAAAAATGGCATGGATCAATCACCATATAGCTCGACACAACATAGCGTGAAAAGACGAACATTAAGTACAACATTGAGTCAATAGACGAACAAAAAGTACTATGTTGCATCAACTTCTTCCAAGACTTCATGAATCATAAAGTATTAGAATCATTGATGTACACCCCAAACAGCCACCTAATGTGATAGTTTAAGGAATATAATATTAATGGTCGATCAGCATGATTAAACTTCTACTACTTACCACACGAATGCTCAAGGCGTATTGAAACACATTCAGACCATGAAATCTGTCTTTTCCAACAAAAACTAAGCAAGTTAAGAAGCCTAAGGGACATCTTTCAAACAAGCCAAGGTATGGACTTTGAATATGCTCCAGCTTTGAACTTGGAAAAGAAATTTCGACCCAAGAGTATAGATTAAAAAGGACGAGCATCTTAAATTATATAGAAATAATGAAGAATAACGAAGATAATTCATTTACAATAGGCTCTTTCAAACTACTCTATTCTCCGCCTCTTTTCTGTGCATTTCATCTCATTTAGTGTTTCAAACACTCTTGTACACCCACGGCAAACCCGGGTTTGAACCTGTACATTCGTGTGCATCTCCAGAAATGTGCACCTCGTTTTCAGCTTTCATTTCAAAAATGTAGACGGCGAGCAACACTTTGTAAATAAGGTTAATTTGCATGAATTGTAGTTCCAGTAAAACATAGTAATTCCTACACTAGTCAAGCGTTGGCTGTTTTATTCCAAGGGGGGATCAAAAGCCTTATTTAATTTTGAGAAGGGTGGATCCATTCCATTTTGTTCTATCCCAACTCACGTCGTCAGTACCCTAGAGTAGGTGCAGACCTACTCTAAATAGAGACCTCTAACAAAGTCAACAAGCTGAGTATCTATTACATAATACTATGACAACGGACTTCTTTCCTTCCTTAAAGGACTACCCAAACTTTAAAAAACGCTTTTTAAAGCTATTTTATCCCCCCCCTCAATATCCAAAAAAAAGATGGTGCTCATATTCCTCAAGATACCCACCAAATCAGCTAATACACTTGCAAACCGTGGAGAGTGATTTGACAGAAGCTCACATCAACCTACATCGACTTGTAGTGAATAATTCAGCAGTATTTTTACAAGTCTATCAACACATAATTTAGAGTACTATATTAATTCCATAAGAGAAACTTACAACAATAATTCCATCTCTGTGAGGGCATTTGACTGCTTTATACCAGTTTGAAATAGCAGCAGACGAGGGATGAAAGATTAGACACATAAGAACACAACCGATCCTGGAGTAGGCTCTATAGGTACAGTGCTGAAGGGTCTCCTCACCATTCTGAGAGTATCTCTTAAGTTACTCACCCTTCTACAAGCTGAGAGAGAATCTGGTACTGTCATCTCATTCAAAGAATGAGGATGTCTTTCATCAAGCTTCATCAATCCTCCCAACAACTATTGTTCAAAAGATCTTTCAGTACTAATTCTGCTGTTAAAAAAAAGCTTAATCCTGCGTGCATGCAGAAACAAAAGTACAGATTAATATTGGAAACTATGAACAGCTTGGTTCCATTTCTAACAGGGCTAATTTGATTACTAGGACTGTGATTAGTCTCCGACGTGAAAATGGCACTTTCCCTGTTGGGTCGCTTTAACTTGCCAAAACCATATGCATTAGCCCACTAGATTCTTGTGGATCTGTAGGCAGGCATTTTTGCAAATTCAGATGTTCAGAAATAAATCAACTCTTGTCAAAATGTAGGACGCTTATCATTCGATATGATGAACCAGCAATGATTACCATTTCTCTTGCTGGGCAACATGAAACTCACATATACTACATGTAATATTGAATGAAGAATCCTAACATTAAACTTCCACACTGCACCATAAACTACATATAAACCCCAAATTGTGTAGTGTTTAACCTGGGGACTGGTATCATGCATTCACATGAAAGATTTCCCTCAAACCCCATGCTTTGAGCTCGGATAACAATTAATCAGCTAAGCAGTGGAGCTTCCAACAATAAATATCAGTACCTTTCAACCTTCAGGTTCAATCATAGTCTTGATGCTCAAATTGAAATCTCAATGAAAAAAAAAAGAGCTTGATTCGAATCCATATCCCCACATGGTCCATGGACAGATACAGAGACTCTAAACATCAACAATAAAATCACCTCCATAAAGAAAGTACTATACTGGCTTCAAAAAATGAGGTGATATTCCACCCATCATATTCACTCCATTCAAATCAGACGTTTTACAGCACAGGGAGAAAATCAAATGATCTCATAAGTCATAAAAAATGCATCAAACAGCAGAACATGATAAAAAAGAGAAACACTATTAAAGATAGCTAAAGTAATAAAAACCCTTGAGCTCCTCGAAGTTGCACAATGTCATACAAAAATAAGCATTTTCCTTTAAATTGAGCCAGAAAATGGACAAAATTTTATGATAGAAGTGATCAAACTTGAGCTTTAGCTGCCTGTCTCTCCTTAGATTTCTGAATCTTCAATACTTTCTTCACAATCTTCTGTTCCTCCACAAGAAAGGCCCGGATAATTCTGTGGATCCATGTAGAGTTTAAGAATTCTACAAAATACCCACTAAAAGCTTGAATGTACATAAATTACCTTTCTCTAACAGCCTCCCCAGATAGAGTGCCTCCATATGCACGGTTCACTGTCTTTTGTCTCTTACTTAGTCTTGAATTTTTGTATTCAGCAGGACGCAAATGAGGAATCTGCTCAAGTAAGTGACATGAAGATAAACAAACACAAACAAAAGCTGATTTTATATCGAAATTTCAGAACCGCATACCCCTTGTATACGTTTCCCCGTAAGAGCACACTTTGGCCCGTTAGCCTTCTTTTTTGAATACTGGAAGACAAGCCTTCCACCTGCAGGTGTGCAAAGTTGCTACTATCATGCTTTGAGAGCAAGAGAAAAATAAATTGTAAAGCTCGCAAATCGGATCCAGACAACACCATACTTACGGATAAATACCAAGGAACACGATATATAAGATGCATTTGAAAATATGTTTGTTCATACACGTTGATACACATTTACGTGTGCCTTAATATTATACATTCACATGAAGAGGACTTAAAATATCACAGCAAGCATATTAAACAGTGTGCCTTAATATTATACATTCACATGAAGAGGACTTAAAATATCACAGCAAGCATATTAAACACTCCATACATACATGAACGGTATTCTCTACCATACGTACACAAGCATAGATGGCATATGAAATGTGGCTATTCCTCCACGAATCCACAGACCTACATCTATGATAGTCATTCATTCTTAAGCATGGAAACAAGATCTTAAAATATAAACCCGTAACTCTTATTGAGAGTCGAGTGCGCCATCATCTACACTCCATTGTAATCCAAAAGCCCGAATTCTTAAACGGATAGAGAATCGCAGACCAAAGGCATATATGAAGCGATTAAAAGCAGAGGACCAAATCGGATATCGAATTAAGAAAAGGACGAAGCGCCCATACTAGCACTCATTCATTCATTGAAGATCCAGAATCTACGTACAGATCCAGTAGCTCATTTCTCTACGGCTAAAAATTACCTGGCGTCTTTACAACTCGAGTCTGATTAGATTTCGTGGCATAGCTATGGCGCCGACGATATGTGAGCCTTTGTACCATTTTTGCTGTCTCCTGCGGATACCGGGAAAAACCCTACCCGCGTTGGCACTGACCTTAAACGAAAGAAACGACCGGCGGAGCACAACTTAATACGTTGATTGCAGTCTTCACACTTTAAAGTTCAAACCTATCGCTCTTCTATCCCCCGACTGTGACCCGAGTATGGACTTGGAGCCTTTTTCTTGCACTCCCATTCCCATATATCGCATGATTTTATGAAATATTGCAATTTGCAACGCCTTAGAATTGCAATGTTGGAAACTCCTAACACCACATCAATGAGAGGCCCTCTCCCTACAACCATATTCACCATGATGCTCTCTCCCATTTCATTAGCATTGTGTGCATATGTGTGCTCGTGGGTTGTGGTAATAGGGGCAGAAGGGGTGGTATCATCTTTTCTCACAAGCATATTATCCCACTTCGCGTTTTTCCCGCTTCTCTATCTATAAAATGAGCTATGTGAATAAGCATGCCCCACATCTATATAAGCATTGCCATCATTTTTGTTGTTTTTTTGCATTCCCTCCCTCTTAAGATGATAAGTGCAAGGTCCTCTCTTAAATGAGGGAAATTATATCCAGGTGATGCTCAAATTCTCCCCTTCTGCATTCTCCTTAACCATTTTCTCATATAATAACATACAACTTCATGCACTAAATGCCTTTGAGTATTCCTAGACATTTCTTCTCGTTTGTGGAACATCATATGTCCTCCTTTGGGAGTCATGTGATGCTTAAATCATTCTAATCTCACCAACAAAGCTCTCCTCGATCTTTGGACAATAGTGAGGATCTCTAAAACTCAAAATGCCCTTCTTCTCAATCGCCTTAGAGACCACCTAGTCTTCTTAAAGTTATTCAAGACTTCAAATTTCATGTTTCTTTATCTATAGTTGATACAAGTTACTAATCTTCTATCTCTTTAAGACTAATGTACCATTTTTAAGATTTGGTCCAAGTAAGAATCACTTCTAGGGTCATTTACTCAAGTATGATTGCTTAAGCCATGACCTCATTCAAACAAATGGTGAGGGATTTAGGAATGCTCTTCGTGCAATCCACATTCTCTATCACAATCTTGCGTTGATGATAAAGTTGGGATATCATCACAAGTCCATGTCTTATCCTTCTTTCCCATAATATGAACGTACCTCCTCTTGTTATGATAATTATAGACGTGAGGTTCTTCATGGATGACTATCCCATCCATACATGCCACGATTTCAAACAATTATTTCGAAGTTGAAGGTACTAGTTCAAAAAAAGTAGCTAAAATGGACACAAAAGGGAAAAAACAACTTCTTAGGCGTTTCCAATGCTTTAAGTGAATTGAGCATGCATCGTCAAGCATGATATGCCTTCAAAAATGAAGTTGAATTGTATCATTATGTCTAAATCCAAACTTTTATGCTTCTTGTTATCACTAATCCACTCGAAAGATCACTAGATTTCTTGAGCATCATGGTTTTCACATGTATCATGCACATGACCCTACAATATGCTCATGCTCCTTGATCAGCAAGCGTACATTTTCGTTTACCTATTGAATTCACTCCAAAAACCAAAGGTAACAACAATAAAAGTTCTAAAAATGAACGACATGCAACTAAAGAGAAGAATATTGATCTTTGGGTTGATGGTGCATTGTATCCCCTTCATCGAATGTCTAATTTTCATCCTACATTCCATAGTATCTCAATATTTCTCCAATGTCTTGGTGGTGGAAAAGTTGGAATGTTGGGTTATTACAAGCGATTGTCTAACCATTCATCATCTATTGCAAATTATTGGATGCAGCTATGTCGGCAAAGATATTTGAGGATATGCAATTTTTAGAAAGTTTTTTCACATCTCTAGAGAAATGCAATAAGATACTCCAATAAGATATGGAAAAGGAGAGAACAATTATGAAGTTAAAAGCCAATCTCCAAAAGTTGAAAGAGACTCCACATGGTATGAGATCTAAGAAATCACTACAAGGAATATGGGCGTATAGCGACGATTAAGGCGACAGAATTTCGTCGCTATAAAATTGCAACTTGCATCGTAATTAGCACCGCACGCCGACCATCGATTAAACGACGCATAAAACGACGGTATTTGCAACTTGTGACGCGACGGGATTGCGACGTTTCCATACAACATCGCTAAAATGACGCAATTTAAAAGTGTCGCATAAGCGACGCTTTCTTGCATCGCATAGGCGGCGTTATATGCCATCGCATAAGTGATACTAAAAATTGTCGCTTATACGACAACGAATAGCATCGCTTACACGACGATCTGTTGACGGACAAAAGTTAAAACGTTGGAGGCTCTGCGATCGGCATTTTCACGCATCCGATCGAAGAGCTCTCCAACGTTCGCAATTGCGATGCGCTTACGAGCTGAAGCAAGTATATGCAGAATTGTTGTTTTGCCTAAGCTCTCTCTTATTGTCTCCCTCTGTCTTTGTTTCTCTCTTTCTACATCTTTCTCTCTTTGAATTCTCTCTCTCTCTCTCTCTCTCTCTTTTCTTTCTCTCTTTATTGCAGATTATTCAAGAAGCTAACCAAGCAAAAAGTATGGCTAACAAGTGTAAGTACAATTTCTATTCTTTGTAGATCATTTGAATTTTGTTATTTTCATTACATAGCATACTCACACTTATTGATATGCACTCATACACTTATACATGATGAAGATGTACTTTCACACATATACATATATACACATGCACATACACACACATATATACACATAGATACATGTGCACATACACTTAGACATACACACATATACACATGCATATGCACAAACATTCCTACAACCACATAAAAAGACGTCCATGCATGCATTATTGTATATGTATATATATATATATATATATATATATATATATATATATATATATATATATATATATATATACAGACACACACATACACACATTAACATATATGCAAATACATGTATATGCACATCCACATACACATGCATGTTTCATACATATACACATGCATATACATATACACATATACATATACATATACACACATATACATATACATGCATATACATATACACACACATACATATACATGCATATACATATACACACCCATACACAAGAACATGCACATACTCATACACACATATACACTTATACATGCACATGCACATACATACATACACACACATACACATGCACATACATACATATACACACATATACATATACTCTTAGGTACACACATATGAATAAATTATATAATTAAAGTATTAAAACACACATACACATGCACACACATGCATATACCTACATATACACATATACATGCACATACACACACATACACATAGAGTTATACATATACATGCATATACATATACACACACATACACAAGAACATGCACATATTGATACATACATATACACTTATACATGCACATGCACATACATACATATACACACACATACACATGCACATACATACATATACACACACATACATATACACTTAGGTACACACATATGAATGAATTATATAATTAAAGTATTAAAACACATATACACATGCACACACATGCACATACCTACATATACACATATACATGCACATACACACATATACACATAGAGTTATACATATACATGCATATACATATACACATGCGTACATACACATGCATATGCACATACTCATACACACATATACACTTATACATGCACATGCACATACATACATATACACACACATACACATGCACATACATACATATACACACACATACATAATTAAAGTATTAAAACACATGCCTAATATAAACAATAATAACAATATTCAATAGAACAAAACTCTTCGTTACTTAATACCATACACACAATTCAAAACATAACTGAAATAATATATATATATATATATATATATATATATATATATATATATATATATATATATATATATATATATATCAATGTAAATACATATAATCAAATGTCATAATCAACTAAAATCCTAATCATCATCATCATCATCATGATCATCATCATCATCATCAATATCATGATCATTCTGATCTTCCTCATCCTCATCGTCATGATCACCCTGTGACGATCGAAATCGTCCCTCTTGTGTCTGTCTCTCCACCTCATAAATATTTGTCTCTCCATAATACTCCTGTATTACAAATAACAAACATAAATAAATAAAATAATTAAAACATTCATAAAAACAATATAATTATATAAAATTTAAAAATACTCACAAAGGCATCAAGATGATCTTGCATATACTCGCTCAAACGCGGATATCCAAAATGTGTAGCATACTCGATCTCCTGTTTCGTAGGATATCGGCCATAATCCTTCCGCTGCAATGAAACTAATAAAGAACATTAGTTGCTTGCATTTTAACTAAAATAAAAAATATACTCACAATAACACATATACTTACAAACGTAGCTACAAAACCATTATGGCCCATTTGGCCTAGGTGCGATGTGTGGCCCGACTCCACTCTCTTTTTTGCAGCAACCTGTTTATTCAAGAAAAAAAATACATA
This sequence comes from Ceratopteris richardii, assembly GCA_020310875.1. Lineage (NCBI taxonomy): Eukaryota > Viridiplantae > Streptophyta > Polypodiopsida > Polypodiales > Pteridaceae > Ceratopteris > Ceratopteris richardii. The sequence continues at coordinate 133,395,331 of CM035439.1, read as the reverse complement.
AATTAAATGTAAAAAATTACTAAATATATAAAAATTATAAATATAAACTATTAATTTGTGTACCTTCTGCTGAGGAAATGACTCCTGAAGACGTAGCTGTCTACGAAAAAACTGCCACGACTCAGGTGGTATGTTAGCTCGCCTCTTATTTTTTTCGACCATACAATATCTCCTATTAATTTAATCTCAAACAGAAAAAAAAGTCAGAATACATACACATATATACACACACATACACATACACATACCCACATACACATATACATGCAAACATATACGCATGCATATATGTATACATATACACATATACATACATATAACATAAACACACATATACATATCCACATATATATGTACACACACATGCATGCATATATACTCATTCATACAAAATACATGCATTTATCCCACAATAATATGTAGTTGTGTATATGTGAATATGTGTGTATGTGTACATGTGTATATGTGAATATGTGTGTATGTGTAAATATGTATATGTGAATTTTTTGTTTATGTAGATAATCAAATTATTAATATCAAATATCATTATTTGTAGATTCTGATCAATCAGATGGAACTTCACCACCGTCTCCTCTTCGTGCAACGACTTTATACTGTAAGTATATGAAATATTTAATTTTAAATATATTTGATGGATACATAACTTATATATTTTTTTTATGTTTCTTATTATGTGCAGATTCTGATCAATCAGAGGGTACTCCACCACCTCCTACCCATGCAACGACTTCACATGTGTCCTCCAATAGGAATCATGATGAATTTTACTATGAAGAGCATATTATATGTTGGTGTAACTCTTGTTATGGCACGTATCGAAGACCACGATTGGAATGTATTGAACATGAGGCAGCGTATGGTACTTTTGAGCGTGCACCATCACCTAGTCAGCGTGATAATGCTTGGGTATGTATTTTCTATATATATATTAATGTCATTATTTTATTTAAAAACCATATATAAAATCAAATTATTGTTGATATACAGGAATACTTGCTCGATGATGATGATGATGATGATTTTTCTCATAATGTTAATATACCTTGTACACGTCATGGACTTGTTGTTCATCAATTACAAGCAGAGGTTTCTAGAAATCCTCTACCTCCTGGTGTAGAGAATGAAACGGCTGGAGATTATCCATTGCCAGCTCGTGATCGTTCTTTAGTACAAACATATGATAGAAGAAGATATGGAGGATGGAATAGAGGACCACTTCCTTTAGATGGAGAGGTTTTCAACTTTTGGGGTAATCGCTATATGATTGCTCCATCCACTATTACTAATGCTGGTGTGGTCTCTTTATTGTAGAGGATTTGTATGTGCCTCTCAACTCTGAAGTCACTCTTATGTCATTTTGTGGTCCTATATATGGATGGGGAGATTGGCATCGACTTTCACGTTATGTTCAAAGCATGAGTACTTATGGAATATGCTTGAACACAGCATCCCTTATTAGTAGAAGGATTTTACATGCAGAAAATGAAAGATTATATATTGATGGAAGACCTTACACACATGGAAATATAGCAGGTTTAATAAATAGTAGTCGAGGGTTACATAATAGTTCAAGGACTAATTACACATTTGAGGAGCGTGAAAATAGTCATGAATCACCATACATGAGTAGAGATGTATCAAGATACATAGTTGTCAATGCTATTACTACATTACATGCTGGTGATGAACTATTAGTGAATTATGGATGGCGTAGACCTCCAAGAGCACCTTTTAGCTAGAGAGAATAAAAATTATCTATCCATATTTAATAAGTTATATACTTAATTTTATATTTGAAGTTTACTTTTTATTCATTTATGGAATACTAATGAGTTTTATTTATATGTGTAGATTCCAACATATGATGTTGATGATATTCGTCCACAGCATTCACAATTACCAGTAAGACCACGATTATCAGAAGCTTCCATGAGGGGGCTACGCAAAACTAATCCTGTGCAATATGCAAAGTTGAAAGATCTATATTCAAAAGACGATAAAGTACAAGATTTGTGTGACAATGATGAAGATGATGGCATGGCAGATTTTATTGAGGATTGGCATCAAAATGACAATGAGATCATTGATATCTAAAAGTGAGAAATATCTTCGAGAGGAATGTCTAAAGCATGTATATGAAGGAAGTCGTTTGACATGACTAAGTGCGAGCTTACTTATTCTCAACCTTCAAAATCGTTTTGGATGGAGTAATGTATCTGTTTCGACACTATTAAGGTATAATTTTCAATTTTCTATCTATTTATATATATATATATATATGCATAAATATAAATATATATATATATATATATATATATATATATATATATATATATATATATATATATATATATATATATATATATATATATATATATATATATATATATATATATAAATACATGCAGGTTTTTATTCTTACTTTAGATAACGTAAGAAGAAGAACTTGAATTGAATGGATACGATTGTTTGGATGGCAGGATACGATTGTTTGTTTTGGAGGATATGAATGATTTGTGGATTCACACATATGTTCAGTTTGAAAGTGTGAATCGACAAATCATTCAATGAAGGTACATACTTCATATCCTCCAAAACAAACAATCGTATCCTACCATCCAAAACAATCAAATTTTGTGTAAATATTTTGAAAGATGCATTAATAGTTTTAAAAGATGTGCGGACAAAAAGTGTCCATTCAATTCAAGTTCTTGTTCTTACCTTATCTAAAGTAAGAATAAAAACCTACATGTATATATGTATATTTATTTATTTACCTTTTTTAATATATCTTTTTTTTATAAACTTACAGGTTATTATCTGAAAAGTTTTTAGCAAGTCAGAATATTCTTCCTACCTCACATGATGAAATGAAGAAGATAATCAACAATCTTGGTATAGATTATCAATGTATACATGCATGTCCTAACAATTGTATTTTATATAGAGGTGAATATGCAGACTCTTTGACATGTCCCAAATGTCAATCTCCTCAATATAAGGGTGAAGAAGGTAAAATCCCAAAAAAGGTATTGAGACATTTTCCATTGACTCCACGGATTAGACATATGTTTCAAAGCCCCGAATTATCAAAGTTTTTGACTTGGGGACATGATCACAAAAGTACTGATGGAATAATCAGAATTCCTCATGATAGTGTTGCTTTTCAGCATATTGATTCTACATGGCCTGAATTTGCACAAAATCCACAGATTCTAAAGTTAGGAGTTGCATTAGATGGGGTTAATCCATTCTCCATGAAATCCAGTAAATGGTCAACATGGCCAGTGGTAGTCATAAACTACAATGTTCCACCATATCTTAGCATTAAAAAGGAACATTTAATGCTTTCACTTTTAATCCCAGGCAAAAGACAAGTTAAAGATATGAATGTATATCTTGCTCCTCTCATTGATGATCTTCAAGAGTTATGGAGAGGTATTAATGTCATTGATGTATCAAAAAGCATCAATGAAAGACATATTTCGGTTCGTGGTATTGTGGCTTGGACTATTCACGATTTTCCTGGATATGGCGTTTGTTCAGGTATTGATGTAATTTTTTTATTCAATATGCATGTAAATAAATATGATTTAATCTAATTATATTTTTATCATTTTCCATGATGCAGGAATATCTACTAAGGGTTATAAAGCTTGTCCATATTGTGGTGATTGGTTGAGATCAATCTATAGTAAGAATCTCAACAAAAATATTTATCTTCGACATCAATGATTCTTGCTTGATGATCATCCATTAAGATCTAAAAGAGAAGCGATACATTTTAATGGAAAGCTTGAAACAGGCCAGTATCCAAAACCTATGACGCCTATGGATTGGTATAAAAAATGGACAGATGGACCTCTGATAGATCCAGAAGCAGAAATCTTCAGTGATGATTCAGATAATGAGTATGTGAACAGAGGTAAAGGAAAATTGGCACTCACAGAGAACATATCAATATGGTATTCTTTGGAGTATTGGAAAGAGTTAAAAGTATGTCATCTTCTTGATCCTATGCATATATTCAAAAATATTGGTTATTCACTATGGCGGCATCTTCTTGGACTAAAAGATACCACAACATCAAGGGATGATTTGAAAGATCAAAAATCCAAACCAAAGTTATGGCCAGTTTTTGATAGACATCAACAAGAAACAACTTATGCATCTGCTCCTTGGGTACTTACAACAAAAGATATACAGACTATCAACAATAGAATTCAATTGATTAAGACTCCTACAGGATATGGAGCATCGTTTCAAAACATGTTTACTATGGATGATAAGAGCTTATCTGGGTTAAAGACCCATGACTGGCATAACTTTTTGAAACATATTTTACCTTTGGTTATCGATGGATGTACAACAAAAGGAGTATGAGATGTGATCTATCGACTTGGATCACTTATAAGGTAATTATGATACTTTTATATTTAATATGTATGAATATATCTTTTATTTTTTAATTAACTTCTTTATAATTGTTTTTATGATATGTATAGGTGGATTACATCCAAAGAGATCGATAAAAATTCGATCCCACAAAAAAAATGCGAATGCAAAGAGCTACTATGTTTGATGGAAAAAGAACTTCCTACTTCATTTTTTGATATTCAGGTTCATTTATTAGTCCATCTTGTAGATGAGATAGAGATTGCAGGTGTTGTCAACACTCGATGGATGTTTTGGGTCGAGTGATTTATGGGAATACTAAAAGGTTATGTGCGACAAAGAGCAAAACCAGAAGGATCCATGGCAAAGGGTTGGATGCTTGAAGAGTGCATGTATTACGTTAGTGAGTACCTTGAAAGAGTTCATGAAGAAGCTCCACGTGCATGGACCAACGAGTCTTCTTAAAAAATAACAGATAAGGTATTATCAGGTAAGGGGGTTCCATTCTTATTTACATTTCAAGAAAAAAATGATGTTTCTACTTTTGTAGCATATAATAGCGAATGCATGCAAGCATTCCTTAGCGAGTACGAGGAACTTCAAAGTCTCCGAAGTAAAAGGCAAAAAAACAAAAGATCTAGACGTAATCTCGATAATAATGAGATTACAGATATACCTTCTTTCACGGATTTCTATATAGTTGTTTGCAACGTGCCAACGCAAATAATGAAGAAATCTCAGGTGAGCAAAGAGAGTTAATGATAGCTTGTGAACGAAAGGTAATTTTATTAAAATAATATTTTATTTTTTTCATATATGTATGTTAGTTTCTATTTACTAATTGAATTTATTTTGCAGGCCCAAATGTTCACTAATATGTGGGCTTTTGGACAGCATATTAGAATCAAAGCCATTGATTCTTTACGTAAAACAGAGGATTCTAGTATTGTTGCTTCTTTCAAGCAACTATCACGTGCTAGCTCAAAAGACACGAACCTTATAGATAACGAACTTGGTTACGTAGGAACTATTGTTGGTATCTACGAAATTTCATTTCGTACATTCAAACAGGTAGAAAAAAGTTTATATATTTTTTTTAGACTTAGTTATTTTTTTAAGCACCTAATAATGGGTTTTTGTTGTTATATATTTTGATAGGTCATTTTGAAGGTTGACTGGTTTCGAGCGGAGTATAAAGGTAGTAATTCTACATTAAGAAAGGAATCATCTGGGTTTTGGGCAATTGATTCTTCCAAGGTAATGCGATCTACTAAAGAACCATATATTCTTCCTAGGCATATTGAACAAGCATTTTTTTATAAAAACCCAGATGCTCATCCTTGGTGGCAAGTCATTCATGTGCAACCTAGAGGTAGGTCATTGTTTGACCAGTTTATTGTTATAGAGATCGAAGAAATTCCTCTTGATGATTCAGCATCAGATATTGATACATCAACATCTGAAATAGAAATTAGAATCATTATACGTGATAATGATACTAATATTTTTCATGAAGAGGATAATTCTCTACATGCTGATTCTACTGATGAGGAAGAGGAATTACCAGAAATAGATATTAATCCATCAATAGATGATGTGATTCATGAGAACATAGATTTAACAATAGAAGAAATATATGAAATCAATAAGGATAATGCAGATGGACTATATTGATGTCTTACCAAAATGATGGCAATAATGAAAACATATGAGCAGATTAGATAGTAAATTCTACTCTAGTTATCGATCAATAACATGAAGCTTCTGAATGGATATCAGATAATAGGTTTTTTTTTATTAACTTGAATAACGATGAATCCTATTAAAGAGATGAAATCATGTTCTTCTAAGTTAGAACATGAAGCTCGGGGGTATGCCTAATTATTTTATATATAGCTTTATCTTCGAGGAGCAAATTTTTATCATGTATGTATGCATATGTGTGTGTATTCATGTGTATTATATGTATACATATGTTAGTATGCATATATATGTATTTCATGTATATGTATGTGTTTGCATGTGTGTGATATATGTATACATGTGTTAAATATGCATATGTGTATATATGCATATGCATTTATGTAAAATATTCATGTATTCATGTAATATATGCAAGTGTTTATAATTGTGTACATGTATATATGTATATGTGTCTATGTGTAAATATGTACATGTAAATATGTATGCATGTATATATATGTTTATGTGTGCATGTAGGCATGTATATGTGATGTGTACATGTATATATGTATATATGTCTATGTGTAAATGTGTACATGTAAATATGTTAGTATGTATATATATATTTATGTGTGCATTTAGGCATGTATGTGTGATGCATAATATATATACTCCATTTTATATTTATGTATCCTATCTACATGATGTGTATATATCTTTACAGATATTATGATCCTCGTTGATTCGAGTAGCTATATATAGAGGCATAAGGTTGGGAGGAGAGACCTCTCTAGTAGGACGTCGGAGGTGTACATATACTTCAAACATATGGCTAAAAGGTTGAATTAGAGTTTTTAAATTAGGGATTTCAAAACCCTAATATCAAAATTAGTGTTTTCAATTTAGGATTTTTGAAACAGGATTTATTTATTTATTTATTTATTTATGCGTATGCATGTGTTGTGTATGTATGTGTATCTATATGTGCATATGCATGTGTTTTGTGTGTATATATGCATGTGTATATGTATATATGCATGTAAATATGAATATATGAGTCTATGTGTGTGTACATATGATTATGCATGTGTATGTGTATGTGAGTATGTGTACGTGTATGTGAGTATGTGCATGTGTCTATGTGTATTCATTATATGTGTGTAACATTGCATGTGTATGTGTGTGTAAAAATGTGCATGTATGTGTGTGTATGTATAAATGTGCATGTATATGTATATGTGTGTAAATGTGCATGTATGATGTATATGTGTGTGTATGCGTGTATTTATACCTCTAGTATCACACTCTCTCTCTCATTTACATACATACATGCATAAACACACATACTCATATCCACATATATATACATAAAAGCAGTGCATACCGTGCATTGTCGCGACGATGAGCCATAAGTGTCCGCATCTCTTTTAAACACCACTTAAGCGACCATCCTATCCCAAACTCTATCTCAAGTGAACTAAGTACGTATTTTTTATCCCTCTCATCATGCTCACTACAAAAATAGAAAACATAATGTAAATAAAACATAAGATATATATTTCAATTTATATGTAAAACTTTTACTTACTTCCACAGTAAGTGGATAAAGCGTAGGTAAGAGTCGCATAGTGCCCGCATTCTTCTCTTGAACTCCAATCCATTCCCTATGTACACAATGTTCCCCTCTGGCTCTATGTCGCACTCTAGTCCTAAGGTGCCTATGCATGTCCTCATAGGCAACTTTGCTATGCTATCACGTGCTGGAGGTGGTATAGGTGTCCTGAAAATAGATAGATAGAAATAAATAAAAATATGTGTTATAATATCATTAAAAAAGTTTATGAAAACAAAACATACGTATGAGCAGCTAGCTCTCTTCCTGCACGTGGAGCCGTAGAAGAGCCCTCACCTGATCGCTGGGTAAGCATCTGGATCATATAATCCAGCTCCTCATCAGACATCTCTATGTAATCACGCATTATGGCCCCTAGAGTATCAGACGGAACTCTTGCTCTCATAAGACTTTTTATGAGAGTGAGTTTCACCTTTCTCTCTCTACTGGGATCCATAATACCTAACATATAAAACAAAATGGTTAGAAATCAATATATATATGTGTACATATGTAAGTGTGTATGCATTAAGTATGTGTATGTATGCATGTGTGTGTGTATGTATGTGCGTGTATATGTGTGTATGTGTGTATGCATGTGTATGTGTGTGTATGCATCATTATGTGTATATGTGTCTATGTGTGTATGTGTGTGTATATGTGTGTGTGTATGTATGTGTATATGTGTGTGTGTATGTATGCATGTATGTATGTATGTATGTATGTATGCATATGCATATGCATTATGTATGCATATGCATATGCATTATGTATGCATATGCATATGCATTATGTATGCATATGCATATGCATTATGTATGTATATATATGCATGTATGTGTATGTGTGAGTATGTCTCTCTATGTGTGTGTATGCATATATGTGTGTATGTATGCATATATGTGTGTATGTGTGTGTGTGTATATGTGTTTGTATGTGTGTATGCATGTGTATGTGTGCGTATGCATCATTATGCGTGTAAGTGTGTGTGTGTATCTATGTGTATGTGTATGTGTCTATGAGTGTGTATGTGTTTATGTGTATGTATGTATCTATGTGTGTGTATGTGTCTATGTGTGTATGTGTATGCATGTATGTATGCATATGTATGTGTGTGTATGCATCATTATGTGTGTCTATGTATGCATGTGTATGTGTGTATGCATCATTATGTGTGTATGTGTCTATGTGTGTGTATATATGTGTGTGTGTCTATGTGTATGTGTGTGTGTCTATGAGTGTGTATGTGTTTATGTGTATGTATGTATCTATGTGTGTGTATGTGTATGCATGTATGTATGCATATGTGTGTGTATGCATCATTATGTGTGTCTATGTATGCATGTGTATATGTGTATGCATCATTACGTGTGTATGTGTCTATGTGTGTATGTGTGTGTGTATATGTGTGTGTGTCTATGTGTATGTGTGTGTGTCTATGAGTGTGTATGTGTTTATGTGTATGTATGTATCTATGTGTGTATGTGTATGCATGTATGTATGCATATGTGTGTGTATGCATATGTATGTGTGTGTATGCATCATTATGTGTGTATGTGTCTATGTGTGTATGTGTCTATGTGTGTATGTGTGTGTGTATGCATTATGTATGTGTATGTAAGCATGTGCATTATGTATGCATATAAGTACGTATGTATGCATATGCATATGCATTATGTATGCATATGTGTGTGTATGCATTATGTATGTGTATGTAAGCATGTGCATTATGTATGCATGTAAGTATGTATGTATGCATATGCATATGCAATATGTATGCATGTATGTGTATGTGTGTGTATGTCTCTCTATGTGTGTGTATGCATATATGTGTGTGAATGTGTGTGTACATGTGTCTGTATGTGTGTATGCATGTGTATGTATGTGTATGCATCATTATGTGTGTATGTGTGTGTATATGTGTGTGTATGTGTGTGTGTCTATGTGTATAAGTGTGTATCTATGAGTATGTATGTGTTTATGTGTGTGTATGTGTGTATGTGTCTATGTGTGTATGTGTCTATGTGTGTATGTGTCTGTGTGTGTGTATGTATCTATGCATGTGCATTATGTATGCATGTAAGTATGTATGTACATTGTATGCATATGCATATGCATTATGTATGCATATGTATGCATGTATGTGTTTATGTGTGTATGTCTCTCTATGTGTGTGTGTATGCATATATGTGTGTGTATATGTGTCTGTATGTGTGTGTATGCATGTGTATGTGTTTATGTGTCTATGTGTGCATGTGTGTGTGTATATGTGTGTGTATGTGTGTGTGTCTATGTGTATGTGTGTGTATCTATGAGTGTGTATGTGTTTATGTGTGTATGTGTCTATGTGTGTGTATGTGTTTATGTGTGTATGTGTATGCATGTATGTATGCATATGTATGTGTATGCATGTGTATGTGTGTGTATGCATCATTATGTGTGTATGTGTGTATGTGTTAGTGTATATGTGTGTGTATGTGTGTGTGTCTATGTGTATGTGTCGCTACGCGTCTATGAGTGTGTATGTGTTTATGTGTGTGTATGTGTCTATGTGTGTATGTGTATGCATGTATGTATGCATAGGTTTGTGTATGTGTGTGTATGCATTATGTATGCATATGTGTGTGTATGCATTATGTATGTGTATGTATGCATATGCATTATGTATGCATATGTATGCATGTATGTATATGTGTGTATGTCTCTCTATGTGTGTGTGCGTATGCATATATGTGTGTGTATGTGTGTATGTGTGTATGTGTGTGTGTATATGTGTGTCTATGTGTGTATGCATGTGTATGTGTGTGAATGCATCATTATGTGTGTATGTGTCTATGTGTGTATGTGTGTGTGTATATGTGTGTGCGCGTCTGTGTGTGTGTCTATGAGTGTGTATGTTTGGATGTGTGTGTGTGTGAATGTGTGTCGATGAGTGTGTATGTTTGGATGTGTAAGTGTATATGTGTGTCTATGTGTGTATGCATGTGTATGTGTGTGAATGCATCCTTATGTGTGTCTATGAGTGTGTATGTATATGTGTATATGTGTGTGTATATGTGTGTCTATGTGTGTGTGTCTATGTGTGTCTATGTGTGTATGCATGTGTATGTGTGTGAATGCATCATTATGTGTGTCTGTGTCTATGTGTGTATGTGTGTGTATATGTGTGTGTATGTGTGTGCGCGTCTATGTGTATGTGTGTGAATGCATCATTATGTGTGTATGTGTGTATGTGTCTATGTGTGTATGTGTGTGTATATGTGTGTGTATATGTGTGTGTATGTGTGTGCACATCTATGTGTATGTGTGTGTGTCTATGAGTGTGTATGTGTTTATGTGTGTGTATGTGTCTGTGTGTGTATGTGTCTATGTGTGTATGTATGCATATGTGTGTATGTGTGTGTATGCATTATGTATGCATATGTGTGTATGCATTATGTATGTGTGTATATGCATATGCATCATGTATGTGTATGTATGCATGCATATGTGTGTGTATGCATGTAAGTATGTATGTATGTACGCATATGCATATGCATTATGTATGCATATGTGTGTGTATGCATGTAAGTATGTATGGATGTACGCATATGCATATGCATTATGTATGCATGTATGTGTATGTGTGTGCATGTCTCTCTCTATGTGTGTGTGTATGCATATATGTGTGTGTGTATGCATATATGTGTGTGTATGTGTGTATGTGTGTGTGTATGTGTGTGTATGTGTGTGTGTATGTGTGTGTGTATGTGTGTATGTGTCTGTGTATGTGTGTATGTGTGTGTATATGTATGTGTATATGTGTGTGCATGTGTATGCATTATGTGTGCATGTGTGTATGCAACCTTATTTGTGTATGTTTGTATATGTGTGTGTATTTGTGTGTATGTGTGTGTGTGTCTATGTGTATGTGTGTGTGTGTCTATGTGTGTATATGTGTGTGTACATATGTATGTGTGTGTAAGTGTGTGTGTGCGCATACCTGCATGTTGTTAGTTTGTGCGGCCCTCTCTCTCTCTCTCGGTCTCTTCTTGCTCGCGTCCAAGTCCCGGCACAAATGTGCCGGGAGAAATCAATTTTTATTTTTACATTCCAGAATGTCGCATATGCGATGCTCTGCAGTTTGCCACCGTCGCTCACACCGTCGCTAGGCAGCAACGAAATTAGCGATGCTCTTTAATTAGTGTCGCATAAGCAACGCTAGCATCGCTTATGCGGCGAAGATCGAGGAAAAAAAAATCAAAATTCCTACCGTCGCTTATGCGACGATCTCGTCGCATAAGCAACGGTTCCCGTTTTTTTCCAATTCGGGGGCATTGCTACGCCCCCCTTTTTCTTGTAGTGAATGACCATTAATATCCTTTGAAGGTCTTTCACTTGGTGGTGGAGCATGCAAAAAACTTTTGTTTGCTTTTTAATGAAGGATTGAAATCAAATCTTCCATTCTGTAGGTCATTTATTCAAGACATAAGTGCTTGATTAAAAACACCTCAAGTTTAGCATTGTGCCGATAGGAGTGAAGCTAAAATTGAAGTTGAGTACAGCAAAAGTAAACAAGTCACTTTTGTTATAGACACATCCATAAGAAATAAGGATTGTTGTTCAAGTTGAGTTCTCAAAGAAGTTAAACTTATTATCAAAGTTCATGATTTTTAGGCAATGTGCGATGAAGAAGGCATAAATAGAAAAGTTTATATCACAATGCACAACCTTATGAAGCACGCCTTAAAAAAAAAGGTATTTCTCAATATATTTGTCCATGCTCGTACAAGGTCTCTATCAAGAAAAAAAACTTCAAAATGAGGATGTGGCTAATATTGTTGGACAATATTTATTCATAACTCTATTTTCATCCAACCATGCCCAATAAGCAAGTAAAGAGCTTATATACACAAGGAATCACCTACACCAAATTCAACAATGTATTTGTGGATCTTGAGAAGATTCAACAAGCAATGGTTCACTTTTAAAAATAAAAAATAAAAGGTATCCCAATACATTTCTATGATGTTGAAGTTTCATTAATTTCAAGTGTTTTCCTCTCTTGTGCAAACTATAATGTTAAATTAAAGTTCATAATAAAGCTTGGCGAGTGTTAGATTATAAAGGTTCAGTGATTGGGAAGGTTGAGTGTGATGCTAATGAATAAAGTTATGGACCACGCAATGGGTGAAAGAAGTCTAGATTCCACTTTCCATTTGACTTACAATGTCCAATTAGAGAGAGATATATGATAGTTAGGTGCAAAGAGCCTCTACTCTTTATCCTTGCCCAAATTCTACACAAAGTTAAAAAACATCCAAGAGTCTTCAAGGCCATTGATTAAAAGTTGATGGCCCTAAAGAGATTGATGACACAAATGAATGCAAGTAGGGAGTGGAGATATCCCTTTAAAAGTGTCCCATGTTATACAATAGTGAGCAAACAACCGATATGGATCAATGAAGATTTTTAGTACACAAGGAATGGAGTAGTCGCATTATAGAGCCAGAGGTGTATATTCTAAGAACACCCATCATGGGAGTGGTCCATTGCAATCAAACTATCTAGAAGAGATGTTCAAGCTTTTACATACCAAATTGCCAAGAAAATATGAAATGGAACAAGAACATGAATCGTAAATAACAAAACGTGCAAGAAAGATACAACGTGATATTTCAAGTGAGAAGTGGATGTCATCGTCAGGATTGCTACATCATGTCAATGGCATGCACAAAGTTTTCATCAGTGTTCCACTTGGGAATAATTTATTAACTCCCATCATATTTGATTTCACATTGAGACTTAATTTCCAAGGTTTTTGATTGACATTGTGATCAAATATATTTTCAATTGTTTCCATTATACCACGCTTTTTTTGTGTTATTGTTATTTTTCTATAACTTCTTTTAATATTTTTAAACCTATTTTTGCTCCATTCAAATGCGGTCAGGACAAAACTTAAGTGAAGTTCTATAAACAAAGAAGGCCTCGTTCATTTCAACATTTTGGCTCCCAAGAGAATTGCACACACGAAACTTAAGTGAAGTTCTATAAACAAAGAAGGCCTCATTCATTTCAACATTTTGTCTCCCAAGGGAATTGCACACACGAAGAAGACACATGGAACGTATCCAAGAAGCATTGTATCCAAGGGAATGCTTCTTGTGGGTGTCACTATGCATGACACCCACAAGAAGCATTGTACCACAACCCACAAACACTCGTCAGATCAAGGCACGCATTTTGGGAGCATTCAATCATGGGAAAATGAAGCTTCACATTAAGAAAGGTATGTATCGCAAGAAGTGTAACATTCTCCTTATATATCTAATGTTGAGCCCCTAAGCAAGTCAACATTCAAGTCAATGCCCAAAGAATGGGAACAGAGATGAAACATAATTGAGTCTGAATCAGATTTTGAGTCATCCCCATACGAAGAAAGTGTTAACAAGCCACCATGTAACAACATTCATATCCCAGCAAACCATCGATTAACATAAGCAGGCAAAAGATTACCCACAAGACAAGGACAAAGACCACAAGACAAGCTCAGAATGCAAGTAGATGCCAACAAGTAAACGAAGTGATAGGGCCATCCAAGCATGCTCCAATGAAAAAAAAAAGGAACTATCAATGAGACCATAGACCACAATCCAAGATCCCTCTGAATGTTAGAGTACCACAAAGACATAAGAAATGAACGAGAGCGTTTGTGGAGATAAGACATTATCAAAAGCTTGTGGAGCTTCTAATTCCATGAAGGAAATTTTCAAGAGTTTTGAAGGAAGATATCTACAGTTATTGTGCGGAATTTTGCATTCAAGGGATAGCATCGAGCATTCCAAGAGGCTACATATGCTTACCTAATTTCAATGTTTGGAGATTCTAACTTATGTGCTATCCATGCAAAGAGAGTGATAATACAACTTAAGGATATGCAACTAGCTAGAATGATTAGCATGAATTTTTCAAGAAGAAAACTCCCCCCCTAGACCTTATCACCCTTGACAAGGCTATCCACATAGTCTAGGTGGGTTGTCCTAGGAGGTCATGACTTCAAACGCATTGCCATCATCGATGTAGAAGATGTATGGGGATCGAAGATCCTTTCCACCTTTGAAGTATTAAAGAAGCACAAATATATTTTCCATGCTATTTTATGCATATTGACATGAATTAATTTTTATCAAGTATCTTTCTGCTTCCTTGATACCGCTGAAATGGTAAGATCTATGTAGAGTATGCATCTAGTCAAATTGAAACTTACATTTTCCCTTTTTTTACTCTCAATCTTTGCATGTTGACTTTATATTATCTTCTTCTTGTTCTTTGGTTTTTACCATCTTCATGTCCTTGCAACTTGCATTCAAACTTTAAAGTTTCATATGTAGTGCAAGTGCATGTGTGAAATAAAAATCAGGTGTCTTATGCATGGCTTTATAATGTAGACCTATGCATGCATATCTTGGAATGCAATGGAAAAATTATGGTGTAAAAGATGAGTCTTGAGTGAGGTGCTCAAAAATATGTAATGGATGAAGATTGCTATACTAGAACATAAGGTAAGGGACATTATACTTGAAATGGAATGGAGTAGATAACCATCCTTTGTCGTCATGTAATCCGTTTCAATGCCTATTTTGCATGCAATGATAATTGAAGCCAAAAAAAAAATTTGCAACCATTTTTTTTGAAGAAAATTTTTCCAAGCTTCAATTATCATTACAAGCAATACAAGTTGAGTAGTTGCCTTCACTCAGCAGGCTTTGTTGTTGTGATGTTGGATCCTTGTGTAGGGTTATTGGTTTGACACCTACCTCCTCGACATTGTTCTTCTACTAAGGTTATGGAAAGATGAGAAATATTATTTGGAATATGTTAAGACCTCTCATGCAAATTGTAAGCTATCTTTTACTTTCTTTCCTTTTTCTTCATTGATTTTTATTTTTTATTTTTTCCTTCTTTTTCCTTTGTTTTCTTCTTTTTTATTCTTTTCTTCTCTTTTATTTTCTTTTTTCTCTTGATATCTTATTTCTTTTTGAAAATAAAATGAAACCTATACATGTAATAACCCAAGTATGGTAGAAAACGAATCAAAACTGAAAGGAAAGGAACTAAAATGAAAGAAAAGTTTGTGTCTACTTGTAAATGATCTATTCACTTGTGAATTTCACTTGTGAATTATCTGCTCCTCATAAGTGCTCTCCTAATCCCTTCCTTGGGTAGATTGTATGATTTTGTCTTCAACATCAAGTTGAGCAAGGCTTCCCCACAAGTTGTGTTATCTGATCATGCAACTTGGTATAGTTGATCCCTGGTTAGATACCTATTTTATAGTACTTGTTTTAATTCCACCTCCAAATTGAGTGCACAAGTGTTTTGCTTGTAGTAAGGGTTTGGATATAAATATTGCAAATTCCTTCTCAAGAAACCCTTTTGCAAAGGCTTCTTAGGATGACAAGAACATCACCTTATAGTCTAGCCCTATGTGAAATCTTATTGCCTTTAAATCAAGATGTTGCAGATTTTCAAATGATATTGCTGATATATTTAGGTAGTGATGTGTGTGAACACTCTAGGACTGACGGGGCACTTTTTTCCCTCTTTAGGAGGTTTTTTCCCCCAGCTTGTATATACGCCTATTGCCCTAATGGGCTACTTATGTTTGTGCATTCTCTAGTAATACATTCAGTATTGTTTGTTGTGCTCCAAGCTTCTTCTTCTTCCTTGTGTCGTTCGCGTGCTTCCGCGTCTAACTCCAATAATTGGTATCAGAGCACGTCGTCGCTGTTACACTTATGTGTTCCTCGAGTAGCTTTGATGTGAACCTTTTCCCTATACATGGGCACTTTTTACTCTAGTGCTGGCTAGAGTTTTTTTCCCCATGTTACCACATACTTGATACTCTCATATGTGGTGGTACTTTGTACTTAGGGATACTATTATGCTCTTACTTTAGTTTTAGTTCAGTTCATCGTCAATAGAGAGAGCTATTCCAGCCATCGTCTTCTCCGTGTGTCTTGCTGCATTTGTGCTCTTTGTGTGTGCTTCTTGTGTGTCTCTCACACTTCTACACACACCCAACAGTGGTATCAGAGCAGGTTCAGCTTCTTCTCAAGTTTCGGTTTTTCGCGTCGTGGCGCGTGCGCACTTTAACAGTGCAAATCGACTTCGGAGCATAGAAGAGTGAATTTCAGCAGCCAAGAAACATTTCCATCAGGTGCGCTGGAGTTTTACCCCCATTTTGAAGCCATTCGTGCAGTCAGAATTGCCATCACAGTGATGGTTTGTGAGCTGAAATTTCAGCACTCATTTGAGCTTTGATCGAAGTGAAGATTTTGTCACATTCTTGTTCCTTAGTGAAATGGCGGGCAGCAATGACTTGTTTGGCATGCTTCAAGCTGAAGATAAGCTTGATGGGACCAACTATCCGATGTGGTCTTACATGATGAAGCATGTTCTTGTTGCAAAACAACTTTGCAACATAGTGGCAGATGTAGATCGAAGACCGCTAGGTGCTTCTACTTCACAGTCTACTGTCACAGATGGAGCTTCTTCTTTGAGTACAGTGGCTTCCCCTTCTCCACCTACACAGGAGCAGCTTAGATGGGATGGAAAAGATGCTCAAGCTCATGCGTTGATTGCGCTTTCAGTGAAGTGTCATATAGTTCCACACATTCGGTCATGTTCTACATCACAACAGGCATGGGACACTCTTGCTTCTTTGTATGCCGTGCGTAATGAAGCACGTGTTGCATACTTGAGAAAGCAACTTGAGGATGTATGTATGGCTGAAAATGAGTCGGTGGATGTGTATGTGACACGCATCAAGGACTTAAAAGAGCAATTGGCAAACATAGATGAGATCATTCCGGATGCATCACTCATTTCTACATTGTTGAAAGGATTACCAGAATCTTTTCAAAGCTTTGCTACTACACTTCGTTTGGTTGCAAAAGGAAATCCTAATATGTATGCATTTGATGAGGTTCTGTCTCTTCTTTTGCAAGAAGAGCAATCTAGAGTGAATAGGAGTGGTTTGATTGAGGGAACGCAAGCACTTGCTATCTCACAAAAGGGGAAAAGCAAGTATGGTTCAGCTTTGGGTTCATCAAAACCAAAGCCTCAAGCTTCCTCTTCCACTCATTCCTCTAATGATGGTGATTTTCAAAAGAAGAAGAGATGCAAATATTACCGAAAGGCTGGTCATACTATTGATGAGTGTAGACAGCTTGCTAAACGCAATGAAAAGAAGAAGGAATCCGGCATGTCTATTGCTGAAAATTCAGCAAATGCAAAGAATGATGAAGCTAACATGGCTCAATATTTTTGGGCATGTGTAGTTACATGTCATTATGATGCTTCTTTACATTCTAAATGTATGGTTGTGAGTGAGGCTAATTCGGATTGGTTCTTTGATAGTGGTGCTTCAAAGCACATAACATCATGCAAAAGATTTTTTGCCTCTTTGAAAGATGCACCTAAAGGAGGACATGTGGTGTGTGCAAACAATGCCTCTTATCATATCATTGGAGAAGGAGAAATTGAGCTTATGGTTGCAAATGGAGGTGTGATTCTCTTGAAAAATGCATTGTATGTGCCCGGTATCAAGAAGAACTTAATTTCAGTTCCGTTGATTGCCAAAGCTGGACTTTATGTACACTTTGTTGATGATAAGTGTATGGTTCATGAATTCAGCAATGGTGATGTTATTGTGATCTCCGGTACATTATGTAATGGTTTGTATCGCATGGATACATACAAGAGGGCTGCCTCGAATGCCTTAGTTGCTCATTCTTCTTCCATGGCTGAAATGGAGCTTTGACATGCTCGTTTTGGTCACTTGAACTTCAATAGTTTGCTTTACTTCCAAAAGAAGGACATGGTTATTGGCTTGCCCACACTTGAGTCCATTGAAAAGCATGCATGTGAAGGTTGCATTCTTGGAAAAATGCATCGTGCTTCTTTTTCAAAAGATGGTCATACACACTACAAGAAAATTGCAGCTTGTTCATAGTGATGTATGTGGTCCTGTCAAGACTCCATCTTTTGGGAAGCATGTATATTTTGTTACCTTCATTGATGATGCCACTCGCCATACATGGATGTATCCTATGAAAGCAAAGAATGAGGTATTTTCTTGCTTCAAAGCTGTTGGTGGATTCTTAGACAAGAAGGAGTTTGAGGGTTTGTAGAAGAAAAGGGAAGAAACAAGAAGAGATAATACACCTGGAAGCTTCTGTCGACTGATTACAGTAAGAAAATTACAATGTTTGAAGTACAAGACAAGCCAATACCTCTCTGTGCACAATTCCACAGAGTGCCCAATTACAAAATACCCAATATCCCAAAGTCTTCTTGCCGCCGGCCTCCTCTGCACCAGACCTCACCTGCTTCAAGCTTATCCTTGTGCACACCTTGCACCAAGCTTCCACAAAGGGGGGAGGAGTGAATACCTTCTGTCGGCACGCGCCCACTGCAATGGGGCCTTGAGATACCTGGGGGGGACTAGCTTAGCACTCTCTGCCCAATCCCTTAGGCACTCCCTATGCACTCCTTCACTTCCACTTCTTTGTGTCGCACACTGGTGACTCTTGCACTTCTCTCTCTTGCTTCCTTAGATTATGCTTTCTTGGTTACTCTAAGATTAGTTCAATAATGGCCCTTGCCTTGATTTGAGTGTGCCGATCACGTACGCTCCTAACTGCAATAGCTTCTTGGTGCTCACTTTGATGTCCCAAGATTGTCCTCCCAAGTGGCAGCCAACGACTCACTGTTTTGCCGTGTAGTGACTTTAGTCTAAAACCAAAAATTTTAATGGGGGGCCATACTTTCACCTGTGCGTACACTTTGCCGCTTCACATACCTTCATGTTTCCTTTTAAGTCTTCACTTTTGCACATAAGAGGGGGTTCACCTGAACCTTCCAAAACACTTTAAAACACCCTTTGAACCTTAGGGAAATTAGAGAAAATACCTGTGCAACCTGCAACCCATTTTCTCCAATTTACCCTTTGTGGACAATTCATTGTGCACTACCTGTGCACTTTGACACCTGCACTTACACACTTTGATTTTGCACCTGTTGACTTTGACCTTGATCTTGTTGACTTTGACCACTTGACTTTGACCAGTTGACTTTGACCAACATGACTTTTATGGGTCCTATGTCTGCTTGAGCTTTCCCCTTGCTTCTTGTTTGCACAGTCAAAGATTCTATTTCTTCTAATTGCACCACCCTGGTAGATGGTGATGGCTCATTGACCAGATCACACACTTCTTCTTTGTGCACCGAAATCATTTGAATATGAGGCCCAGATGAAGAGGCTTGATTCTTAGGACAACAAAATGTATAATGGTCTCTTGCATCAAGGCAGTTCCTGCAAGGAGGGGCATTTTCTGGTAGGGTGCACCTACTTTGATAGTGCCCACATTCTCCACATCTGAAACAGATGATTGGCCTCCTAGGCCCATTTCCAAAGTTATTCCTCTGTCTAGGGTTATAGTTGTTACCTTGATTTGGTGAAGCAGCCATCACATTTGCTGGTGTTGGGGTTCCTCCTTGTGTCCAGTATGTCGTTGCAGGCATTCCTCTTGATTGGCATTCATGGTCCTCATTGCCAACCTTCCTGCATAATTGACAAGTCACACTTAACAGAGGACATTCACTTACTATGTGACCTTGCTTGCTGCACATGGAACACCAAAGTCCACTCTTGATGCCACCTCCTTTGAGCTCCTGCAACTCCTGTCGCAGCTGAGCCAATTCCTCTGCCTGGGCCTCCTCCTCCTTTTGGAGCCTTAGTGCTTCAATCTCCCTTCTCAACTGAGCAACATTCTCTTCCTCTTTGTAGGGCTTATTTCTTTTTAAGCCCTCCAACTCTTTCCTTAGCTGTATCACTGGATCCTCCATTTATGTACCATATGTTAGTTGGGAAGAAGTTGCTCCATACTGGTACCTTATCTGCTCCAAGCGTGTGGCTGTGCTGATGAACTCCTCTATGGAGGCTGTAGGTAGCACTAATTCCTTTATTTTGCATTGGGTGGCCACTGGTAGGGGTTTAGCCAACCATTTCTTGACAAAAAAATCGTGGGGTGGATCTGGCAATTTAGCCATTAGTGCTTTGGCCCGAGTCACAAACTCTGGGAACTTTTCTCCTGGACCTAATCTTAAATTTTCTAGCTCTTCTATGATAATCTCCGCAGTGTTGCCATGCTGGAACTGATTTTTAAAAGCATCTTTCATCACATCCCAAGTGGTAAAATGATTTTCAGCAAACTGGCTGAACCACTTATCAGCTAATCCCTCTAATGTGGCAGGGAAGAGAATCAAAAAAGCATCCTCTCTACCCATTAGGCCTCTAGTCTTACATAGTGCCAAAAACCTTCTAATGTGTTCATCTGGATCCTCCTGAGCTAGGCCTTTGAAAGAAGGAAACTTTATATTTAATTTAGAGAGTAAAGTTTCCAAGTCTACCTGACCTGCCATGCTCTTGACTGATGATGTGGAAGATAGTGGACTGGGGGACCTTCTAACAACCTTCCTCCTTGTCTGCTTGCAGGTGACCCTCAATACTTGGGACCGGGTTGCGGTCATGAGCAGCTCATAGCCCACTGAATGTAAGACACTTGATAAGAATATATTTACCTTTTGTTTGATGAAGTAGCACTGTGGTTCTGTCGACCCTTGATCTCTTCTATGCTTGGCACTTGGTTTCTCCTAAGCTCAAATCTCCTTGGAGGTCCCACCGGGCGTGCCAAATTTTGTTGGTGGATTCTTAGACAAGAAGGAGTTTGAGGGTTTGTAGAAGAAAAGGGAAGAAACAAGAAGAGATAATACACCTGGAAGCTTCTGTCGATTGATTACAATAAGAAAATTACAATGTTTGAAGTACAAGACAAGCCAATACCTCTCTGTGCACAATTCCACAGAGTGCCCAATTACAAAATACCCAATATCCCAAAGTCTTCTTGCCGCCGGCCTCCTCTGCACCAGACCTCCACCTGCTTCAAGCTTATCCTTGTGCACACCTTGCACCAAGCTTCCACAAAGGGGGGAGGAGTGAATACCTTCTGTCGGCACGCGCCCACTGCAATGGGGCCTTGAGATAATTGGGGGGGACTAGCTTAGCACTCTCTGCCCAATCCCTTAGGCACTCCCTATGCACTCCTTCACTTCCACTTCTTTGTGTCGCACACTGGTGACTCTTGCACTTCTCTCTCTTGCTTCCTTAGACTATGCTTTCTTGGTTACTCTAAGATTAGTTCAATAATGGCCCTTGCCTTGATTTGAGTGTGCCGATCACGTACGCTCCTAACTGCAATAGCTTCTTGGTGCTCACTTTGATGTCCCAAGATTGTCCTCCCAAGTGGCAGCCAACGACTCACTGTTTTGTCGTGTAGTGACTTTAGTCTAAAACCAAAAATTTTAATGGGGGGCCATACTTTCACCTGTGCGTACACTTTGCCGCTTCACATACCTTCATGTTTCCTTTTAAGTCTTCACTTTTGCACATAAGAGGGGGTTCACCTGAACCTTCCAAAACACTTTAAAACACCCTTTGAACCTTAGGGAAATTAGAGAAAATACCTGTGCAACCTGCAACCCATTTTCTCCAATTTACCCTTTGTGGACAATTCATTGTGCACTACCTGTGCACTTTGACACCTGCACTTACACACTTTGATTTTGCACCTGTTGATTTTGACCTTGACCTTGTTGACTTTGACCTGTTGACTTTGACCAGGTGAATACATGTCACATGAGTTTAATGCTTTTCTTTGTGAAAGAGGTATTTCACACCAATGTACGGTGCCATATACACCTCAACAAAATGGCGTTGCCGAGCGTAAAAATAGAACTCTACTTGAAATGGCACGATGTATGGTTAAAGGAAAGCATCTTCCTCATAAGTTTTGGATGGAAGCGGTCATGTGTGCAAACTATGTGTTGAATCGCTCCCCTACAAAAGCATTGAGAGTCATCACTCCTTATGAGGCTTGGAATGGTCATAAGCCTATGGTTAGTCATATGCGTGTGTTTGGTTGTTTGGCATATGCTCTTGTGCCATCACAACAACGTCACAAACTTGATGACGAAAATGTATATTTGTTGGTTATAGTGCTGAAAGTAAGGGATATCGGTTGTACCATCCATTGACGAACACAATTATTGTGAGTCGAGATGTGGTATTTGCTGAAAATTCAGTTTTCCCTCTACTTGAATGCAAAAAATTGCCAACAGTTAGCTCACAAGATATGTTTGATACACTCACGCCTTTGTTCCAAAATGGTGTGCTTGACTATGGCCATGTAGACCAGCCAACTGAGGTTCAAAGGACTGAAAAATTCTAGCCAAATAGGGCTGAAAATGTAGAGAATTTGCCATCAAACATGGTTGAAAAATTTCAGCCAAAAATTGTCAAAACTGTTGGAAATTTTCAGCCACATATGGCTGAACATTTGCGTCAAAATATGACTTAAAATGAGCATGAAATTCAACTCATGCATGATGTACATGTTGAAGATATATTACATAATGAACGCATGTCTATCAAGAGTGCACAATCTATGCCAAAGTGGCTGAAACAAACTTCGCAGGACAGCAAATTGAGTGCACCTTTACTTGGTAGAACAAGATCAAGCTCTCACCATGCATCAAGTAATTTTGTGGATTATTCTCTTATTGCTACAGCATGTAATGAAGAGCCACTTTCTTTTAAAGATGCATGTGACGATCCACAATGGATGAGTGCTATGCAATCAGAAATGGATTCCATACATAGGAATGGTACTTGGGAGTTATGTGAATTGCCAAAACGAAAGAATGCCATTGGTAAAAAGTGGGTTTACAAGATTAAGAGAAAATCTGATGGTAGCATTGATCGCTACAAAGATTGGTTGCCAAAGGATATGCGCAACAATATGGCATTGACTATGCGGAAACTTTTGCATCTACTTCACGCATGACTACCATTCGTACCGTGGTTGCATTGGCTGCCCATCGAGGTTGGAAAGTGCATCAGTTGGACATAAAAACAGCCTTCTTGAATGGTGATTTGCAAGAAGAGGTCCATGTGAAGCAACCTCTTAGATTTGCTATGAAAGGGAAAGGGCATATGGTTTGTCACTTGCATAAAGCCTTGTATGGTCTCAAACAAGCTCCACGTGCATGGTATGAAAAAATACATAAGCACTTGATTGCTCTTGGCTTCACATGTAGTCCGATTGAAAGCACACTCTATATATGGAAAAATGGGGCTGATCTTATAGTGCTTGTTCTTTATGTCGATGACATACTCTTGACTAGGTCATGTGATGCAAAACTTGACATTCTTATGGCTGATTTGCAGCATACTTTTGATGTCACTTATCTTGGTCTTTTAAACTATTATCTTGGCATCCAGTTTGTATCCGTTGAGGGGGGAATTGTTATGTATCAAGCAAAGTATGTTGAAAAACTACTTTAGCATTTTGACTTTGAGGATTGTAAGCCAGTTTCTACACCAGTTGAAACAGGATTCAGGTTCTCAGTTGAGGATTCGAGTGATGCATTTGACACTTCTCTTTATCAGCAAGCTGTGGGATGTCTTATATATGCATGCAACACAAGGCCGTATATACAGTATGCAGTTTCCCAGTTGAGTCGATTCATGCATAGCCCTGGCACTAAGCATTGGCAAGCGGTGAAATGTGTGTTTAGATATCTCCGAGGCATTTTGAGCTTAGGTCTCTTTTATGGCAGAGATGTTCAGACATGCTTGCATGCTTTTACAGATAGTGATTGGGTTGGTTGTTATGATACTCGTGTGTCCACTAATGGTAATTGCTTTTTCCTTGGAGACTCATGCATATCTTGATTCAGTAAGAAGAAACCTACAGTGGCGACATCGAGTTGTGAAGCTGAGTACAGGGCAGTTTTCACAGCTACAATGGAGTGTATATGGCTGAGACGCCTATTGATGGATCTTTGCATGGAGATTGATGCTGCTACGCATATTCTCACTGATAGTTAGAGTGATTTGGATGTTGCACAAAACCCAGTGTTTCATGCACGAACCAAACATATTGAGGTGCATTATCACTATGTGAGAGAGCACCTTCATGCAGGAGATATTGATTTGGTATATGTGCCTACACAAGATAATGTGGCAGACATATTCACCAAGCTCTTCCGCGGGAAAAGTTTGAAGCTTTTCGTAAAGCTTTAGGCTTATTACCTTGTGGGGGCTGATCTGTCACTCCCTGTATGTGTTCACATCATTCGCTCTAGGGGGGGTTTGTTACACTTATGTGTTCCTCGAGTAGCTTTGATGTGAACCTTTTCCCTATACATGGGCACTTTTTACTCTAGTGCTGGCTAAAGGTTTTTTCCCCATGTTACCACATACTTGATACTCTCATATGTGGTGGTACTTTGTACTTATGGATATTATTCATCTCTTACTTTAGTTTTAGTTCAGTTCATCATCAATAGAGAGAGTTATTCCAGCCATCGTCTTCTTCATGTGTCTTGCTGCGTTTGTGCTCTTTGTGTGTGCTTCTTGTGTGTCTCTCACACTTCTACACACACCCAACAACCGCTTCATCTAGGGCATCGTTGACACCTCTCTAGTTGCAGTCTCAGAATTGCACGAATTTTGATGAGCATACTCAGTGTGTTTTCGAGATCAAAATTGCTTCGCTTTGTGGTGCCAAAATCATGATCTGAGCTCGTTTCGGCCTCCGAACGCACTATCACAACGCTTGTGCAGGCTATTTTGTCCTTTTGTGCCAAATGTATATACCAGTTTTGGTTCGCTAGTATAAGCATCTCAAAGTCTGCTACAGGTTTAGCGGAATTCATCTCGGCAGTTCTGTTCAACTTTTTGAGATACAGTCAATTTTCTGCATCAAGGTATATTAGTCACCAGCCATGGATGAAACCAGTGATGTATTTCGTATGTTGGTTGTTGAGGATAAGTTGGATGGTACCAAGTACCCATTGTGGGCTTATATGATGCGACATGTATTGGTTGCAAAACAACTGTGGAACGTTGTGCAGGGTGTTGAAAAACATCCTATCACACCTACAACTGTTACAACTGCAGGTACTGAAGCTGATGCAGATGGTGTCGAAGATGATGATATTTTGCATATTCATGTTCGTGTTGCGATTTCTATTGCACCTACTACAGAGGAAATTTGTTGGGATGGAAGAGATGCCCAGGCACATGCATTGATAGCTTTGTCTGTCAAACGTGCCATTATTCCTCACCTATGCTCTTGTAGAACAACTAAGGATGCTTGGGATACACTTACCACATTGTACCAAGCTAGAAATGAGGCTCGTGTTTCTTACCTCCGAAAATAGTTGGAGAGTGAGCACATGAATGAAGGTGATTCTATGGACAATTTTCTAACAATGATAAAAAACTTGAAGGAATAATTGATTTTTATTGATGAGGTTATACCAGATAGCTCCCTTGTGCAGACCGTTCTGAATGGTCTTCTTGATTCATATCAGAGTTTTGCTTCTACTCTTCAGTTGATGATGAAAGGCAATCCAAATGCCTTGTCATTTGAGTAATTACTCTCTATTCTGTTGCAGGAAGATTAGTCCAAGTAGAACAGGTCCATTATGCGTGTTGCAGATCAAGCTTTCCTAGCTAGTCGGAAGGGAAAAGGAAAATGGAGCTCTTCAACTAGTAAGCAAAAATTTGTTGATTCTAGAGAGTCGAAGAGGGAAGACAAAGATGTGAAGAAATCAGAGAAGCAGAAATTGTTTTGCAAGTCATGTAAAGGAAATGATCATATCATAAAGAAGTGTCCAAAACTGGCTACTAAAGAGGCAAAGAAGAAAGAGGATGGAATGGTTGTTGCAGAGGCCTCTACACCAAAAACAGAGTCTGCTAATCTTGCGCAGGAAGAAGAATGGGTGCTTACTACTGTTTGCAGTTTTGACCCTTCTTCTCATGAGTAGTGCATGTCTGCAGTAGAATCAAATGTTTGGTACTTTGATAGTGGGGTGACCAAACATATCACACCTCGCAGCCTAGTTCCTTCACTTCACTCGAGCCTACCCCTATAAGGAATACTGTCCCATGTGCCAACAAATCTTCTTATCCTATCATGGGAGTTGGTAAGATCATTTTGACTACTGCTGATGGTAGTTCTTTCACGTTGTCAGATGCTTTATTTGTTCTAGGGATCAAGAAGAATCTGTTATCAGTTTCAGCTTTAGCCAAGATTGGCTTGGTTGTGAAATTTGTTGATGACAGGTGTATAGTTCATGATCTGTCAAATGGCAATGTGATTATTGCTTCTCGCATTTTATGTTGTGGGTTGTATAAGCTCATAGACTATGAAAGATCTGTGAATGATTAGGCGTGTGTAGTACATGATTCTCAGGCTATGTCAGATGCAAAGCTTTGGCATGCACGCTTTGGTAATCTTAATTTTGCTAGTTTGCTATACCTACAGAAATATGAAATGGTGTCCTCTTTGCCCAAACTTGAGGCACTTGGAAAACATGTTTGTGAAGGCTATATTTTGGGCAAAATGCAGCGTTCCTCCTTTCCAAAAGATGGTTCAGTTCGGGCTACTCAGAAATTGCAACTTGTACATAGTGATGTCTGTGGTCCTATGCAAACACCTTCTTTTGGAAATTATCTTTACTTCATGACTTTCATTGATGATTTTTCCAAGCATGCATGGGTATATCCATTGAAGGCAACATCCAAAGTGTTCGTGTGCTTCAAACAATTTTTGGTTTTGGCTGAAAATTTGTCAACATGTAAAATGAGCACCCTCCGTTCTGATAAAGGGGGGGTATATGTCTTCTGATTTTAATGCATTTCTGGCTGAACCTGGGATAAAACACCAGTTTACAGTGCCGTATACACCTAAACAGAATGGAGTTGCTGAACGAAAGAACATGTCATTAATGGAGATGGCGAGGTGTATGATCAAGAGTCTGGCTTGAGGTTGTCATGTGTGTAGCATATGTACTTAACAGGTGTCCCACTAAGTCGCTGCAGTTTATCACTCCATATGAGGCTTGGCATGATTGCAAGCCATCTGTTGCTCATCTGCATGTTTTCGGTTGTTTGGCATATGCATTAGTGTCTAAACAACATCACAAAAAATTGGATGATGAAGCAATAAAATGTATTTTTGTTGGGTACTGTTTTGAAAGTAATGGCTATCGTCTATATCATCCAAAGACTAAATGCATTCTGGTTATCTGTGATGTTCTTTTTATGGAAGATACTATTCAGCCATTGCTTTCATGTACTAAGGAGACATATGTTAGCTCCAAAGACATGTATGATACTTTGCTTCCTCTTTTTACAAGTGGACAGTCTAGTGTTGGTCCTAATGAGGCAACTTCTCAGCCTTTGCATGTTTCATGTGATGATGCAGATCATCCCATTTCTGATGAAGATTTACATGATGCACTTGTTGATGAGAGAGCTAATATTGAGGAGGCAAAAACTATGCCAAAATGGCTGGTGCACACTTTGCATGACAGCAAATTAGATGCACCTCTGTCATATCGTACTCGATCAGGCTCTCATAGTGCCTCTTTTGCATCAGATTGCTATGTTATGGCTGCATCTAGTCTCTGTGATGAGAATGAGCCTGTTTCATTTGATGAAGCACAAAATTCAGAAAATTGGATGGCTGCTATGCAATCTGAATATGATGTTATAATGAAGAACGGTACTTGGTCTTTATGTGACTTATCTCCTGGCAAGAAGGCCACTGGCACTAAGTGGGTTTACAAGCTAAAGCGTAAGCCTGATGTAACAGTTGACATGTATAAGGCTAGGCTTGTTGCAAAGGGTTATGTGCAAGAAAGAGGCATTGATTTTGATGAGACCTTTGCATGTACATGTCGTATGACTACTGTTCGGAGCATTTGTGCACTTGTAGCCCATCATGGTTGGAATGTACATTAGTTGGACATTAAAACTGCATTTTTGAATGGTGACTTGCATGAAAAAGAGTATGTTTTCCAGCCCCTTGGCTTTGTGTAGAAAGGGCATGAAAACCAGGTTTGCAGGTTAAAGAAGGCATTATATGGTTTAAAGCAAGTACCACGTGCTTGGTATGAGAATATATATGCCTATCTGATTGCACATGGTTTTGAGAATAGTCCAACTGAGAGAAGCTTATATGTTAAGCATGCTAATGATGTGCTTCTGATCATTGTTGTCTATGTTGATGACATGCTGCTCACTGGTCCTATTGAGAAGCAAATTGTTGATTTTAAGGCTGATTTGCATGCCTCATTTGAGATGTTTGATTTGGGGCATTTGCATCACTATTTGGGCATTCAGTTTATGCTAGTTGATGGTGGATGGCTTTGTGTCAAACGAAATATTGACACATTATTGCAGCATTTTGGCCTTGAAAACT
This sequence comes from Ceratopteris richardii, assembly GCA_020310875.1. NCBI lineage: Eukaryota > Viridiplantae > Streptophyta > Polypodiopsida > Polypodiales > Pteridaceae > Ceratopteris > Ceratopteris richardii. The sequence goes on along the minus strand of CM035439.1, from coordinate 133,366,237 downwards.
GTAAGCCTATTGCCACTCCTCCTATCGAGATAGGTTTACGATTGAGTCTTCATGATTCTGGAGATGCATTTGATGCTGTCCTCTATCAATAGGCTGTTGGATGCCTGATTTACTTATGCATTACTCGGCCAGATATTCAATTTGCTATCTCAGAGATGAGCAAGTTTATGCATTGCCCAGGTGTCAAGCATTGGCAAGCGGTTAAGCACATCTTTGGCTACTTGAGTGGTACTCGGCTACTTGGGTTGTTTTATCCCAAGGGGGGATCACTATTGCCAAATTTGCATGCTTTTTCTAACTTAGATTGGGTTGGTTGCTATGACACTCGTGTGTCCACTAGTGGCTTTTGCTTCATGCTTGGTAGCTCATGTATATCTTGGTTGAGCAAGAAGCAACCTACTGTGGCCACTTCCAATTGTGAGGCTAAGTAGAGGGCAACTTTTAGAGCGACTATTGAGTGTGTGTGGCTCAGACACCTTATGGTTGATTTGGCTGTTGGTCAATCTTCTTCCACCACGATCTTCATTGACAAACAGAGCGCATTGGCAGTTGCAAGGAACCCTGTGTTCCATGCTCGCACTAAGCACATTGAGGTGCATTATCTGTTGGAAGTGAGGTAGGCCCTTAGGCTCATGTCAAAGGTCCATGGTTCCATAGTTCCAGTCATGTACAACATTAATTCCAGCAATCTTCCATATTGACAAAACATGAACATATCACAACTTAATCATAAAAATGATGAGACAAAGATAGAGAAAGAATAGACGTCATGTGTAAGGTGTTACGTAAGCCATCGCTTACTCATAGTATCATATATACCAATGTTCAATGTACAATGTGGGAGCAAAACTCTCAACCATTCTATGTGATGAGAAATAGATGAATGAGTGAATGTACAATGTAACAAACATATTCAGATGTATGGGCAATAATCTGAATATACATGAGATGTGTGATCTTGTAGGTTATAGAAGAGTGAATATGAGTGACTGAAAAAGGAATGATCAATGTGAAACTGATAGTCAACAAACCCTCATCTGAACTTAGGCTATGGAAGACCCTAAGTCAGATACGTGTGTGAAAAGATCACATACATATAAAGTAGCATAGAATGCTAACAAGTTTGCTGCTAGAAATCCTCAAACTCATGTGAACACACCTTCTCAAACACCTCATCAAAATATGCATAAAGCATATACGTACTGTTTCTCTTGTACCTATGCTGAATAGGACTCCTCCTGATATGAACGCCACGGCCTCCATAAACTGCAAGTAGTACCTGTGTGCATAAAGAGAATATGTACCTGAATACTTAACATAAGATGTAAATCTTATGTTAAACACCATCCAATGTCTTTGAAGTAGCCCGACATCTTCTTGTAGAAGACAATCTTCAACCTAATATCTTCTTGTAGAAGATAATCTTCAAATACACCATGTAGATGGCACCATCCAATGTCTTTGAAGTAGCCCGACATCTTCTTATAGAAGACAATCTTCAACCTAATATCTTCCTGTAGAAGACAATCTTCAAATACATCATGTAGATGGTCGATCCTCACCTTCAAGCTGCTAATGACCAAGTCTTCTTGCCATGAACAAGAGATAACCTCCTCTCCATGAGCTAGAGTGTGAGCACACCCTTCATCTTCATCAAGAAGAATTATTAAGAAGAACTCCATAGCTGCTCCTCAACATGCTTCAAGTTAGCACCATGGTTGCCCCATGTGCTAGACGAAACACCACCTCTACTGAGGTCCAAGCTATAGAAAGCTTGTGTTGAAATTGGTGAAGGATGAATAGAAGTGAGCCCAAGCTTGTGTTTTTATAGTATTCTTTGTCCATGAAAAGCTAACCAAAAGCAACCAATAAAGCCACGCGCAATACGATCGCAATAACATGATCGCTAAGGAAAAAATCACTCACGAAAAATCCATATGTCGCGTTTGTCTTTCGCTGTTCGTTAGTTTTATCAAGAAAAGCTTGAAGACTAAAAACGTGAACGGGCTGCCGCTCAAGGGATTAGAGCTCGGGTCCATGCCCTAGGAGGCTTCTCTTTTATCTACGTCGCCTAGTGGTTTTGCTTGTACAAGAAACAAATTGATTAGCTACACATCGTGTAGACGCCCGTGCTATTGTCTTGTACCAACTAACAAAACAGTAGCTACATATGATATAGTTACTGAGCAAGATGGACCAAGAAGACATTGTTTTCCAACAATCCCCCCTGCAATGTCATATTGGTACAATTTGAACTGAATCTGCAAACTTTATAATCTGCAAATTACGACAGGCTTCAAGCTTGTACTCCCACACTTCAGAACTTGTTCTTCAAAAGTCTTCTTCAAAACTGAATTCAACTTTCCTTCAAAAAACCTGAACTTGCTGAAGATGAACCATAATACCTGAGAAAATATGCAAACTAGATATCCAATAGTGTACACATCAAGCAATCAATGCTCAACAAATGTAGCATGAACTGTCTCTGCACCTGCTATCTCCTGTCTTCAAAAACCTGAAAACATACACTAGGATCCACATATTTGCATTTACCTTCCAAAAAGGTTTCTCAACGTACTTCTGCTGTGTCATGTAAATACACTAAACAAAATCAGGAACTGAATCCTGGAACCTGTGACTTTCAACTCACAACTTAGTGTATTATGAACATTGTTGGTTCATCTCTGACTGTACTCAAGTCAAATCAACTCAACTCAATTGCAACCAACTAAAATATGAGTCAAAAATCTATGATGTCATCGTGTCTTCATCCTTTAAATCCTTCATACCTCTTTCCTTCAGAACCTGGTATAAACATATATGTGCGCACTTCTGAAATATACCTTTCTGAAATATCAAGCTTCTCTTCAATAGAACTCTGGAACCTTCTCCTGAACAGGATCTTCCTCCAAACATTCTTTTTCTTCCTTCTTCTTACAAAGATGGAACATAAAGAGAACCTGACAAAGGAAATATAGGAATACCTGAAATAGGAATACCTGTAGGTATGAATCTGCATTCTTTCACATATGGCTTGAAAATAAGTCTTCATGTTTCATCACCCCCTTGGATGACTTAACACTAGTATCCAAAATGCTTCAAATATATCAGACTTTATGAAATGTGGAACGTCTTCCTTCATAAATCTGATGTTCAGTGATCAATACCTGTATCTGAAACAAAATCTCTGAATACTTTTTATTAGCACTGTACACATGCCAATAGCTTTCCATGTCATTCCTCAGCTTTCCAAATTGTAGAATAAGGTTAGCTGTTCCTAACATAAGAAAACCTTGCTGAAAGCATTTTAGGATTCATAACCTTCTGTAACATAACAAGTATTTCTATCTCTCTGCAACAAAAATTTGATAGAATCTGAATCTTTGACTTACTTCTTCCAATGTTAAGAATATTCACAAACAAAGGATAGACAACTGACTCATAAATACTCAAGAGCATACAAGATCATATGGGATCATCCAAGATCAATGATCTCTCCTAAGGAGAATCTGCTCTTATCAAACCTTCATGACTGAATGTTTGATTTATTACCTGAATGTCCCCAAGTGTCCATGCTTCTCAAAAAGTTATAAAACTTTTCTTCAAACAAATCCTTCAAGGAATCTGCAATTCCTACTTAAAACATAAGTGGACAAACTTCTCATCTTGAGAACTCCAAAAGCTGCAAGTTGATACTTCATAACTTTCATATTTTACCCGGGTGAAATGTGATAGTACCTGCTTGACTTTCTTTTGGCTAACTCCACTTATCAATCAAGTGATAGGATCTGATGGAACACCTTTTTGAATACAAACATGTATCCAAAAGTCTAGACAATCATAAAAAGTAGATTCTTTAACTGACTGGTACATCAACAAATCTGAATTTTCTGAAGTTTTCTGAAAATACTGAATATGAGGTAACTTTTCCAAACATAAAACCTCAACCCAAGTCTTCAACATCTGCTACAAAACTCTTTTACCTCAAGAGTTAGATAAAGAAGAAATATACTTCTCTGCAACTTGTCATATACCAAGTAGCTCTGTATTGACACTCCAAGAATTCTTTGAGGGAACATATAAGCTTCCCGCTTAAAAAGCTTCAACATAACTCATACACATATGAGTGCTTTTGTTTCTCTCAGTGCAATTCTTTGTCAAATCTACTAAATCATGACCAAGTGTAATGCAAAACAAGAAACCGCTTCTTCTTTAAACAAGATGTTCTCATAGACTTGTCTTTGGATGTAGAGGATAAAATAGGAAAAGTATATGGAAAATTATATGAGAAAAGGAAGTCTTACTTTTCTTTTGGAAATGATGGACTTTCTTCTTCTGCATCTTTCTTCCACCTGATGATGTCAACATCTTCAAACTTCTCTTCCATACCTTTTGTTCTCTTCATCTTGAAGTAGCGAACACTCTTGACCTCTTCAAATGAACTTTTCTCTTCCTCTAATGCTAAGAGTAAGAGATAAAACAAACACGGTATACAAATGGAAGTGAATATAGAATCATGTTTTATCATCTCCTCATATCTCTGAATAAAAATTCTGCTTCAAATGTCTGAAACGACTATATTCACCAATCGTTGTCTGAATGATGAATTGCCCTTCTAGAGTTACCTTCTCTAGATACATTTGTACCTTGATATCCAACCAACTTACAACAGAAAATTGGCTGAAAACAAAACTCATCTCATCTCTGCACTTGTCTTCTTAGATGAACTTTCTTGCCATGAAAGAGATCTCTCAAAACTCTCTAGAAAAACCTCTAGATACCTGTTTTGATGTAGCCTTTAACTTTCAAATGACGAAAATGTATAAAAGCATTCCTTGAATTTCTTCAAATCTCTTCATAACTGCTCTTCTAAGATATGACCTGCAAATGATAATCTGATAGTAGAAAGTGATACCTGTGATTTGATGTTGATATGATTTCTTCATCTTCTCTAAACCATTGTTCTTCCTTGAATTTGAAGTAGTCTTCTCTTCATCAAGTCTGGGTCTTCAAACAATACTTTTGTAAAGTATTTGCATACTCTTCAAATACATCATGTAGATGGTCAATCCTCACCTTCAAGCTGCTAATGACCAAGTCTTCTTGCCATGAACAAGAGATAACCTCCTCTCCATGAGCTAGAGTGTGAGCACACCCTTCATCTTCATCAAGAAGAATTATTAAGAAGAACTCCATAGCTGCTCCTCAACATGCTTCAAGTTAGCACCATGGCTGCCCCATGTGCTAGACGAAACACCACCTCTACTGAGGTCCAAGCTATAGAAAGCTTGTGTTGAAATTGGTGAAGGATGAATAGAAGTGAGCCCAAGCTTGTGTTTTTATAGTATTCTTTGTCCATGAAAAGCTAACCAAAAGCAATCAATAAAGCCACGTGCAATACGATCGCAATAACGTGATCGCTAAGGAAAAAATCACTCACGAAAAATCTGTATGTCGCGTTTGTCTTTCGTTGTTCGTTAGTTTTATTAAGAAAATCTTGAAGACTAAAAACGTGAACGGGCTGCCGCTCAGGGAATTTGAGCTCGGGTCCATGCCCTAGGAGGCTTTTCTTTTATCCACGTCGCCTAGTGGATTTGCTTGTACAAAAAACAAACTGATTAGCTACACATTCTGTGACCACCCGTGCTATTCTCTTGTACCAACTAACAAAACAGTAGCTACATATGATATAGTTACTGAGCAAGATGGACCAAGAAGACATTGTTTTCCAACATTATCATTATTTCAGGGAGAGGTTCTCTTCTTGGAAGATCGGCTTGGCATATGTGCCCACATAGGAGAACATTGCATACCTTTTCACGAAGGCTTTGCCTAGGGAGAAGTTTGAAGCTTTCCGCAAAGCTTTGGGCTTACTTCCTTTTGTGGAGTGATTTCCACATAGCTTGGCACTTCCTTGTACATGAGTGCTAGCTCCTTGTTCACCGCATCACTCCGAGGGGGGATTTGTTGATATATTTAGGTAGTGATGTGTGTGAACACTCTAGGACCATCGAGGCACCTTTTTCCCTCTTTAGGAGGTTTTTTCCCCCCAGCTTGTAGATATGCATGTTGCCCTAATGGGCTACTTATCTTTGTACATTATCTAATAATGCATTCAGTATTGTGTGTTGTGCTCCAAGCTTCTATCTTCTTCCTTGTGTTGTTCGCGTGCTTCCGCAGACGTCTAACTCTAACAGATATGAGGCAAACCTATAACAGAAGAATAAGCATAGAGGCTTTGTCTTCTAGGTGCCATGGGAAAGTCAAATATCTTGCAGTCTAGCCTTATGTGAAATCTTATTGCCTTTAAATCAAGATGTCGCAAATTTTCAAATGATATGAGACAAACTTGTAGGAGGGAAGTAGGTAGCTTTGCAAAGAATTGTTGGAAATTTGTGAAATTAGTGAGAAAAGTTTTCTTCGAAGGGGATGAGCTTACTTAAAACCATTGGGTCATACATTAGGTCGTTGTTTGACCTTTTCCATACCATGTGTGTCAAACGAATGGATTCATATGCCTTCATGAGAGCATAAGGTGCATGGAATGGATATAAGAGGTTGGTGGTACTAAGAGTAAGAATTTATGCTAAATGAATTGTTAGTACCTCTCTTTCAAAATCTAAGAAACTCTCACCTATGTTCTCAATGCATTATTCATTCATCCAAACTTCTAGATCTTCATATGGTCTTGACTTTGTTCTGTGACTGTTTAGAATGAGGAACTCCATGTCTACTTGCATTGGCTCTCTATGAGTGGAGGATGCTACAATTGATGATTGAGAAGGTGACTCTAGAATTGGTTCTTCATGCTTAGGTTGTGTCTTCCTCTTGTGCCTTCTATAGCTCGTCAATTTGATGTTTGTAGTCAAGATTTTTTTCCTTGTATGTATCTATGTTGTTGTGTAGCTCATCTATCAAGGCTTCTAGCTAAAAGATCTTTTGAGCATTTCTTATGGCTTCTTGTAATAGTTTCATATCATTATGGTCCATTTGCCTCAAACTATTATTGTCATTCTTTTTCTTTGATCGCATATTCTTTGACCCTGGTTTTTGTGAGGCACGTGTGTTCTTTGATTCAACTATTTAACCACACATGGATTCCTCTAGAATGTCTTTATGATCTTTGCACATGTGGATAACTTCTTCTTCTTCTTGTAGCATGATCTACGTTTTTTAGAAGTCTTCCCGAGCAAAATAGGTATCCACTAAATTTATCATTTGTTCTAGCTTGGAGCATAGTTCTTCCATTTGTCTATTGACTGAAATCACACTCTTTACTTAGTTCCTACCTTAGATCTTCAATCTCTTTGTCCTTGCTTGCTAGTGCTTGAATATTTACCTCTTAAGCTTTGCTTTAAAATTTATGATGCTCCTTAGTGAATTGACGAAGATGTTGCAAAATCTCTATCATCTAACAATTCATGTAAAATGGATAGCCTTATGATGATGGTGTAATAGGTGAGGCAAACATATGGGGTAGTGATGGTTTGTGGAAAGAAAGTGAAGGTCAATAGAATACTTCATAAGTCTATGTCTACCTTTTAAGTTTCATTAATCCATGAAAGTATTATTTCTTCATGACTGCGTGAACCTATCAAAATTGTGATTCTCTTGTCATAGGGGTATAGGTAATAAAAGTTAAATTTTTTGGCCAATGTCGTTATTATAAAAAATAGCACACTTTAGGCACAAGAAACATAGAAAAAGCTTACTTCTAACTCAATCTACATGAAAAATGAGAATTTATCAAGAAATTTAGTGAAATCTATGATATTACTGATCTTTTGATGAGAAGTTTTGGATTCCATTGATAAAGAAAGGGCTAGGGTCTTAGCTCCTCGGACTGACAATTTAAGTGTTTTGAGGTTGTTGGTCCTTTATGCTATGATGATTAGATAAGACAACTCCAAACTACAACAAACATTTTTTGGTTCTGCTTCTTGAGACAATTGAAGCAAAGCTTTGGACCTTGCTGGATCTTCCAAGTTGATGGTAACAAATACTTTTTCAAAAATAATTTTGAATCACCAAGTGTGGAAAAGATGTAAAGGTGAGTGTGTTTAATCTTGGAAGATTTCTTCGTTCATCTTGTTGAGAAATTAGTGTTAAGAGCTATATGTTTTCTCTAATTCCATATATGAGATGAAAAAAAAAATTCATTATAGGTTCTCTGGCTTCATTTTCTAGACAACCCTAGAAAAATTATTTTTATTTGTTTGGGAAAAAGCAAAAACAAAGTGGTTGAATCTTCATGAACAAATGTCAACATCCACTGGATAATCAATACTGAGAATAGGAAAGGAAAATATTGGCTTTCGGATCCCACAGACGCACATATGCAGAGGATAGTACAGAAACAAATTCTCACAAAAATACTCAGAGAATTGGAAGAGACAAGAGACTAGACACCAGATTGGGTAGAATCTCCCCCCACATGCTCTAATGGACAAGTCTATCAGAGCATCTGTATTTATATGTATTTTCTCATTACATCTTGAATAGAAGATACATGAGGGCAACATTTTGAAAAGCGTGCATTTACAAAAATTTTCTTTATTTACAAATTCGTCGCTTTTCAAGCAATCTACTATTTTTACAAAAATATTGCTTTCTAAAATGATCTATGATTTTTACAAAAAATAACTAAAATACTATCTTCTAAATATTCTTTTAGATATCTTCAAAAATATCTGAATAAGTCCATGCACATTCACACCCTCGTGAGTCTTCACCTACTAAATCAAAACACAAATCACACTAAAAACCTCGAGACATTAAAATCCATATAGCATTCCATTATTCCATAAAGTATAATAGAAAAGGTGGGGAAAACATTAAAGAAAAAGTGAATGGAGTTTTAATCAACCTAAAAAATCATTTCTTTGATAATGATCATAAGTTTTGTTGATTTGCAGGCAAGAGGAAAGGAAAAGCACTATTAAACCTCAAATTAAGACACTCCGTTAGAAGATTGACCGAAAAATGCAAAAAAAAGGGCAAACTAAAGAAGACAATTTTCCATAAAGAATGATTCTCTGTAGAAGGTAAGGATCACCAAAAATTTGCAAAATTGTAGAAATTTCAGTGGAAAAAGGTAAGAAAGAGTATCAAAACCTAGCTCAAAGCCAAATTGAAATTTTCATCCAAAAAAATTGAAAATCGTGATTGTGAGACAGCAATATAAAAAGAGGACTTAGACAAAAAAATGGTTCATTATGAGTGAGTGAGAGAGAGAGAGAGATGTTGATATATTTAGGTAGTGATGTATGTGAACACTCTAGGACCATCGGGGCACTTTTTTCCCTCTTTAGGAGGTTTTTTTCCCTCAGCTTGTATATACGCCTATTGCCCTAATGGGCTACTTATCTTTGTACATTCTAGTGGTAATACATTCAGTATTGTGTGTTATGCTCCAAGCTTCTTCTTCTTCCTTGTGTTATTCACGTGCTTCCGCAGACGTCTAACTCCAACAATTGGTAACAGAGCAGGCTGCGGCTTCATCTAGGGTGTTGTCTACTCATCTCCGGTTGTAGTCCTAGAATCGCAAGAAATTTGGTAAGCATACTCAACATGGTTCAGAGATCAAAACAACTTCGAATTGTGCTGCCAAAATCGCAATTTGAGCTCGTTTCGGCCTCTAAACACACTATCGTAGTGCTTGTGTACGCTATTTTGTCTTTTTGTGACAAAGATATATACCAGTTTTGGTTTGCCAATATAAGCGTCTCGAAGTCAACTACAGGTATAGCAGAACTCGTTTTGGTAGTTCTATTCAACTTTTTCATATACAATCATTTTTCTGCATCAAGGTATTTTAGTCAGTGGCCATGGCTGAAAGCAGTGATGTATTTCGTATGTTGGCTGTTGAGGATAAGTTGGATGGTACGAATTACCCATTGTGGGCTTATATGATGTGTCATGTATTGGTCGCAAAAGGACTATGGAATATTATGCAGGGTGTTGAAAGACGTCTTGTTACACCTTCGATTAGGTACTACAAATTCAGGTGTTGGAGCTGATGGAGATGGTGTCGAAGATGATGATATTCTACAAATTCATGTTTGTGATGTTGTTTTTGTTGCACCTACTATAGAGCAAATTCATTGGGATGGTAGAGATGCTCACGCACATGCATTGATAGCTTTGTCTATCAAACGTGCCATTATTCCTCATATTCACTCTTGCAAAATAGCTAAGGATGCTTGGGATACACTTACCACATTGTACAAGGCTAGGAATGAGGCTCGTGTTGCTTACCTCCAAAAACAATTTGAGAGTGAATACATGAATGAAGGTGGTTCTATGGACATTTTTCTCACAAATCAAGGATTTGAAAGAACAATTGATTTCTACTAATGAAGTTATACTAGATAGCTCACTTGTGCAGACCGTTCTAAATGGTCTTCGTGACTCATATCACAGTTTTGCTTCTACTCTTCGTTTGATTATGAAAGGCAATCCAAATGCGTTGTCATTTGAGGAGTTAGTCTCTGTCCTGCTGCAAGAAGACCAGTCTAGGCAGAACAAGTCTATTATGCATGTTGTAGATCAAGCTTTCCTGGCTAGTCAGAAGTGCAAAGGAAAATGGAGCTCTTCTACTAGTAAGCAGAAATCTGCAAATGTTGCACATTCGAAGAAGGAAGACAAAGATGAGAAGAAATCAGAGAAGCAGAAATTGTTTTGCAAATACTGTAAAGCAAATGATCATGTCATTAAGAGCTGTCCAAAATTGGCTGCTAAAGAGGCAAAGGAGAAAGAGACCGAAATGGTTGTTGGAGAGGCCTCTACACCGAAAACAGAGTTTGCTTATCTTGTGCAGGATGAAGAATAGGTGTTTACTAGTGTTTGTAGTTTTGACCCATCTTCTCATGAGCAGTGCATATCTGCAGTAGATTCAGATGTTTGGTACTTTGAAGTGGGGTGACCAAACATATTACCTCGCAGCACATTTTCTTCTCTTCATTTGAGCCTGCCCCTATAGGGAATACTGTTACATGCGCTAACAACTCCTCCTATCCTGTTATGGGAGTTGGTAAGATCATTTTGACTACAACTGATAATAGTTCTTTCACTTTTTCAGATGCTTTGTTTGTGCCAGGGATCAAGAAAAATCTGTTATTAGTTTCTACATTAGCCAAGATTGGCTTGGTTGTGAAATTTATGGATGACAGATGTATAGTTCATGATCTATCAAATGGCGACATCATTATTGCTTCGGGCATTTTATGTCGTGGGTTGTATAAGCTCATAGACTATGAAAGATCTATAGCTGATTTGGCATGTGCAGTACATGATTCTCACACTATGTGAGATGCAAAGCTTTGGCATGCATGCTTTGGTCATCTAAATTTTGCTAGTTCATTACGTCTGCAAAAATTTGAAATGGTGTCCTCTTTGCCCAAACTTGAGGCATCCAAAAAATATGTTTGTGAAGGTTGTATTTTGGGCAAAATGCAGCATTTCTCCTTTCCAAAAGATTGTTCAGTTTGGGCTACTCAGAAATTGCAGCTTGTACATAGTGATGTCTGTGGTCCTATGCAGACATCTTCTTTTGGGAACTATCTTTACTTTGTGACTTTCATTGATGATTTTTCCAGCCATGCATGGGTATATCCATTGAAGGCAAAGTCCGAAGTGTTTATGTGCTTCAAATAGGTTTTGGTTTCGGCTAAGAATCTGTTAGCATGTAAATGGGCACCCTCCGTTCTGATTGAGGGGGGGAATATATGTCTTCTAACTTTAATGCATTTTTGGCTGAACGTGGGATAAAACATCAGTGTATAGTGCCGTATACACCTCAACAGAATGGGGTTTCCGAATGGAAGAACATGTCACTCATGGAGATGGCAAGGTGTATGGTCAAGAGTCGGGCTTTACCACATAGTTTATGCTTGAGGCTGTCATGTGTGGAGTATATGTACTTAACAGGTGTCCCACTAAAGCGCTTCAGTCTATCACTCCATATGAGGCTTGGCATGGTTGCAAGACATCTGTTGCTAATCTGCTCGTTTTTGGGTTTTTGGCATATGCATTAGTGCTTGAACAAAATCATAGAAAATTGGATGATAAAGCAATAAAATGTATTTTTTGTGAAGAGAGATGGTGGATGCAATCCAAAGATGAGTAGGTGCTGCTACAACCAGCTTCACACCAGCCAACTGAGACTTCAGAGTTGATTAGTAGACCCTTTAAGCTTCCTAAATCCACCAAAATATCAGCCAAGTACTTTGGAACATGTATCCCAAAAGTTTAAGTCAAGACAGACTAGTTGCGAAATGACTAGCTCCCAAAACTTGCTATTTTTGGACATACACCTGCTGGAAAAAATGATCACTGCTCTCAACCTGGAAGGAATTAGAAAAATTCCTTTTGGGCATAGCAAATAGACTTAGCAAGCTTCCCAATCCAAGTTAAAACACTTCAAATGATGGACTGAGCACTGAGAACAAGATTTATCAATTTCTGGAACATGCCCACCATTCTCGGGGCTCTGCAGAGATAGACCAGTGAGAAGTAAAATGCATATATATCCAAAACTATAAATCCAACGAACTTGAAAATTCATATGTAGAAACTAGACAGTAAGAGCTATCCAACGCACATTAAATCACTGAAAAAGGATCAGTATAACTCGAGATATGACCTTCTGAAGGTACTGCTCTGAGTGACTATAGCAGAGAACAAAACAGAGAAATAAATGATGATAAATGTATAAATTCATATATGATTACAACCACATTGGCAATGAATCTTTGCAAAATGGGAGTAGAATGATAGAGCTATGGAGTAAGCTCTTCAATCTCTACAAAATGACATGAAGTGGTCACATACAAGGCTTGCTAATCGCCTCTTCCTTCTTGCTCCTTTTATAGCTATTATTGGAGGGAGTTTTGAATTCGAATTCGAATGGCTCCACCTAAAAGTGATCCCCAAAGTTAGAAGAGATTCCCTCAGCTCAAAAATTCGTGATTTTGGTAGTTATAGCCACGAATTTGCTTTTACATCATGCATGAGGTAAGCCATCCTTTTCCTTTTTTCTTTTTTCAAATACAAGAGATAAAAATGAACTCTTTTACAAGAGGTGTTCACATGACTACACATGTGACTTACAAATGAGGATGATATCAAATATATCAAGCATTTAGGCTTGGGTAAAATGCACCAACAGCTCCCCCTCAAGCCTAACATGCTTGGCCTCCAAATAAGTCTTCAATTGTCCTTGATTTCCTGCAAGCCAATCATCAACTTGAATCTACTTAACTTTGTACCATCAAGAGCTTTAGTCAACATGTCTGCACATTGCATATCTGTAGAGACATAGGATAGTTGAATATCCTTGCTCATTAACTTCTCCCTTACGTAATGGTAGTGGACTAATGCTTGGTTCTAGCATGGTATACCGGATTAACTGCTAGATGTAGTGAGCTTGTGTTGTCACCAAAAATGTGAGGTGTTGAAGAACGAAGTCCAAGATCTGTGTACAAAGACTTTAACCACATGATTTCTTGAGTTGCATTAGCCAAACCTCTATATTCTGCTTCAGTAGAAGATAATGCCACGGTTGGTTGCTTCTTCGATGACCAAGAAATGATTTTTGAACCTGCAAATGATATATACCCTGATGTGCTTCTTCTATCATCTTTAGATCCGGCCCAATCTGCATCTGAGTAAACCTTTAGCTCAATATCTGAAGTATATGAATAGAACAAACCTTCATTCATGGTCCCCTTTAGGTACTTGAGGACTCTCTTGGCTGCTTCCATATGTGGTCTTCTCGGCTTATGCATAAACTGACTCAATATGCTAACACTATAGCATATATCCACCCTTGTGAGAGTTGCATAGTTCAAACTTCCAACCAAGCTTTGATAGCTTGTGATGTCTTCAATTGGCTCTCCTTCATAAGCAGTAAGCTTATGATTTTGCTCCATAGGTGTACCTGCACACTTGGTATTTTCCATCTTGAACTTGATGAGCATGTCATGGACATACTTCCTTTGTGTGATGTATATACCTGAATCTGTGTAGATCAACTCCAATCCAAGAAAGTGAGTGGTCTGAGGTCACTTATTTTGAACTCCTCCTTCATCTGACTCTTTACCTGTTTGATTCCTTCAAGATCATTGCGTGTGATAATAATATCATCAAGATACACACATAAATAGATCACTTCAGATCCATTCCTCTTTATGAACAAAGAGTTATCCGCCTTGCTAGCTTTGAATCCTTGGTTCTGCAAATAAGTCACCAATCTGAAATTCCAAGCTCTTGGAGCTTGCTTCAATCCATACAAAGCTTTCTTTAGTTTGCATACATAGCTAGGATGATGTGCATCCTCATATCCAGAGGTTGTGCCATATACACTTCCTCAGAAATCCATCCATTCAAGAAAGCATTCTTTACATCAAGTTGATAAAGATTCCAATTTCTAGATGCAACAAGACTAATGAGAACCCTAATTGTAGGCATTTTTGCAACAGGAGAGAAAGTCTCCTCATAATCAATACCATGGGTTTGAGCAAACCCTTTAGCAACTAACCTTGCTTTGTGTCTATTTTCACTTCCATCTGGATTCCTCTTGATTTTGTATATCCATCGAGATCCAATTACCTTCATAAATGGCTTGTTAGGTACAAGCTCCCAAGTGTCATTCTCCTTCAAGGCTTCCATTTCTTCATCCATGGCATCTCTCCAAGCTTTCTTGCTTTGTGCTTCTTCGAATGTGGTAGGTTCTTCATTGGTTGAATCCTTTGCAATGTAGATTGAGTGCTTGGTGACCAAAGAAGTATCATAACCAAACCTCTCTGGCTTTTTCTTCTCCCTCGAAGACCTTCTAAGTGGTTGATGTGAGCTCTCGGGTCCATATGTAGCATCCTGCATCTTTGCTTTTCCTTTGTTCTTCCATAGCTTTAGTCTTTCCAAGTCTTCTAGGTCAATCTCCGAATCACTTTCTTCAATCTGCTTTGGCTCCTTTGGTTGAAGTGATGGAAAATCTTCATCCAAGTCATAAGGCAGCTTCACTTTCCTGTCATCATCAAACCATGATTTGTTTTCATCAAAAATTACATCTCTACTCACAGAAAATCCTTTATTGGCTGGATTGTACAATCTATATCCTTTTTGGTTTTGATCATAACCAATGAATACACACTTCTCTGCCTTGGGATCCAATTTCCCTCTTACTTGAGAAGGAATGTGAGCATAGGCTAAGCATCCAAAGATTTTGCAATGCTCTAGACTAGGTCTTCTTCCATTCCACACTTCATATGGAGTGGTTCCATCTAGTGACTTAGATGGAAGTCTATTTATGAGATATGTGGCTGTCGACACAGCCTCTGCCCATAGGTAGTTCGGCAATCCCTTTTCATTGAGCATGGACCTTGCAGCTTCGACAATAGCTCTGTTCCTCCTCTCTGCTACACCATTGAGTTCGGGTGTATACCTTGTAGTGACTTCCCTTTTAATGCCTCTTTCATGCAAGAAGGCATCAAATTCAGAAGAGAAGTATTCTCCTCCACCATCTGATCTAAGTCGTTTCAAAGTCCTACCTGTTTGGTTTTCAACAAGAGCAATATACTTCTTAAAGCAATTAAACACTTCATCCTTGTGATTCATGAAAAACAGAATAGTCCACCTGCTACAATCATCTATGAAAGACACATAATATCTTGAGCCTGATATAGATGGCTCCTTGCTTGGACCCCACACATCCGTGTGCACTAGATCCAAAGGATTTTGATACATATATCCTTTCTTATTGAAAGGTTGTCTATGAGCCTTGCCGAGTTGACAAGCTTCACACTTATAAATCATGTGTTGCCTTGTGATATTAGGCAAACCAAGTACACTTCCCTGCAAATTTGTTTGAGTGTCCTCTCACCAATGTGAGCAAGCCTTTTGTGCCATATCTCCAACTCTGTTAGAGTTTGAGATCCATAGCTAAACAAAGCTATGTTCTTTGTATCTTCCACTTCAAGAGTGAAAAGCCTTCCTGTCTTTTCTCCTTTGGCAATCCTTCGAAAGCCTTGCCTTGGGTCTTCAACATATGCTCCAAATCGATTGAATCTAACCTGCAATCCTTTTTCAACAATCTGTCCAACACTTATTAAATTTTTGGTAATTGTAGGGACATACAAGACTTTGCTTAAGAGGTTCATATTCCCATCTGATGTCTTCACATTACCTATCTTCTCCACTGAGTGCTTTGTGTCATCTCCTGTCTGCACTTCATGCTTGTTATGAGGATCTTCCAAATCAGAAAGTAAAGCCACATTTCCTGCTACATGGTTCGAGCATCCCGAACACTTTGATAGTTGTTGTTGTTGTAATTGTTGTTGTAGTAGTAGTTGTTGTTGTAGCCTCCATTGTATCTACATCTATTTGATCCATAGCCACCTCTATTGAATCCTCTTCCTCTTGAGTTCGTCGGGTTCCTGAAACATTCTTTAGTAGTATGGTTAGATAAGCCACATATGTTGCAAGGTTGATATGATTGGAATCTCCCCCTGCCTTTCTTTCCACCTCTGCCTCTTCCTCTAGCTCTTCCTCTACCTGCAAAGTTTGCTTGGAAAGAGCTTCCTTCATCTTCATTCTTCCTATTCTTTGACTTGTCCTTGACCTTAGCTTTATCAGAATATAAGGCAGAAGTTTGATTACCTCTTGAGGACTCACCACCTTTGCTAATCTTTGCTTCATGAGTGAAGAGTTGGCCCATGAGTGTGTTGAGGTCGGGTACATGCATATCCATGTATAAATCCATGGCTGTTGTGAATGACTCCCACTTGTCGTCTGCTTTGAGTCCATTCATGATTTGTCTTATGATTTGCTCCTCTTCAGTTACCTCTCCAATGCTTCCAAGTTGGTCGGAAATCTCCTTCATCTTTGTGACATAATCAGTCACATTTTGCTTCGGGCTTTTCTTCATTGTTGTGAACTCCATCCACAATTGGTTCTTCCTTGCTCGAGTGTTGGAAGAGAAGAACGAAGCAAGTGCATTCCAGGTTTCTCTTGATGTCTTGCATCCCTTGACATGAGGTAAAAGAAAATCAGAGATTGAGTTTAGAACATAGGACCTTGCAAGTGCATCTTTTGAACACCAATTCGAAAGTCCTTCCACTTCTTCATGTGATGGTTGCCCTTTGTTCCTCATGGTTGGCATTGCTTCATCTCCGGATATGAATCCATATAGATTCCTCCCTTGAAGGTAAGCCTCCATCCTTAGAGACCATGCCGGGTAGTTGTTTCGATCCAATTTGTCAATTGTTGATGGAAATCCATCTCCCATGTTGCTTGACTATGCTCTGATACCACTGTGAAGAGAGATGGTGGATGCAATCCAAAGATGAGTAGGTGCTGCTACAACCAGCTTCACACCAGCCAACTGAGACTTCAGAGTTGATTAGTAGTACTTTGGAACATATATCCCAAAAGTTTAAGTCAAGACAGACTAGTTGCAAAATGACTAGCTCCCAAAACTTGCTATTTTTGGACATACACCTATTGGAAAAAATGATCACTGCTCTCAACCTGGAAGGAATTAGAAAAATTCCTTTTGGGCATAGCAAATAAACTTAGCAAGCTTCTCAATCCAAGTTAAAACACTTCAAATGATGGACTGAGCACTGAGAACAAGATTTATCAATTTCTGGAACATGCCCACCATTCTCGGGGCTCTGCAGAGATAGACCAGTGAGCAGTAAAATGCAGATATATCCAAAACTATAAATCCAATGACCTTGAAAATTCATATGTAGAAACTAGATAGTAAGAGCTATCCAACGCATGTTAAATCACTGAAAAAGGATCAGTATAACTCGAGATATGATGTTCTAAAGGTACTACTCTGAGTGAGTATAGCAGAGAACAAAACAGAGAAGTAAATGATGATAAATGTATAAATTCATATATGATTACAACCACATTGGCAATGAATCTTTGCACAATGGGAGTAGAATGATAGAGCTATGGAGTAAGCTCTTCAATCTCTACAAAATGACATGAAGTGGTCACGTACAAGCCTTGCTAATCACCTCTTCCTTCTTGCTCCTTTTATAGCTATTCTTGGAGGGAGTTTTGAATTCGAATTCGAATGGCTCCACCTAAAAGTGATCCCCAAAGTTAGGAGAGATTCCCTCAGCTCAAAAATTCGTGATTTTGGTAGTTATAGCCATGAATTTGCTTTTACATCATGCATGAGGTAAGCCATCCTTTTCCTTTTTCTTTTTTCAAATACAAGAGATAAAAATGAACTCGTTTACAAGAGGTGTTCACATGACTACACATGTGACTTACAATTGAGGATGATATCAAATAGATCAAGCATGTAGGCTTGGGTAAAATGCACCAACATTTTTGTTGGTTACAATTCTAAAAGCAAAGGCTATCATCTGTATCATCCACATACTAAACGCATTCTGGTTAGCTGTGATGTTGTTTTTGTGGAAGATGGTATTCAACCCTTACTTTCATGTACTAAGGAGACATCTGTTAGCTCCAAAGACATGTATGATACTTTGTTACCTCTCTTTACAAGTGGACAGTCTAGTGTTGGTCCTAATGACACAACTTCTCAACCTTTGCAAGTTTCATATGGTGATGCAAATCATTCCATTTCTGATTTCGATTTACATGATGCACTTGTTGATGAGAGAGTTGATATTGAGCAGGCCAAAACTATGCCAAAATGGCTGGTGTAGACTTTGCGCGACAACAAATTAGATGCACCTCTATCATATCGTACTTGATCATCTGTGTACAGTGCCTCTTTTGCATGAGATTGCTATGCTATGGCTGCGTCTAGTCTCTATGACGGGAATGAGCTTCTTTTATTTGAAGAAGCACAAAATTCAAAAAATTGGATGGCAGCTATGCAATCTGAATATGATGCTATAATGAAGAATGGTACGTAGCCTTTATGTGACTTGCCTCCTGGCAAGAAAGCCATTGGCACAAAGTGGGTACCACATGATTGGTATGAAAAGATACATGCCTATCTGATTGCACATGGTTTTGAGAACAGTCCAACTGAAAACACCTTATATGTTAAGCGTGCTAATGATGTGGTTCTGATCATTGTGGTATATGTTGATGACATGCTTCTCATTGGTCCTCATGACATGCATATTGCTGATTTTAAAGCTGATTTGCATGGCTTATTTGAGATGTCTTATTTGGGGAATTTGCACCACTATTTGGGCATTCAGTTTATGCAAGTTGATGGTGGAATGGCTTTGTGTCAAACGAAATATATTGACACATTATTGTCGCATTTTGGCCTTGAAGACTATAAGCCTATTGCCACTCCTAGGGAGACAGGTTTACGATTGAGCCTTCATGATGTTGGCGATGCATTTGATACTGTTCTCTATCAGCAGGCTATTGGATGCTTGATTTACTTATGCATTACTGGGCCATATACTCAGTTTAGGCGATTAAGCGCATCTTTCACTACTTGACTGGTACACAGCTACTAGGATAATTTTATCCCAAGGGGGGATCACTACCACCAGATTTGCATGCTTTTTCTGAGAGTGATTGGGCCAGTTGCTATGTCACTCGTGTGTCCACAAGTGGTTTTTGCTTCATGCTTGGTAGCTCATGTATATCTTGGTTGAGCAAGAAGTAGCCTACTCTGGCCACTTCTAGTTGTGAGGCTGAGTGTAGGGCAGATTTCACAATGATTGTTGAGTGTGTGTGGTAGAGATGCCTTATGGCTGATTTGGGTGTTGGTAAGTCTTCTGCCACCACCATCTTCACTGACAGTCAGAGCGCATTGGCAGTTGTGAGGAACCCTGTGTTCCATGCTCGCACTAAGCACATTGAGGTGCATTATCATTGAGATGATTCTCATAAAATCACCGAAAAACTCATAAATTTTTTCACAAAAAATACACACAAAATCATGATTTTGTGAAAGGAATTAAAAAACATGATTCTTTCAAAATGCAGTTCTCATTAGAGAATCACAAAAATTCACGATTGTGAGCAATCACGATTGTGATATAGAATCACGATTATGCGATTTGGAATTTCATGATTTTGACCTCACAATCATCGAAAAACTCAATTCTCACAAAAAGTATGATTTTGAATGCTTGAAAATCGTGATTTTCTTCTCGCAAAAAAAAACTTAATTTTCTACACAAAATCATGATTTTTATAGAAAATCTTGATTCTCACTGTGATTTGTGCAGTGTGAATATCACAATTCTAAGCTAAGAATCATGGTTTGTGAAAATCGTGATTTTTTGTAGAAAACACTATTTTATACACTGAAGCTTGATTTTTTCAAAATCACCAAAAAACACATTCAAGGTTTCTTGAAGTTCTTGAATAATCCTGAAAATCATAAAATCCAAAAAATAAAGAAAATACCACAAAAAAAGTGAAAATTTGACAAGTATGATTCTAAGTGGAAAACACGATTCTCTCTGTACAGAATCGTGATTTTTCCATTTGACTTAAAAATTTCAATTTTTTGAAACACAAATGAAAAAAATGATATTGTTCTCTATGATGGACTAATTTTGAGAGAAAATTTCAAGAAAACTCAAGGCATAGTCCTGTGGAGGAAATGAGGTTTTTACTTGGAAAATACTTTAAAATTGATGAGATTAAGGTCAACAGTTGTCACTAGGCATAATAAAAGATCTAGAAGACCTTGGGCACACCAAAACCAAAGTAGGAAGGAACAAAGCACACATTTTTCACAAATAGACATGGAATAACATAATGGGGAAACATGGAGATATGACCAAGGAGACTATAGGAATATCCTCAAATACCTACATACAAATATGTTTGGAGCCTATGTGTATTAGGATGGATTGCATATGAAACTCATTATATTGAAGAACTCAAAAATTCCTTTAAGCTTGATGCCGATGGCTCAATTTAAGGATGGTAGATATGAGGATAGACAGGGATGCATATATGTCTTTACAACTAATCCTGATGACACAAATGATCTAGATCAATGCTTAAAAAAAGGGATTTGGGATGGAAACTTAGAGCAACCACATAATCCAAGGAATAGTAGACATCACACTCCTATAGAGCCAAAAAGAGAAAGAAGGTATCATACTTCACCTAATCCCTTTCTTAGGAAAGGAGAAGCATAGAATCTCAATGGAGAGAGTCAAATACCACTCATAAAAGAGTTAGCTCAAGCCATAGCAAAAGCTCTGAGAGCCACAATCAAAACAAACACAGTCAACCCCAAAATAATACAAACTGAACACTCAAATATTGCCTTTTAGAAAAGAAATGGATAAACCACACAAGGGATGAGTGTTTCTATAATAAACAACTAGTGAGAGAGAGAGAGAATATCAAAACCAACTAGTGCAACTAAGAAAAAGAGATTCTTTGGACCAACCTAGACCTTTCCTAGGACAAAAACCACCCATACCAACTAATGTTGTTTGACTAAAGTACACACCAGCGAAAGAAAATTTGGAAAGATCCTTAGTACCAATAAGAGAATACTTTGATGGTTATAATATCCATTCAAATGATCATTCTGAGGACACCAATTGGGATTATACATATAAGAAAGAACTTGCCAAGCCTAGGATTTGGGAAATGGGAGAATTGAACTAGATGCAGCCATAAAAAATAATTATATACCAATTCCAAAACCACAATTCAAGAGTACATAGAAGGTAACTTGCTATAGGTGTGGGGGAGATCACTTTGTGAGAGAATTTCCCCAACCATCTACTTTAAGAGTAGATGGAGCACATTGTAAGGATTGTGGGAGAGAACACTTGATTAGGGACTATCCAAAAAATCCAAATAGGCAAAGCATGAATAATCACATACCCCTTGAAAGTTATAGAAATTTTGACAACTTCTAGAAGTGATCAAGAGGAGATAGCACCTATCTAAGTATTGACCAGAGCTCAAGCCAAACATCAACAAGTAAACACTGATAAGGATAAAATAAATATGAAAAATAATTCTTCATCGAAAGAGAGAAGGGCTAAAAAAAAATCAAAATGGGACAAAAAAGTGAATGAAATGGAAAAGACATTACAAATAAAAATGCAAAAGAAACCAGAAGATAATGATTCTAAACAAAAAAGTGAGTGCAGGAAAATACAAGATTTATCAAGACAATTATATACTTTGATCAAAACAAAGAGAGAAAGAATAGAGGAAGGACCCATTCCACTTGATCAAGAAAAACTATATCCAATGCATGAAATAGAAACATGGAGAATGCAATTATGTAAGGAAATCATAGAAAAGACTCAAAAATTACTAGAAGAATATTCTCTAGAAACTAACCCCAAAAACATACAAATTTTGCAAGAAAGAGTATGGAAGCAGCTATTGGAGAATTAATTGCAAAAGCACAAAAATGATCAACTGCCCTATTCAAAATCCAAGAAGGGACATAACAAATCATGGAAACAAATATAATTGAGGAGATAACATTGAAAATGGAAGTTAAGTTGAATGATCAATTTAAAATTTTGTGCCAATGGACTTTAAAGCAAATGTTGTTTTAGATACTGGAGCTGGAGTAGCCATTATTCGAAGAAAAAGTTGGGAAGAATGGGTGTTCAACAACTCAAACCTACTAGAATGAGACTCCAACTTGCAGATGGACACATAGGAACACCCCTCGGTATTTGGGAAAATGTAATAATTAGAACTTGTGAATTGAAATTGAACATATATTTACAATAATAGAATTTCCTCATCTTACTTCATATGAGATCACCTTAGAAGGCCTTTTATGAGACATCTACGAGTAGTTCAAGATTGGGAAAGGATTGCCTTTACCTGCAAGACCAAAGGAATGCAACTAAAGTCAACCTATAGAGAGGAAATTATCATGAGATATCTCCTAGGGAATGGAATAAGGTCCACAATGAACAAGATAGTACACATGAATCAAGGAAAATGTCAACTAAAGAAAGTGAAAATGAAGAAGCACTTTGGACATATGGTCCAACAAGAAAAAATTTGCCAAAAAGGTTTCTTTTGATAAAGGAAGATTGTATAAATATTAAGACAATAGAGGATGTGAGATAGATATCTCAAAAGTTCAATGATGAGGATTTTGAACCCTATAGATGGACTCAGATCTTGTCTACATTAGATGTAGCCAATAAAGAGAATGTGAGGATAAATTTTCAAAATGAGGAGGGGTATGATATATTTTGCATAGGTCTAAGGATGATAAGAGTGGAGGAGGAGCAATTAGCATGCAAAACAAAAGAACAAAAAGTAGAGGTAAATGACAAAAATTCATACCTAGAAAATGTGCAAGCAACTCATGTAATTAAGGATAAATCTCATAAAAGTACAACAAAATTAAACATCAGGAAAAGGATGGAATAGAGAGCCAACAAAAGAAATTAAAGTCAAAAAAATACTTGCAAAGAAAAACAAGAAAATTTTGACGTTACATCAAACTTTAAAGAATGTGAGGTTGAAGATAAGTTGTTGTTGAACTTGAAACCATATAGGGATAAAAAAAGAGGACATTCCTATGACAATCAAGAAGAAACAAAAAAGATAACAATAACCCAAGAGGGGGGAGCAAACAAACATGATAGAAGATGACATGAAAAAGGAAGAAGAAGACTCAATGTAAAAGAATTACAAACATTCTTCGGACACTATGGATATTATAGAAAATTTGTGTACAAGTTTGGAAACATTGTAAAGCCTTTGTATGTTTTGATTGCAGAATTTGGGTGGGCTAATGAATGTGATACAGCTTTTGAAAGCCTAAAAACTTGTTTAGTCACCTCACCAATAGTAAAAACACTTCAATGGGATATGATATTCCATGTACATGTTGATGCTTCAAACTAGGATGTGTTTTGACACAACCTATAGAAGGAAGCAAAGTAGATTTTCCTATGGATTCCCAAGTCACGTACTCCAATGACAATCATAAAAAAGGATGAGACAAGGCACAAGGAGAATCAGTATGATCTAAAGGCAAAACTACAGAAGATAAATCGTTATAGGATAAAGCACGGATCTACATACGATTCACACGTCGCTCCAAGATTCAAAGAACAGACTAAACAGAAGCACCACATGAGAAGCACCACATGAGAAGCACCACATGAGAAGCACCACATTCACCAGGTGAGAGCTGATGCCTGAAACTTCACACATATGCTTTTTTACTACCCATCTCTTTTCTTCGTATTATATTTCTATATAATAATTGTTATTCCATTTAGAAATGGGCTCTATCTGTGTTTTCGGGGGAATTTGGCATATATTAACAAAACCCTTTGCCTGGAGTCAGGTCCTAAGATCAGGCCGAGAGGCGTAGTCGATGGGCAACGGGTTAATATTCCTGTACTGCCCCTTGTTGGTCCCGAGGGACCTGCCTTCCAAGCAGAAGATATGGGTTCGATTCCCGATCAATTATCCTATGAGAGCTGATGCCTGAAACTTCACACATAGCCATGTGATATCCTTGATCTGCATATGCATCTGTCCTAGGTTGCTCTCTACCCTGCCTTCTTAATTTCATTCTCCGTATGCGCTCTAAAGCTTCTGCTTGAGCTTCTTCTCGAATTCGCTTTTCTTCTTCTTTGCGTTTCTTAGCAGTGTTGAGTCGGCTTAGCATTTCCTCTGTGAGAGGTTCCTGATATAACTTGACCCTGCATCCGCTAATGTAGCTCGGGAGAATGTCGCCTTCTAATGTGGCTAGTTGCACTGCTCCACTTGTTGAGATTCTGTTTATAATCATGGGTCCATAGCCTCTCTTCTCCAGTTTCCTTGCATGTTGTTTCAAAGTGTAGACTAGTACTAGGTCGCCTGCCTTCAAACCTTTATCTTTAACGTGGGCATCAAAGTATGCCTTCTGTTGTTTCTTAGCTGCATATATCCCTGTAGCCGCTCTCAGTCTTGTTTCTCCTAATCGTTCAAGGTCAAAAAGTCTTGAGGAGAGTTCATGACCCGTCCATTCATGCTCTTGTGCTACTTTCAATGTAGGTATTAAGAAGTCCAATGGTAGCACTTCATTTTGGCCAAACACCATCTGAAAGGGGGTGGCTTGGAGTACCGTTTTGTAGGCCACTCGATATGCCCAAACAGCATGGTGTAGCTGTTTGTCCCAATCAGAGCGTTTATTGTTCACTAATTTTGTCAGTACATTGCATAAGATCTTATTGGTGCTCTCAGCCTGGCCATTTGCTTGAGGGTGATAGGGGGCAGACTTCTTATGAACTACCAAGAATTCTCGGAGTAGATTTTCAATAACTTCATTCAAGAAGTGAGTGCCTCTATCGCTAACTAGCTCTATGGGTAGCCTGTATCTAGTGAATACATTCTCAAATAAGAACTTAGCAGTAGTCTGAGCATCGTTCTTTGTCGTAGCTTTTACCTCTACCCACTTGGTGAGATAATCCGTGGCCACAATGATATATTCAGCATGTGAACCCTTGGCTGGGGGATTAATAGGGCCTACAAAGTCTATTCCCCACTTAGAGAATGCACGTCCACCCATCATAGGTTTCAGTGGCATCTCGTCTTTGCGTATAGGACACTGAGTTTGCTGACAGACATCACACCGTTTCACATAGGTATGTGCATCCATGTGAAGGGTTGGCCACCAGAAGCCCGCAAAGAGTATTGCCTTGATCACCCGATCTGGTCCAAAGTGTCCTCCTGCTACTCCTTGGTGAGCAGTTTCCAGGATCTTGAGATATTCACTTTCATGGACACATAGTCTCAGGTAACCATCTTTACCACGCTTGTATAGATTATCACCAATGAGTGAGTAATCCTGGGCTTCTTGTTCTAAACTCCTTTTCCTAGCAAGCGTCATGTCTTGAGGGAATGTTTTTGTCCTCAGGAAGGATACTAGTGGTTCACTCCAATCTGGCACTATGGACACTTGATAAAGAGTGGCATGTTCCATAGGTGGGTTAGTGCAGCAGATTGGGCATTCCTTGCACAACTTTTGGACATCAGCTTCCATCGTTGGCCAATGCACTCCAAGTCTTCTTAGTGTCTGTAGGGTTCGTTGCCTTCAATAGTGTTGCTCTAATGCACCTACATGTGCTAATTGCAACCATTTAGCATACTCATCCTCTTCCACACAACAAGCCAAAATCCCTTGATCTGTGTGCTTGTACATACTTCCTGCCATGATGTGATACTTTTGGGCTTTTACTACCTCTCTATCCTGTGTGTTTATTACTGGGTGGTTAGGCCCGTATGTCAATACTGGCACTAGTGGCTTAGCCCACTGTGGCACCACTTCCAAATTAAACAAGTAAGCATCAAGAAGGTCATCTGACACTCCTTGTGGAGCTTCCCCTGATGTGAGTCTAGAGAGATGGTCTGCTCGTAAGTGAGTCCTACCTTTCCTTACCACAACCTCGAAGTCGTATTCCATTAGTAAGAGAAACCATCTTACTAATCTGCTTGTATTGCATGGCTTGTTCACAAGATATAGCAGTGCCTGATGGTCAGTAAAAAATTTAAACTTATTGGCAAGCAAATAATGTCTAAACTTTTTAACTGCATATACCATGCCTAATCCTTCTCGTTCCGTGGTTGTATAATTTCGTTCAGCTGCATTTAATTGTCTACTAGCATAGGCAATTGGAAGATCCATATTGCCTTCACCAGTGGGTTGTGCGAGTACACATCCAATAGCATAATTGGATGCATCCACGTGAACATGGAATGGCTTATTCCAATCTGGTGTGGTTAAGATTGGTGCGGAACACAATCGCCGTTTGAGCTCATTGAAGGAATTTTCACACTCATTAGTCCACTCAAAGCTAGTCAAAAGTCCGTACATGGGCTTTGCAATGACGGCATACATATGAATGAACCGGCGGTAGTAACCACAATGCCCCATGCAGGCCTGTACTTCCTTGACGTTCTTTGGCCTAGGTAACTCGGCTATGGCTCTTACTTTCTCTTCATCGGTGGATATGCCATTCTTTGACACTATGTGTCCTAAAATCTTACCTTGCCTGACCATGAAAACGCACTTTTCTGGGTTCAGGCAGACTTGATATTCTCTACATTTGTCAAAGATTTGTCTGAGTTCAGGAATATGGGTTTGTCTGATGTTGGAATGAGCACAAAGATCATCAACATAGACTTCTAAGTTCTTCCTCAGGAACTCTTTAAACACGTGACACATCAATCGTTGAAAGGTAGCAGGTGCATTAGTAAGCCCGAATGGCAGGTGCATTAGTATGCCCCACTCCGTGGCAAAAGCCGTCTTATGTTGATCCTCTGGAGCAATGGCTACTTGATTGTAGCCAGAGAATCCATCCAGGAAGTTGTACACTTCCTTGCCTGCTACTCTTTCTAAGAGATGCTCTGTGATAGGAAGCGGATAGTTATCTCGGATTGTGGCAGCATTAACCTTCTTTAAGTTAATGCATACACGCAATTTACCATTCTTTTTGGGCACCACAACACTGGGGGATACCCACTCAGTGTGCTCAATTTCGTAGATGAATCCAGCTTCAACCAGTCTATCTATCTCCTCCTTGATCTTCGCAGCGTAATTATCGTTATATGTATAAGGCTTTTGCTTAGAGGGTTTGGCATCTGAAGTCATGGGGATGGTGTGTGAGCATATGTCTGGGTCAACACCCTTCAAATCCTTGTAACTCCAAGCGAATACATCTCTGTATTCTCTTAGCAAGGCTATTAATGCATGCTCTTCTTCCTCTGTTAGGTCATGGCCTATGTAAGTGCATCTCTCCTCTCCTTCTTCTAGGGCCACTACTATTTTCTTGGTGGTTTCTTTGTTATCATAGGCCTCTCCTGATTGTGCCTCTCGTTTAGGCATTCTTATCATGACCCTCCTGTCGTCTATCTCATACTTCTTAAAATTTTCCGGGACCTCAAACAAAGATTCTTCCTCTTCTGGTGTGACTTCTCTCTTCTTTCTTTTCTTTCCTTCTTCCTTCGGGGTCACATGTGTGGCAAGCCTTACATCATTTGTAAGCTCTCCATACCTCTGGGGTTGAAATTCTACTTCATAGAAGTATTCTTTATCTGATGCAAAAGGTGGGTCCATAATGATTGACTCTAGATCGGAGTCACTTGCATCCTCAAATGCATCAGGGCTAGGTTCGCACTCTTCTAACATTGCCTCTCCCATGATTGGCTCTATGGAGAAGACTGAAATGTCATAGCCATCCTCAAAACAGTGGGGTGTCCATTGTTCTTCATTGATGGCTACATCCATTGTTGCTAGGATTTCTGCCCAGCCGTGGGGTTCAAATTCTTCGTCAAGAAAGACTACAGGTGCATAGGCTGGGTCTTGAATGGGTCTATGTGTTTCGTTTGCACCTATTTCTCTGGCCTTTTCTCTCTTCTCTTCTTCTACTGCTACTTTGCACATCCATAAGTGAGTGTCTTCATGCATCCATGAGGATCCTGATCCTATGGAATGCACCGATTTTGTATCATCTTTGGCTCTATGGATGGGGTTCCATTGGATAGGAGGGACATCTCTATGAGAGTAATCCTTGAGATTGACTTTGGTCGTAACACCTAAGTGCTGCAGGTACAAAGAATTGGTTCCCCAATCCTGTACCACTTGCAACGGTCGCATAAAGGGTCGTCCCAAGATCATTTCATAGGCATGGTTCTTGCTAAAATCACATATGGCAAAGGTATGCTCGAACTCGACACCACAGGTGGTGAGAGTTATTCCTTCTAGCAATCCTAAGGGCCTCTCAATATGACCATTGGCCATCTGCAATTTCATTCTCGTTGGCCTGAGTGCTGGCTTGCCCCAACGCTTCCATAGGGAAGTGGTGGCAATTTGCAACTCCTGCACCTGAGTCCAAAATTGCCTTGGTGGTGTACTCCTGGTAGGTAATGGGAAGATAGGTGTTCCCTTCTTCACCTTCACACATATCTCCTATCTTATCCAAGGGTATCTCTGGCACTGTCCTATGTGATCCTACCTAGGAATGAGGTTTCACTATCGCTGGTACTTGTTTGGCGACATGTTTCCATAATTCAGGTCTAACCTTGAGTAGCTCTTCTAACTTGAGATTGCACTGCACCTTAGTGTTTTTCACTACCTCTGTGTTCCTAGGTAAGACTGAGTCCTCATTTCGTACCATGACCGTGGGCGCTCTCATACATGTAGATTTAGCTTCCCATGGACCCGTGAAGTGGGGTAATTCTTGTAAAGAGTTCGACTCAAAGTCTAGTCCTTCCTGAGAGTGGGTGCTCTCCTGCTCCTCATAAATGGATGGGATGTCTTGTGGGAATTCATCGTGCGCATCATCCACAAGTTCAATGGGAGGAGGGACTTCACTTTCTTTAGCCCATTTGTCTTCTTGAATCTCTCGTAGGAATTCTGGTGTGAATCGATTCATAGAAGAAGATGTGTCTGGCTCCGTAGAGTTAGGCACATAGGCTTCCTGGGCGGGTAGGCTCACTCTTTCACTTGCCTTGCCCTTGTGTTGTATGGCGGGTTCCTTTTCCGATTGTGCAATTAGCTTCTCTATTCTTTCTAGCAGTCCATCAAAGTGCAACTGCGTCTTTGCTGAGCTAGAGATGTTAAAGAGGCGGCTGGCTTCAAACATGGTCTGAGCCAACTCCACCATTTTGGCACAAATTTTAGTTCGTTCAAGCTCTAATTCTGCTCTAGGGTAGCACTTTTCATGATCAGTTACATTTGGCCCTTCTTGGATTCTGGCTTGATATGCTTTAAGCATCATGTTTAGGTCCTCGGGAGTGGGATCTGCTAGGACTGATCCTACTCTAGGGGGTGGTGGAATTAGGTGAGGCGGGTTGGAAGGTGGCTAGTCGGATGGAGTTGGAAATGGTAGAGGTGGAGTAGTGTGAGAGGGAGTTTGAGATGTGAGTTCAGTTATCCTGGCCTTTGTTTCTCTGAGGCTCTCCTCAAGTTCACTCATCTTTTTAGCCCATTGTCTTTTCATTCTTTCCCGACTATGCTCTAGTCCTTTTCTTTGTCATGCTCTCTGTTTCACTAACATCTGGGCTCTTTTCCTGGTCTACCCCTTGGTTTTGCTGCAATGCTTGAGCTCTAGTGATTACCTGTATTGGTGCAGTGGAAGTCACACTCCCTATGGAGCCTACAACTAACCCAATAACGTTGATAGGAGTGATTTTTGGCATATTATTGGGGTTCTTTGGGCAATCTCGTAAGAGATGCTCCTTTCCATAGTCTTGGCAAAAGCCTTGGATCGTTACTGACTGGGGTTGTGTAGGTGGAGGCACAGGACAATCACGAATGAGATGATCTCCTTGACATCTGTAGCATGGTCCTCTAGGGAATGGAGGTCTTACCTGCCTAGGTTGAGGCTTAGGATTGGGGTTTGTATACATGAGGTTTGTGTGATCTGACTCCAAACTAGGTTCACTCGGTTCCTCACTGTAGTAGGACTCACCATGTTCAGGAGATTGCATGTAGTAAGCATGGGGACTATCGACATGTGTAGAATCAAAGCTACGGTCACTGGGGTCACTTTCAGAAAGCAGTGGTGTTACAGGGACTATAGCTCTATTCAGGTTTTCTTCTGCTGCTGCATATTTTACTGGGATCACATTAGCTGGGGCAGGGGGTTGTTGTGCTAACACAGGCTGAGGCCTTTGTTGGTTTTGGTATGGTTGCTGATAAGGTTGTTGTGGCCTGCCATATGGCTGTGGAGGGTACGGGTTCTGGTATCTTCCCTGCTGAGGGTATGGCTGAGGGTAGGGTTGCCTAGCCGCCTGCTTGTTGTATGGACAAGAAGCGCTAGAACGAATCAGGAAAAGAAAAGAGTGGATGAGAGAAAGAGATGAGAGATATTGACTAGGCGAGGAACTCGTCCCAATGGCTAATTTTGGATCCACTGAAGACCTAGGTCAGCAAAGGATGCAACCATATTTGAATTTGGGCGCTGGAACAAAAGAGTACCACTTAGTGGATGCTCTCATTGACACAAGAGCTGCTATAAGCTGTATCAAATTCTCATTGACTCAGAAACTCAAGGAAGAATTACGTCCATCTAAGGCACAGCTGATTGCGATAGGAGGAAAAATTACCAAATGTATAGGAGAGATTACCTTATCTCTACATCTCGGAAACAACACAATGGAACAACAACTCTTAGTATGTCATGACCAGGATTTATTAGAAGAGCTCGTATTAGGTCAAGATTGGATATATGAATATGAAGTGACTATTCAGTTGGCCCTAGGATACATCTCGGCCAAGATAGGACATCGTGAAGTATTCAGCATGCTAGACGAACGACCAATCAAGGTCAAAAGTATAGAACCGAGAACTCACTTAAATGAACACGATGATGAATGTATGTTCACTCGCACTGTGGGAACTTCTTCATCGAGTACTTCATGTGAGGATACACCAAATCTCGATTGCACACAACCTTCTAATCCGGTCAATCACAGGATTAGTGTCCTATCCAAAAACAGTCTCAGTGAGGAACCGAGTACCGGAGAGACAAGTTAGCAAGACCCTTACGAATCAGCACACATTAGGATATACCCCATTCCTTACACTAGACAGGCTTGGATCCGAAAAGATCAAGTGAAAGCGTATCTTCAACAACAGAACTACTCACGACATCAGAAGGAACGACGTAATAAAAATACATATCATTTTGGACACACAATCCACAAAGGATTGAGAAAGTATGGATTCCAAAGAAGGTGATAGCTGCCCAGCCGGCCCGAACACGGATATGGATTCCCAAGTCACGTACTCCAATGACAATCATAAAAAAGGATGAGACAAGGCACAAGGAGAATCAGTATGATCTAAAGGCAAAACTACAGAAGATAAATCGTTATAGGATAAAGCACGGATCTACATACGATTCACACTTCGCTCCAAGATTCAAAGAACAGACTAAACAGAAGCACCACATGAGAAGCACCACATGAGAAGCACCACATTCACCAGGAATGTTGGGAACACAATCCGTCCCAACAGAATAAAGCAGATTTGGATGCCGAAAGACAAGACAAGCTGTATACATCTACCAAATAATTTGAGTTGCACACATTTGGAGTTACCAGAACCCAAAGTATGCATGATAGGGCCACACTACAAGGCAAAGCATTCGGCACAATTTCCTTCTATTTTAAGATAATGAAGCACATTTCCCTCTCGGGAAATAGGAGAGCACATGTACATAATCTAAGAAAATCACTCAAAAATTAATAACTGCTTCGGCTATGAACTAACTTTTCTATTTTTCTTTCAGGAAAAATCATAAAAAATGTAAATAAGAATGAAAAAAATCCCAGGTATTACCTTTCTCACACCCGTGGGGAAGGGACAACACAATCCACTCGGAGAGTTGCCAAATTCAATGAGGATAAGTGAAAGATGATTCTTGATACCCACTTGCCACTAATTACTGCTATATATTGAGTGCAGATGGCATCATCCAATTCCGAGGCGACGCAAGAGGAAGAGATCCAGCTTCTTCCCTTGGAATCGATAACTAAGGCAAGAGGTCATTGGTTTCTGGATGACCAACCAGTGTCCGAACTCATTTTCATGGCGACCATCAAGATTATGGATAGGGATCACTACTTCCCTATCATGTCACAAGATTTCAAGACTATCATACAAGGATTACCGCGCATGACGGATGTTTGGACACAAGCAGGAATTGATGCATTCCTAAGATTGCCTATCTATCTGCCAGATTTCCAGAGATGTACACAAGTGATGAATACACTACAGTCCGCATCGAATAAAGCATCAGTCCCAGAGGCAAGAGTACTAGACAAAGTTGGTACCTGGAAAACAATTCAATTCACTCATGAACTAATTAACAGAGCCTTCAGATGGAATCAAGAGGGACTTACGAATGTCAAAGATGAATGTCACGATCCGAAAAAGAGAACGTTTTTGGAAATCAATAGAACGGATATTGAAGATTCTGTTCGCTTAGTTCACCAGCATTTTTGCTTTCCAAGTATGCATAGATACACGGCACCTCAAAAGATTGTTGTGCAACTACTCTCACACGCCATGAGACAAGTGGGAAACAAAGTGAACATGACTCCATATGTGCAAGACCGCTTGTTTGAAGCAAAGAAAAAGTGGGGTCAGAAAAAGTTTATGAATGGTAGTTCGGCCTTGACCCTACTCATTTATGAGGCACTGGACATGAAGAATTGTTTACGCTTGATGCCGACATCAATAGAGCTAGCGAAATATGCCAAGTCAGCAATGGTTCCGAAGAAAAAGAAAACAACCATAACGATTGAAGAAGTAGGATCCAGTTCAAAGACACCTATGAGAGGAACTAAACGCCTAAGAGAGGAAGAAGCTCAAGAGACACCACAATAAAAAAGAACACATATATTGCCAAAGATTTCTATGACGTAGCAACCAATCACCAAGAGAGACCTCTCTGCAAGCCAAGGAATGAAACAGAAGGATAACGAACATACTCTTAAAGTACCTTCCAAATACAAAGAAATAGGGCTGGAGGAAACAAGTTCCAATGAAGAATCAAGCCCTGAGCAAGACACATTGGACACGGACATAAGAACTGAAATGAACAATGAAGAATGGAAAGAAATAAATCAGGTTGAAATCACACCTGACAATCAACAACAAAAAGCACAGAACCAGGAAGTACAAACTGAACAGGAACACATTGTTCAGTTAAATGATCAGCCAAAGATAAGCATTAAAGAAGCTCCGATCACCAATAAAGATGCAGTGCCACCCATAAAAGAGGAAATACAAACACTGGTGCATCAGGAAGCAGGCCTACAACAAAATAAGAAGCCAATCGTGATTGAAGTGCCTGATGATACACCTCAAGGTAAGATTGACCACAAGGAGACTGAACCAAGGATACAACTCCATATTCGGCAGCCCCATGATACGACATTACATGTTGCAAAAGATGTTACCACCGGTGAGGAACCTAGCATCCCTACCACCTGGTTAAACGTTGATGTTACTCACTTAAAACTAGTAGTCAAGCAGATGATACAAACCGCCATGGATATGCAACAATAGATGATGGACATAGATGCGGATTATGACAAGGCCATGAGGGAAAAGAATCAATTTCAAATAAAGAGTGAACAACTGTCCGCACAACTCATCTAGGCCCAGCAAGAAATTTCAGCTAAGGATACGGAGATAACCGTAGTTAAACAGCAATGTAATACACCGATGAAACAACATCATCAGCTCCAGACACAACTTGCGGACTTACAAAGACAACATGAAGCCAGCGAAGCAGACAAAGAGAGAATGAAAGCTCGCAGCAACTTGCTCGAAACACAACTGAAAGTATACATGGAAGAAAATGATAGTTTACACAGCCGAAATAAGGAGTTGATGAAGGCATTACTATATGACCAGCCTATAGAAAAACAGGAAACATCAATCACTGAACAAAAGGAATTGAAAGATCAGATTGAGAGATATGCAGAATTGTTGAAGCAAGAGCAAGCCCTAAGGGAAGAATGGGAATGAAGATATGTCAATGAAACCAATGAACTTAAGAAACAACTGAACACTGCACATGGAAAACTTGCAGTGAGCTACAGTGAAAACATGGATCATGTAGCAGAAATTGGTAATGAGCTGCTTACTGTTAAAGAAGCACTCCGAACAACTATGGAAGAAATTAAAAAGAAGACTAAACGCATAACACAATTAGAGACCAAGGCAGAAGAGAAAGCACCAATCGGGACACCAGTAGAGCCGACAAAAGAAAATCCTACTGACGAGGTAGAGGTACATCATCTATCTCCCCCGATTTATAATTATCCAATAAAAGAACAGATGGTGGACCCTTGTGATGATCATCCCATGCCATACAGTGCAGAAATAGGTCAGAAGGAACGGGCACTAT
Source organism: Ceratopteris richardii (assembly GCA_020310875.1). NCBI lineage: Eukaryota > Viridiplantae > Streptophyta > Polypodiopsida > Polypodiales > Pteridaceae > Ceratopteris > Ceratopteris richardii. The sequence goes on along the minus strand of CM035439.1, from coordinate 133,331,390 downwards.
TGGTGTCCCGGTTGACTGAGAATTTTGAAAATGAAGTGGTCAAAGTTATGAAAGAAGCCAAGATAAAAGGCAAAAATCTGGACACAATCATGAAGCCATTCAACATTCCGTATGGACTATTGAAAGAGAAAACAAGGCAATATATAAAGAGAATAACACAGAAACAGCCAGATGAGCAGCTACAATTCAAAGATAATACCTTCAATTATACTCAAGAGGAATTTGAAGCGGCACAGCCTGTCTGGAGAAGAAATTTTTTGGAAAAAAATCCTACATTGCGGGTGCACTGGCAAGCAGCACCATGCTTATTACAGGTAAACCCTTCCTTTTGCCCAACACCACGTCGCCGAGATGCCAGAGAATTTTTGGACATGCAAAAGAATGGTGCTATCAATAAACTGTAGCTCAGTGATGAGTAGCACCTCCTTTAATGTCAATCCGGGAAGACGTGAGGATGGTATGAAGACCTCGAGCAAGTGGAGGCACAAGTGCGTGAGTGAGAAGCACACAAACATGCACACACATACACACACACGCGCACACACGGCAAGACAAAGAGTGAGAAGCAATGGAGTTCTTAGATTACTTTCAAAAAGCTCTTACAAGTTCAATTCAATTACAATCTCCCCCCAAAAATGAGCTCTCTAGCTCTATTTATAGTTTTTGACTAGGTTTTGGCCCTGTCCAGACCTAGTGTCCGGCCTAGTTAAAAATTAGGTTCCAGGGCTTATTTGAGGGCTCAAACGAGATCTAAAAAATACGAAAATTGGTAAGCAACTACTTCTAAGGCTCCTCAAGCTCGAGGACTCCTCGGCTTGCACAAAATGGAGCTACAAAAGGTGAACATAGTATTTACAGGGGTTGTTAGTGATGAGAATCACTTTTAATTGGTGTAAGGGTTTTGAAAAATTAAAGGGTTGCCTTAGTGCTAGATCTGCGTGAATGCTCGTACTTGCTTCTTCATGAAGAAAATTATTGGCCTACTTGCCAGATCGTCGTTGACTCCCTTGTCTGCTTGTGCCTTCTCTCCCCTCTGACTCTCTTCTCTGACTGCCATGCCTTGTCAGTCCTTCAGTTCCTTGTCTGCAATGCACATGCGTACACACTCTTCTATGGTCCTAGGGTCCTTCAAGTACACATAAGATCTCAATTTGGTACTTAGCAATCCATCCAAGAATAAAGCCACTTGCTTAGCAGGTGTGGGGAGCTCCGAAACAGGACATCTTTCTAAGTATTGCCTAAATCTTCTTCCTGCAAGTCTCACGGTTTCTTGAGGGGTTTGCTTGAAGCTGTGAATCAACGAGGAGGTGTTATGTCTTATGCCACTCTTAGAGAATTCAATAATGAAAGCCTCTAGGAGTTGGTCTATGCTCCTGAACTGTCTCTCATTCAATGGTTGAAACCACGTAAGGGCTGTGTTCCTAAGGGTTAGACCAAGGGCATTATACTGCGTGAATAAATCCTCCACTTGTTCAACTCTCAAGACTTGCCTAAACTCGGCCACATGATCGTATGGATCTCCGGTGCCATCGAAGTAATTCTTCATGGACTTAACTAGCTGAGTTGGTCTCAAAGTCCTTGTATGCTCTCTAGGTCGTGGTAGAGGGAAATCATCGGCATTTCTTCGATGTCCTGGGGCTCTAAGTACCTCAGGCTCTACTCTATTTGTTTCCGTCCTTGTTCTTTCTCTGCCCCCTAGGTTGGCAAAGCTTACTTCTGGCCTATCTCTACTTCTATCTCTTGGAGTTCCATGAGCTTGGGATGTTCCAGCTCCAGGGTGACCATAGGACACATTCGATCTTGGTTGGGGGAAAACGAATTCACCCTTCCAAGTGTAAGCATGCCTATCATTTTCTGTAACCACAAAGATCCTCTCTGAGGCGTGATCTAGGTAGGTCACTCTGCCTGGGCTATCAGGATCTTTAAACTCATAGATCATGATTGTTCCTATATCATTTGGTCGATCAGATTTATACCTCCAAAAGGCTTCATCAGTCTCTCGGCTCAGAAGCAGATCTATGCTCTTGTTGTCTTGGGGAATCCACTCAGGAGTGAGAATTCTTGTAAGAACAGATTTGCCTCGGGGGGTTCTAGGTTCTACACCCGTATTTCCTTGCTCCAGGTCACCTAAATCCGCTTCTGAGATCACATTTCCGAATTCATCTGTCCTATCTGGGTGACTAGTGACTACGTATATGGTTCCTTCTTTGTCCAAGTATGCTCCGTTTTCAAACTTGACAGCTGGGTGCTCTAGTCCAGTGGACTGATCAGGATTTTTAATCTGGACCACGGATCTTCCTAGATCGTCCTCATAGATGCTAGCACCTAATCGGTTGGTCCTAAGGTATTCCAACTGTGTTTTGTAAGGGCCTTCTACTCTGTGCAAGTATGGCACTCCTGAACTTCCCGTAGGTCTGTCCATGCCTTGAGACATCTCTGATTCACTGGTCTCAGAGCTAGGGTAGTATGAGTGGTGACTCAACTGCTGGGCCCAAGACTTAGCAGTGTGGTTGACACTAGCCTCTGAAGACCTAAGGCTTTGTCTATCCCTTACTAGATGTCGTCCTGATCTAAGGTTCATATGCCTATTTAAGTAGCCCAATTTTTTGCCCAGAGTACAACCTCGTTGCCGATCAATTGGTATCAGTCACTTGATTCTTTTTTAGTGTGTTATCATGTTTATGATCTTGTCTGATATTGCATCGTCAGGAATACTTGAGTATTTTTCGTACTTTGAGTTGATCGTTCCACGTTAGGTTCTTTTCCTTTATGTTATCGACAGTACAGAGATTAGGTTTTTAACTTGAACTTGAGTTTTTAGGTAGTCTTCAACTTGATAACTGCCTACCGTCGCCCTGGCTTACTCCTATCACTAGTCGTTCTTAGCCTAAGCTAGGAATTGACAAAGGGAGTTGAAAGTTTCCAACCTTTTGTTTCCTGCTTGGTTGCCCTTGAATGCCCAGGAAGTGTGTTCCCAAGCTTGCACTTACTCTTGCTTAGATTGCCCTTCGATGCTCTCAACAGATCTGTAAGAGTTCCAAAGTTAGCTCAAGACTTAAATTCCAAATACAGAACCCTTCACTTTCATTCATGAATCACAAATACCAATTTGCATTGTGAGTTTTTGGAAAACAATTCTAGAGATCCCTAAATTTTGTTCCCCCTGGGTATGGTCAACTTCAAAATACCCAATCTAATAATCCTGATCTTAATTTAACTATAACGAGCTTTCCAACAAAACAAGAATCACAACAAACGGATTTCGTATGAGAAAGTTATGTCAGTTCAGGGTTCTGGTGCTGAAACAGGGTTTAAACAGGCAGACAAATCTCAAGATTTTTTTCAAAACATACGTGTAGGGACTTCACAAATCACTAATTGCTTAGACGAATATGCCCAATAACTATCCCCAAAACTTAAAATTAAAACCCTAAGTTTTTGCCGAAAAGCCTGTCAATCGCGATCGACAGGTCTGTCAATCGCGATCGACAGAGGTGTCCGTCGAGGCATGTCGGTCGCGATCGACACGTCAGTCGCGATTGACAGTGTCAATCGCGATCGACAAAGTCGGTCGTGAGTCTTGTCAATCGCGATCGATGGCGTCAATCGCGATCGACACTTTTTCCGGGTTTTTCACCGTGAATTCAGTCGATCGGGGCTATGTCCATCGCGATGGACATGTGGCTACGCGAAAAAGTCAATCAATCGTTGAATTTCAGTCGATCGCGATCGACGGTGTCAATCGCGACTGACAGAGGTGTCAATCGCGATTGACATGGTCCTACGTGGCAGTCTGTCGGTCGTGAAGTCTGTCGGTCGCGATCGACAGGTCTGTCTGTCGCGATTGTCAGGGTCTGTCGGTCGCGATTGACAGGGTCTGTCGGTCGCGATTGACAGGGTCTGTCGGTCGCGATTGACAGGGTCTGTCGGTCGTGATTGACAGGGTCTGTCGGTCGCGATTGACAGAGAACCACGGATTTTTTCTACTGTTTTTAGTGTTTTAGGATGTGCTCTTTGTGCTTGTCACAGTGGTGTGCTTTATTTTACCAAAGGGGCGAGTTTTCTGTCGATCACGATCGACAGAGGTCGGCGACGCAGAGACAGTTTCTGAGTTTTTCGTACCTGCACAGTGTGCTGGGGATGATGATTAAAGAACCTGCAAAATGCTCAAGAAACATGCAAAAACACTGCAAGCAATATAGCTCTCTCGCTCTCTCTCACAAGTAGAATGAAGGAAATGAGGTGGAGATGGTGATATGATCAAAACTGAAAATTTTCTTGATGATGGAGATGAAGGTGGGAGATGGTGATGATGATGATGGTGATGAAGATGGTGAAGAAAAAACAAGAAAATAGATGAATGTGAAGAAAATACCTACAACTCCAACGCATCAACTCTACGACTTACCATCACATGCTCGTCCTCAAAGCTCAATCCCCGGCAACGACGCCAAAATTTGGTGTAGCTTAGTGATAAGTAGCACCTCCTTTAATGTCAATCCGGGAAGACGTGAGGATGGTATGAAGACCTCGAGCAAGTGGAGGCACAAGTGCGTGAGTGAGAAGCACACAAACATGCACACACATACACACACACGCCCACACACGCCAAGACAAAGAGTGAGAAGCAATGGAGTTCTTAGATTACTTTCAAAAAGCTCTTACAAGTTCAATTCAATTACAATCTCCCCCCAAAAATGAGCTCTCTAGCTCTATTTATAGTTTTTGACTAGGTTTTGGCCCTGTCCAGACCTAGTGTCCGGCCTAGTTAAAAATTAGGTTCCAGGGCTTATTTGAGGGCTCAAACGAGATCTAAAAAATACAAAAATTGGTAAGCAACTACTTCTAAGGCTCCTCAAGCTCGAGGACTCCTCGGCTTGCACAAAATGGAGCTACAAAAGGTGAACATGGTATTTACAGGGGTTGTTAGTGATGAGAATCACTTTTAATTGGTGTAAGGGTTTTGAAAAATTAAAGGGTTGCCTTAGTGCTAGATCTGCGTGAATGCTCGTACTTGCTTCTTCATGAAGAAAATTATTGGCCTACTTGCCAGATCGTCGTTGACTCCCTTGTCTGCTTGTGCCTTCTCTCACCTCTGACTCTCTTCTCTGACTGCCATGCCTTGCCAATCCTTCAGTTCCTTGTCTGCTGCTAACACCCCCCCCTCTCTCGCGTCTGTCTTCCCTGACAGACCCTTGTTGGGAGGGTCGTTGGACGTAGTATTCGACAACGTCTTGCGCTAAGTGATGTTCGGCAATCCTCAATCCTTTGGCCAAGTCTGTGAGTAGAGCATCCCAATCTACCGGCCCGGGAACCTCTGGATGTGGCATACGTAACTTTTCTGAATGGAGAGCTTGTTCCACTGCAAACAATTGTAATAAATGTGAGGGCCTGGGAATGAAGATCTCTGAGTGATATTCCCAGAACCCTGTGACAAACATCTCTTCAAATGTCTGTTTGAAGCAGGCCGGTAGGTACTTTATGCGGGCATGCCATGCATAAACAACATTAATAGAGGGCGTTGTGCTCATGTCATAAACAAGATCCTGATTGCCTTCATTGAATCCGAGCGCAGAGAGATGAGGTTCCTTAACATTCTTGAAGGTCCTGAAGGTGACTATCATGAGTTCAAAAATTTTAAGGCACATTTGGGTCATGACATCTGGTACGTTTTTGAACCTGACACCCCAATGCCGAATAATCGAGATCATGTATCCTACGGTAGGTCGGCCTTTGGGTGGCGCTAAGTAGACATAATTGAGCCATTTCTCACATCCTCTCGTTGTCAGCACCATTTTTGTATATTCCGGCCACGACCTTCTTTGAAATACAGGGTAGCAGGGATTGAACTTGATATACAGGGGCATGTTATTCCATGTGCGATTCATTTCCGGGTAGGTTTCAAGCAGCCGAATCCTCCACATCGGTTGATGAATATTGCCCTGCTTGGCACTCGCTGGGATGTCTTCCGGTGCGAATTGTGTGGCGGAGGTTGGTTCCTTTAAGGTATGTTGCTTTATTTCGGCATTGTAGTCAGCCATTAGGACACAGAAGGGAACATACAAATCGTCGGATGTGTCGATCCACCTATGATGAGAGAGGTTCCTAAAATAGTCCGATTTTATGACCACCTCTTCCAAGCGTGACATAGATGCTATCTGGACTGCCACCCTATCATCATGGGTTGTGGCCACTTTTTCCAATTTCTGCATCCATTCAGGAGCCTCTATTTCAAGGGTGTCCATGCCCTCGTCTGTTTGCTTGCCTCCAGGTGCTGGCATCGGAACATATGGGTCCTCAAAAGATTCCTCTACTTCGATGGGTACTAGGTCTCTGCACAGAGCCCCGCAGGGGCACACAGCAAGGAAAAGCACGTAGGTGGAAGGAGGAACCAGGGCCAGGAAAGTATCCATGAAGAAGTGCAAGAAGATACTTGGCAGGTAATAATCCTCCCGCTGATAGCGTGCGTTGTCAACAAAGTAAACATTCTCAAAGCAATACAGTAGGTCAAATATGTGAAGACAAATACAAATCAAAAGACCAAAAGTTAGAAAGAGGTAGAGGCTGAAAAGTTGAAGAGGGTGACTAAGAACAGCACATTCATAGTCACTGGTGGCATGCGTGGCAGCCCAACTGAATACAGCAACCCAGATATGTGATATAAGGAATACCAAGGGGCAAACAAAAGCAAAGGACATACCTCGGATAAGATAACCAATTGTATGACAGTCCTTGTTGCCGCTTCAATCATTGGGTTCGTGTATTCAGAACTCTTAAATAAGCTGAAGACAAAAGTAAAGCCTGTCAAGGGACGAGAGAGACAAAGAGGGGGAGAGTGTTGCAGAGCTAAGATGAGCATGATGCAAAGAAAAAGATGGGCCCCAAAATTTTTTTGATTTGGACATCTTATTGTTGTATCATAATCATTTTGTAATATAATTTCCGATGTAAAAGCACTAGAGGAGTCCTTTAGATGCATCCCCACAGAAGATTAGTAGCTTACCATGTAAACTAGTAGGAAATTAGCCTTTTAGTGAATAAAGTGCCGGTCTCTTGTGTGAAAGGACCATTTTTAGGGCACATGTATATAAAGTCAATTTTTGACTCTTTGTAAAGACCTTTTGCCATAGTGAGAATCAAGAGCACAAAATTTCGAATTTGTGTCTTCTCCTCTTTGTATCATCTTCTTTGTAAGTTTGTATGCATGTGTGTTGCTTGAAAAGAGTGTTAGGAAGTGTTGTCTATCCATGAGAGTGTTTGTTTGCTGTGGTTAAGATGTGTGTGAAGTGTAGGAATGTCATTCCCACGACTCAGTATTTTGCTCATAACTTGAAGCAAAAGCGTCAAAATTGAGTGAGAATAGACCATTGGATGCGTCTTCTCGAGAGCTTTGAAACGCATATGCTATTTGCTATATTCGGAGTTCGGAGCTGAGAGAAAAGCTCAATTTACTGTTGGCTGCTGCACCAAGTATCGCGACACCATGACTGACAGTTGAAGCTTGTTTGGTTTAGTTTTTGCCTTGTTTGCACTCTTTGGGAAACTCATGTGTGTTGATCGTCATTTGAATGCATGTCTTCATACACTCGGCTAGGTTTTGATACTCATCGGATTGATAAATAAAGCGTGAATCCCCACTATATGTACTTGAGGGGGATTGAGGTGTAGTCTCTTTCTCCACAAGTCCCTAAATTGGAACTTAGGTACACACATACTTTCAAGAACTCCAAGGACCTTCAGATAAGAGAGCCATAGTAGTAGTAGTGGTGAAGAAGAGAAGAGAAGAACCAAAGCTAAAAAGAAAGATAAGAGAGACCAAGAAGAAGTTGGAAGTTGAAGAAGGAACATAAGAAGAAGACCTAGTTGGAGGATCCACATTGATCCATAAGTTAGACGCAGCCACTAAGGAAGAAGTTAGCAAAGATAGTGAATGTAGTCCAATCCAAAGCCAACTCTAACATTGAGGTAGATAGTGATGTGGAAGGATTTTTACTAAGAAGCTTAAACTCGTTAGAACCAAATACTCCTAGAAAATAGATGGGACTTCTAATTAAATGAACAAAAAGAATGATCAAGATAGTTGGATCTAAAAAGGATATTGTGGACATCAAAGGTTCCAATAGAACATAGTGAAAGACATCCAAAAAATTATAGATTATATTCAACAGGAAAACAAAATTAATGATGTGGAAACAAATGACATATCAGACCAAGAGGAAGAATAGGAACGAAAAGATACAAAAGATGATGAATAACATCAAGGAAATGATCAAGATTTTGAAGAACTCAAGGATGGTCAGTAGAAGCAAGAATAAGAAGATGAGCATCAAGAAGAACAACATTTGTCAGAGTTAGAGAAGGAGAATGAAGAAGAAATGAAAGATAGATAGATAGAAATGAAATAGCAGGAAGAATCCTTCGAGATAACCAAGTTTCCTAGGAACATAAGAGGAATCTGTGAAATTGTGCTGAATCAAATTGAGAAATCCAGGCTTTTAGGTGATAAAATTCTTCAAGACCATAGAAGAGAGCAAGGCAGACTTGCAAGAGAATTAAGTGAAAAAAAGAGAATCAATGAACCCTGAGAATATCAAGAAAATGGAAGGTGAAATCAAACACCTTGAATCAAAGAACAAAATTCTCAAGACATCCTATCAAGTTCTAAGCAAAGAAAATGAGGAAATCAATAGAGTCTTGATGGAGGAAGGGTATTACAGGACAGAAGGAAGTACTTATGACAATCAAAGTGAAGAACTGAATTCAATCAAATAGGAGCTAGAGAAGATGAAAGATTGAAGGTGTGGCTTAGGAAAGGCCAACAATGGAGGAAAGTCAGTCCTCTCCTATCCATGAACAATTTGTAGAGATACAGAGGTAAGAGGAAATACAAGATGAATAATCTAGTGAATTTATCTAGTAGTTGCTCCATGGTAGAGAAAAAAGAATGAGCTACATCAAAAAGATACATAATCAATATGAAAATGAAATTGTACAATTTTCTTTGGAGCACGGGGCAAATCCACATCATTGGGTTGCAAATGGATTGGGGATTCCATTTTGAAGGATGTCAATGATCCTTCTTGTATATTAATAGTTTTGATTTTGAAGTTGATTGTAACCTCTATAGAAACCTTTACATATGCATATACTAGAACTTTGAACTATATGGGATTTAATTCTCCATCATATGCATTCCTTTTTTATCTTAGTGAGACTCCAGACAAAATTTGTTTGATGTAGTACTATAGCAGAATCATATTCATGGGCAACCACTATGTACAAATTTTTGAGGATGCCTTTGACTATGGTTTCTTTGAAAGAGATTCAAAAATCTTCGGCAAATTGTCATTCGTAATGAAGGCAAGACTAACAACATATGAAAGGGCTTATACAGAATATATCAAGAAAGATGTAATAGATAAAACTATGGATGCAATGTAGAAAAGCCCTTTTCAAAATGATAAATGATCTAAATGTCATCGAGAGAAAGATTCATGATTTAGTGGCTCAAGTATACTAGAGAAAGAAGAAGTAGTAACGAGATTCATCAAAAAGTTTTGTCAAGGATGAAAAAAGGCATGGAGAGGGGGAATGTTGGAAAGTAACTTTTTTTGAAGGAAAAATGGAAAATCTTGTATTTTAGTAGAATGGGATATCCCAAATGTTGTAAAAATGAGGAAGATCTTTCTCACGACTAGATGTAACTTATTATATTTTTTTGTAGAATTTTTTGAGCTCTCAAGTTAGTAGGTTTTTTGGATAGAAGTTTGAACGACCTATTTTAAGTGTGAAAAGGGACGCTTAAAAAGATATATAAGTCAATTTATGACTCAATTGTAAGATGATCTTGTATTTTGGCAATTAATGAAAAGTTGAGAGCTCTTTCTTCTTCACAATATTTTCATCAAGCTTTAATGGTGATTTCAAGTAGATTTTCTAAGTAATTTTCATGGATTTATCTTTGTAATGAGTAGTTCTTTGAGTGTTTCATGCTTTCATAAGTCTATCTCCATTTTTAAGTTTCATTAATCCATCAAAGTACTATTTCTTCGTGACTGTGTGAATATGTCATAATCGCGATTCTCTCATCACAAGGGGTACATGTATTGAAAGTTCAATTTTATTTTATCAATGTCTTTATTAGGAAAAATAGCACACTTTAGGCACAATAAACTTTGAAAAGCTTACTTCTAGCAATGGGAATTATCAAGAACTTTAGTGAAATATCTGATATTACCAATCTTTTGATGATAAGTCTTGGATTCCATTGAAAAACGAGGGGCTAGGGTCTTAGCATGCTCCCAGATTGACAATTTAAGTGTTTGAGGATGTTGGTCCTTTATGCTATGATGATTGGAGATGACAACTCCAAAGTACAACAAATAATGATATCATACAATGGATTCGTGAGTCTCATGTGCTTTCGAATCACAATCATTCCTATGCACGTCCTAACATTAGCCCTATAACATGCACACTATGGGAATGAAAGGGGTCTATAATAGTGCAAAAGAGAAATTTGGAAGTAAGTACAAGGTTCCTACACTTAGACGTTGACCTATTCCTTTGTTATTTGAAGAAATTCATAAAGCTTAATTACAGAAAGGCTAGGTGGATCTAAAAATGAATTCAATAGGGATTTATCTAAGGAACATAGGTCTGTTGATGGACTCTTTAGTTGAAAGGGACTTGAGTGTTTTGAGCAAAATAATGGAGAAGAAGAAGAAATATAATTACAATAGAAGCCTCTATGACTTGATTAACAATAAGAAATACAATATCCTTGTCTAGAATGAGAAAAAAATGTTATCTATGCTTAGAGAATAAGCCAAAGAGCATACACAAGCATACAAAATACTACAATTTCTTGTGCAGACAACCTCCTCTGTATAAGTTCTCCACCTTTTCAAGTAGCTTGCCCTTGTGTGCATCTTGCACTCAAGCTTCCAATAAGGTTCAAGGAAGGACCACTCTCTATTGTTGACACACAACACTTCCTTGATGGTACTTGTTCCACCTTAGGTGCTCTCCTAGTTGCTCTCTATGTACGCACTGTTCAAGTCTCTTGCTCACTCTTTCTCTCTCTTGCTCCCTAGTCTAACTCCTTAGTATAAGAATTCTAATCCCTTTGGTTGTGTGTCGATTCTCTTATGTATGTCGCTTCAATTGCTAGTGTATCTTGGTCCTCACTTTGATGTCCCAAGGAACACTCTATGTATAAGGCCAATGACTCCCTATTTTGTTCTATAATGACTTTAGGAGATACAAAATTTTAAATGGGGGCCACTCATAAACTCTTGCGTATCGTTTTCTCTTCATATCTTTTTTACTTTTGACCTTCATTTTTGCAACATGTGTGCACAAGGTAGGCTTCACATGAACCTTCCAAAACACTTAAAAATCCTTGAAAACCATTCGAAAAGACCATTCTACAACTGACATGCAACTTTTCCTACAAAACCATTTCGAACAAATTGTTTGTGAACTATCTATGCACCCTTGTTCTCGACCACTTATGCACCACTTTTGCACTTTTTCACCACCTGTGCATCACTTGCAAAGTCATCACTTTGACTTTTGACTATCTCCACATTGACTACTTTGACCTTTGACCAGCTCAACAATTGCCAACCACCTAATGGATTCTCCAACCCAGAGAGAAAAATGAACATCCACTGGAGAAACCATAGAAGAATATGCCAGTGTCTTATAAGAATGAAGATGCCTTTCTGACAATCATTGTGATGGAAGAACTTGTGTTGGGATGAGGAAGAGGGGAGAAAGGGGGGTGAGAGATAGTTGGGAGAAGGGGTGGTGCAAAGAGGGGAGTGGGAGGGGAAAAGTGCAGGGTACTTTTGAAGGGAGGGAAGAGAGGAAGTGTCAAGCTATGTGGAATCAATCCACAAAAGGAAGTAAGCCCAAAGCTTTGTGGAAAGCTTCAAACTTCTCCCTAGGTAGAGCCTTCGTGAAAAGGTCTGCAATGTTCTCCTGCGTGGGCACATGTGCCAAGCCGATCTCTCCAACAGAGAACCTCTCCCTGACATAATGATAATGCACTTCAATGTGCTTAGTGTGAGCATGGAACACAGGGTTCCTTGCAATTGCCAATGCACTCTGATTGTCAGTGAAGATGATGGTGGCAGAAGACTGACGAACACCCAAATCAACCATAAGGTGTCTGAGCCACACACACTCAACAATCGTTGTGAAATCTTCCCTATACTGAACCTCACAACTGGAAGTGGCCACAGTAGGCTGCTTCTTGATCAACCAAGATATACATGAGCTACCAAGCATGAAACAAAATCCACTAGTGGACACATGAGTGCCATAGCAACCAACCCAGTCAGAGTAAAAAAAAGCATGTAAATCTACCGGTAGTGATCCCCCTTAGGATAAAACAATCCAAGTAGCCGGGTACCACTCAAGTAGCAAAAGATGCGCGTAACTACGTGCCAATGCTTGACACGTGGGAAATGCATAAACCTGCTCATTTGTGAGATAGCAAACTGAATATATGGCCGAGTAATGCATAAGTAAATCAAGCATCCAACAACCTACTGATAGAGAACAACATCAAATGCATTTCCAGCATCATGAAGACTCAATCGTAAACCTGTCTCCATAGGAGTGGCAATAGGTTTACAGTCTGCAAGGCCAAAACGCTGCAATAATGTGTCTATATATTTTGATTGACACAAAGCCATTCCACCATCAACTTGCATAAATCGAATGCCCAAATAATGATGCAAATGCCCCAAATTAGACATCTCAAATGAGGCATGCAAATCAACCTTAAAATCAGCAATATACTTGTCATGAGGACCAATGAGTAGCATGTCATCAACAAACACAACAATGATCAGAAGTACATCATTAGCACGCTTAACATATAAGGTGCTTTTAGTTGGACTGTTCTTAAAACCATGTGCAATCAGATAGGTATGCATCTTTTCATACCAAACACGTGGTTCTTGCTTTAAACCATATAATGCCTTCTTCAACCTGCAGACTTTGTTTTTGTGCCCTTTATGCACAAAGCCATGGGGCTGAAAATCATACACTTCTTCATGCAAGTCACCACTCAGAAATGCAGTTTTAATGTCCAACTGATGTACATTCAACCATGATGAGCTGCAAGTGCACCTATGCTATGAACAATAGTCATTCGGCATGTAGGAGCAAAGGCTTCATCAGAATCAATGCCTCTTTCCTGTGCATAACCATTTGCAACAAGCCTAGCCTTATACCTATCAATTGTTCCATCAGGCGTACACGTCGACTTTGTCCATAGAATCACCTTCATTCATATGCTCACTCTCCAACTATTTTTGGAGGTAAGCAACACGAGCCTCATTCCTAGCCTGGTATAATGTGGTAAGTGTATCCCAAGCATCCTTAGCTGTGCTACAAGAACAAATGTGAGGAATAATGGCATGTTTGACATACGAGGCTATCAATGCATGTGCCTGAGCATCTCTGCCATCCCAACAAATTTTCTCTGTAGTAGGTGCAACACAAACTGAAGCACAAACAGGAACATGAAGAATATCATCATCTTCAATGCCATCTGCATCAGCTTGTATTTGCAGGTGTAATAGGACATTTTTCAACACCCTGCACAATATTCCACACTCCTTTTGTGGCCAATACATGATGCATCATATAAGCCCACAATGGGTAATTCGTAACATCCAACTTATCCTCAATAGCCAACATACAAAATACATCATTGCTTTCAGCCATGGCCACTGACTAAAATACCATGATGCAGAAAAATGATTGTATCTGAAAAAGTTGAATAGAACTATCTTGAGGAGGTTTTGCTAAACCTGTAGGAAACTTCGAGATGCTTATACTGGTGAACCGAAACTTGTATATATCATTGGCACAAAAAGACAAAATAGCCTGCACAAGCGCTATGATAGTGTGTTAGGAGGCCGAAACGAGCTCAGATCGCAATTTCACCAAATTTCATGCGATTCTAAAACTGCGATCGGAGGGGTGTCGACGATGCCCTAGCTAAAGTGGCGACCTTCTCTGATACCAATTGTTGGAGTTCAAGGTCTATGAAAGCACGCGAATAGCACAAGGAAGAAGAAGAAACTTGGAGGACGACACACAATACTGAATGTATTACCACTAGAATGTACAAAGACAAGTAACCCGTTAGGGTAGTAGGTGTAAATACAAGCCCGGGGGAAAAAAACCTCATAAAGAAGGAAAAAGTTCCCCGACGGTCCTAGAGTGTTCACACACATCACTACCTAAATATATCAACATATATCACATTTTTAATGATTCAACTGTTATTATATTATTTGATATGAATTCCTACTGTTATTCTTTTAGAGATTCAGAATCAATTAATGGTAAAAAAGCTAGATGTGAAGATCAACTTGATCATGATAAATCTCAAAGTTTTTAGATGAACAAAATGCAATCTAAAATATTTCCAATCTATAGTATTTTCAATGTAAAATATTTGAAATATAAAACATTTTCAATCTAAAATATTTTTGATCAAAAATATTTTTAATATAACATATTTTTAATCTAAAATATTTTAGGTCTAAAATGTTTTCAATTTAAAATATTTTTGATCGAAATCATTTTCAATCGAAAATATTTTTGATGCAAAAACTTTCGATCAAAAGCTTTTTCAAAAAAAAAAATCTTTGAGTTTTTGTTCAAAAAATATTTGGATTTGTCCAAATAAGCTCATTATGGCACCAAATAGTTTAATCGAATAATAAGGGGTCTTCGAAAAATTCTACCACTACTCACAAAAAAATTGAATTATTGAATAATGAATAATGCAACTAAGACAAAGAGGAGCCCATAAACAGTACCGATGAAACAACATCTTGTGGGCCACCTTCTCACTCACCAAGCTTTGGGTCAACCTTCCCAAGAGAGTCAATACACATAGGCAATCTGTAAGAACATGAATCCTTGTTTCCTATAGAAAGGTGTGAAAACCAAGTTGCCACCACTCAAAAACTTGGAAACGTGGACCAAAGAAGAATGCATTCAAGGTATGAAGGAAATTTTTATTAGTTTTAAAAAAGAGGTGCTCACGAGTCACGAGCAACCTAGAAGCAACTCTAGCACCGAAGAAAGCTGTTCATATCCTCTACCCCGTTGCCACACCATATGTACTCTTGAACGAATAAGAAAGGATGTACCATGAACAAGTCAAGAAAACAATGAGACAAGTATGTTCTTTATAACATTGAAGACTTGACCCAACTTATCCACAACAAATATGGTGCTTGTTTGAAGGAAATCTTATCTATTGCCAAAATTTTGAAGAGTTACCCCCTTCCTTTAGAAGCATCCATGCAATCACCCCACACCTTGATGATATAAACACATGGAGTTCCTTCATCTCTAGTGGTAACACATCATTAGCAAGAGTTGGCTCAACTATCCACAACTTGCAGCACCACACAAAGATAAAATACCCCACACATGTATGCTAAAAAATATTCGATACAACTATCGAATGAAGCCTATTCCCTATCTCACGATGAGTATGATGCATAAGATCCTCAATATGGTCAAGCTGTGCTTCACAAGGTTCAAGAACCTATAACTAGTAGACATCGAGTCTATTGGATTCCAATCCAGCCCAGAGTACTTAGCATTCAATCTATATACGACTCCCAATTTGTAGTACATGTTCGCATATATTATTCCAGATTGATGTTTTACAATCACATTATATGCAAACATTTGAAGAGGCATTCATAACTGGATTTTTCAAGAAGCATTCAAGTATCTTCATGCTCAGAACCTTAGCACTTAAAGTAAGATTAGATGCCTATGCTACATAGATGGAGATCAAAAGGAAGAAAATTCTTGAAGAATGCTACATGCAATGGTATATTGAATAATTATTGGGAGAACAAAATACAAAATTTTGCATAAGCCCTCCAACTGAAGGAAAACCAATGCGAACTACACAAATCTCACATATCTTTGAGTTAAGGTGCCCCAAATTGCAAAGGAACCTCGCCTTGGACAACTATGAAGAGTTTGATCGATAGGATGCATAACAGATATTATGTCAAGTCTTTGCATGCTATTTTAAGTTTATTTTTTATAGAAGTCCCACTCCAAAAAAACACACGAAATATTTTCAAATTGCATAGAATACAATGATATCCAAAGTCTAGACATCTTTTCCTCAAAAGGGATGTTTTGAAACAAAAAATCAAGTGTATCCAAATGCATTTCTCAAAGTGCAAAATATTCTCAGGTTCAATTATTATTGTATCAAATGCAGACATTATGTGAACAGCTAAGTTCAACATCGGACCACCAACAATGACAACCAAGAGCTAAGAAAAAAAGCCTCATAGGACTACCACCCAACGACATAGAAAGATCTTTTTGAGGATGGAAAAATATAGGAGGTGGGGTAAATGTTACACGATGATGGTAGGATATAAAAATTATCACAATTCCAACATAAATTTTGTAGCAATGAGGATTTGCATATAATTTTGGCAGTAGATTAGAATTGTTTAGAATTGTTTCCATGGAAAGCCTACAAGAGTGAATTGTTTAGAATTGTTTCCATGGGAAGCCTACAAGAGAAAGAGTTATTGTATTGTATTTGAAGCTAATTGTAGTGATTATAAAGTTTGTTGAGCTGTGTATAGGACTTTTAACGAAATTGAGTGATTAGAAGGTTATCTTGCAAGTTGTTGAGCTTTGTATAGGACTTTAACTATCTTTTTTTGCATGTGCACCTATTGTAGATTGTGTCATATGTTAAGGGCTTCAAAATGAGTTATCTTATGTCAAAATTGGGTAAGAAACCATCGAATTCAAATCATTTTAAGCCATTAAATTTGCAGATTAGCGAACTCGACAAAAAACCTATCCATCCTATCTGCTTCCAACCTCGAATTGCAATGATGAAGAGGTTTACTCTTCATGAAATGATCACTCAAAAGTGTATGAGTGCACCTTATCGTGCACGTCGACACTGATAAAGCCACTATATGTTTTATTAGAACATACATATACAAAAACATATATTGGACATTTGGTATTTCATATGGACACTAATGATAATAAGCACAAAGCAAAAGTTATGTTTGTGTGTCTTATTCCTCTCTCTTTGTGTTGAATATCTAATCTCTTGTTTCGGCAATTCTGAGTGAAGTGTTCTATCATTTTGTTCCTTCCAAGTATATTCTTGTAACTTCGTATTGCATGGATAAAGTCGTACCGAGCAGCACTTGTAGTACTCCATGGAGGTCTCATTTGCTGAAGTTTTCGCTACAATGTAAGTACTTCTACGGGATCTCATTTTTTAGTAAAATTTTCCTTTTAATAATATATTTTATAACATTTTCTCCGCAAAAGAAAAATGTAAAGCAGATGACAATGTCCTTTCTCTTGTAAGTCGTCGGTATTATAAAAAAAACAAGCTCCCAGACTTCTAACGTGCAAAGTGGCAAGTGATCCGATGACTTCATCGTTGTGGCTTGGAGGCTGAATGAAAAAGGATTCCCGTCCTAGGCTCGGATGCCTGCTCATTCATGCTGCCGAACGAGGTGACAGAAAGTTGCGTTCCTAGGTCATCGACATGTACGATCAACACGAGTAAAGGAAACGTAGAGAAGAAATTGTGACATCATGGCAACGCGATCACATCAAGGTTACGAGTTTGATTTTGATGCGGATGGAAATGATTATGGCCCCCTTGCTTCTCCTACGGAAAGACTTATCAGATCGCAACATCTTTCAGCTTCTATTAATCCTCAGCCCTGGAGTACTGGCATATGTGCTTGCTTTAACGACATGAAGAGCTGTAAGAAATTCCTTTCCTTCCTCTCATCGTTTATACTTGAGGCGTGCTATCCTTCAACATAATCTTTCATAGGGTTGGAGTGTACATACATGGACTAGGGCGTAGATACCAAATCGATTTATTTACTAGAAAAGGGTTTGGTCTACTGCGTGAATGACATAAAGAGAAAGAACATAGTTATACTATTATTTTACTGCTGCAATTACAAACGTAGACAAAGATTAGTTTTTCGATTTTCGTTCATGTGGAAATCAAGTACTTGATCTAGTCTTACATATATGAATACACACATCCACACCTGCGTATATAGAAAACTGCACGATCACACTTGCATATGTACATGCAACATTGATACGCACAGAGACATGCATACAAAGGTTATTTGGTGGACTAATTATCCAATAATATTTCTAGGTTGTCTGGGTCTCTGGTGTCCATGCATTCTTTTTGGAAGAAATGTGGAGGTGCTCGAGGGCAGGCCTTGGACAGGTCCCTGCTTGATGCATGCATTGCTTTTGAGTGTTGCTGCTGGAATTGGCTACAGTCTAACACATGGAACACTGCTGGGGTTGCTTGTTTCTTGTGTTCCTTGTTATGCATGTGGCTATAGAAAGATCCTTCGTACGAAATATAATTTGGAGGTATGCTTAACACACAGGTTTGCGAATCCTTGAATTGTTTACAAAAAATATATGCTCTTTTTGGTGTTTTCTGTACTTTTTATAAATATTATTTGCAATTTATATGTTTTCTGAAATAGCTATTCATGAAACAGATTGGCCACTGTGTTGAAGGTATCATTAACCTTTAGAGGTGCATTTCTGAGTCAACTTCTCTAACTTCATGATCGACAATGATCATTGATTTAATTATCATGAATGTTGCTCTTTAGGGAATGGGATTACTCGTTGATTGTAGCATTTGGCGAGAGGTACATTGAATGGAAGTGAACCTCCTTCCTTCCGGTTAAGGATAGGAATAGGTCAACATTGGGTTCTTGGATGGGATGACCTAGATTGCTTTAAGTCTCTTAGTTTCTCCAATCTTCACTATCCGATTATAGTAACTGATTAACAGGACCGAACCACCTGAGAATTTCTATGGACTTCAAATACTAAACTTATGGAATACACATGTACTACCCAACACCTTCTGTATTGTTTCTCACCGAACTATGGGACAGAATATACTTGCCGGACAGAGTAGTACATAGAAGAAATCTTTGTACTCTAGCACACTCGTTAGACTCTAGACTATTATCTATCGACTTCCACAATAGCTCGTACACCGAATTTAATCACAACAATCTTCAATAACTCTGATACACAGATGATAGATCAAATAGAATGTAGCAAAAACTACCGAACAGAGTGATATATGTAGAAACTGCGTGTTATAGCACCGTTGGCCAGATCCGCCGGTGCACACCGAAGTGTCTCTATGTGCAGCAAGCCCGAAGTATCTTTTCATTAATTGTGAATGGTTACAATATTTAGTCCTTCCTTTTCGATCAGGACTATTCACCGGAATTACGTAAGCAGACCGAAATTTCAATAAGGACCGAAACTAATTATCTGATGGCCTAACACTGGCACGCCCAAAGGACGTGAACTCAAAAAATCTATTCTTATTCTTCTTCAAGCTCCTTGTCGGAGGGGGAATGGATGTCAGTCTTGAAAGAATCCTTCGCTTCTTGGAAGGTATGGTTTATCTTCTTAACCATCGTTTTGCGGACTTCATGGGGATCCAAAAGGACAGCTCCATTAGAGGCTTGGCTAGTGGAGGAGGTAGGGGAAACGAGAGCTTTGCTCTACGCTTCCGCAAGCGGGAGGCTGAACTCCTCTTGCAAATAAAATCCTGCTTTAACACATGCTTCCGTCTTCTTCGCTCAGCTTGGGCTTGTGGAAGAGCTTTAGCTTTGCCGGCCTCCGCTTGTTCCAACTGTTGCTGGAGGGTGAGGAGCTCCATTTGGTCATTGGAAGTAGCCGCTGCCAATTGCGAAACTTGTGCAGAGAGTCCAATGTTCCTCTCTTGCATAGCTTCAACAGTCTGTTGCAATAGCTCTCTCTCTTCTGCTTCTTGTTGCAATTTAAATTCTGCTTCATGTAGTGAGTCAGCGATGCTTTCTTCACCATAATTTTATGCTCCAACTCGGTGATACATTGGAGGTGGCGGGTGTTTGCTTCTTACAGATTTCTGGCCTGGCAACGAGCTCTTTCTCTTTAATAGCTTCTTCAAATTTTAAAGTATCGAGTCTGTTTAGACCCTCGGTAATACTGCTTCGTGAGATTGTATGATTCTTCGGTATGGGCAGAAAGGTCTATATGGAGTTCATGTAATTGATGCGGAAAGCAGTAGTTATCTCGTTGAAGATTATTTAAGGCAATTGTCGTTAACACCGAAGGACCAATATTCTTCATTGGGGGTAGGAAGGGGAACGAGTTCAAGAGCATCAGAAGAAGCGGGTGGAGTCAAGGGTCAAGAGGGAGAAGCGGCAAGGGACTAACTGGGACTCTAAGAGGGAGGAGGGGTGATAGGGGGTGAATAATCTAGCGACGAAGGAGAGGAGGGTTCAGGAGACAATGAAGGACGGTCGGTAATTTAAGGAGCTGGAGCAAGAGAAACATGTGGTGGAGGAGAGCGTGGTGGAGTAGGGAGAGAGCTGTCCATCATCGGATGATAAGGGGGGGGGAGAGGGATCATCGGGATAGGGGATTCCGGAGGCTGCTGCATTGAGCTAGAGGGCGAATGTAAGGATTCCTCAAAGGATGATGGAATAATCATCTTGGTTGGAGTCCGACTAGATTCAGTAATTGTCGGGCAAGAAAGAGAGGGATTGGCCACCATATTGTCGGCGATGTGTTTTGCATCAGAGGAACTTGAGTTCGCACTTGGCTTGTCGAAAGATTAAGGCAACGCTCTCATTGTCTTTCGCGGTTGGTGAGGAAAGAGGGGTGAAGATTCGAGCTATCAATAAGACGTAGACTGGAATGGGAAATTCGCTAGGGTAGAGAATGGAGAGGAGATAGGGAAGGTGGGTACGGGTGGCACCGGATTGTTGTAACTGCTTAATAGTTTGCTAGCATTTGCGGTGAATGCGGTTAAAGAGCGAAAGCAGCCCAATTGACTTGCTGCAGGGCGAAAGCGACGACAAGGGAACAAAATTGCTTGGAGATTCCATATACACAATGTTGTAGGTTCATTGCCACAACCAAGAATTGGAGGATGGACGGCTTTGGTTTAGGTCGAAAGGTAGTGGCAAACTCATTCTAGCTATGCCAGGGAAAGAGGTTCTCCATAGCCGCGTGAGAGAGCGGGCCTACATGGGTGACACCATCGATGGGGTGGTGGAAACATTTCCAAACCTGAGTGACAGTTGTGTGGACCTTGGCACCATTCAGTGGGACGGTCCACACAGCCGTTGAGGAGGGCTCAACAACAATGGACACCTTGATGCTCTCTGCTATGGGGTGCGCAACAACGGCATCCCACCGAAGAAGCGCAAAGGTGTTAAGGTGGCGGGGATTCAATTACTATAGGGTAGGGTTGGAAAATACCACGGATAAAGGTTCAATAGGAGCGAGGGCTTCCATGGTTACAGGCGTGCGATAACAAGCAAAGAGTGGAAGCACTATGCATGCAAGAACAGAGAAAATAAATGGGGATGGAATGCAACATTGCCGTATATAAGCACAAAGGAGGAATGATGGCGTCATAGGGACGAGGACAAAGAGAATGATGTGCGTGATATGAGAGATGGTGGAATAGTCATCATGCAAAAATATGAAGTCGGTGCGACAGATTAAAAATTTGCACATGGCAGGGGGCCGAAAAGGTTGTAACTTTGACCCATTGATTGATTTTTAATCGATACTTCGATGAGTGTTTGCAACTGAAAAGTCGCAGGGTCGAAATTCGGTAGGGATTGAACCACCTAATTTTGAATTTGCGCAAAGTTCGATCCAATTTCGAATTATAAAAAAGGATCATTTATTCTTCTTGAAAGACTGGGGTTTTGAGGAAGCGATCATGGTGCGGGCTTGGCAAATCTGCAGATCCTGCATGAGTAAGAAGCTTTCAAAATGCTGCTCATCGAAGGCACGAAGTTCATCAAGTTGGGAATACAAGGAATCCTTGGGAAGGAGCTTCTGTTTAATAGCCACATGTAGATTGGGAACAACAATTTCCATAGGAGCAATAGCTTCTAGACCATAAGCTAGTTTGAAGGGAGTACAACCAGTGGAAACTTTATAAGTAGTGCGATAGGCCCATAAAATAGTCAGTAGTAATTGGTCCAATGCTAAGGAAAATTTGCAATCAGCTTCTTAAGCGTAGTCAACAATGTTTTATTAGTACTCTCTGTATCCATTAGCATGAGGGTAATTGGGTGTACTGAATTTGTGAATGATTTGAAATGACTAAGTGAGGGCTGTAATTAGATCATTCGTAAAATGTGTGTCACAATCGGATACAATCTCCAAGGGGAGACCAAAATGCGGAAAAGAATCACGTGTCAGTTAACGGGCAACCACCGAACATAGTGTGACCGAGAGATTTAAATCGCAAGATTTAGATTGAGATTTAATCGGTTAATCGTTGAGACCCAAAATAAAAATTGAGGTTTTTATCCACTCAAAGAGATTTTTATTTATTTTTTCATAAAATACCTTGCCCTATGCCAACATAGGTTACCCTCCTTAAAATTGAACTATGTGGTTGAAGGCCATATTGCCAAAAATCTCATTGTAAATTCAAATTTGAACCCTTATACGCTTTTAAGGGGTTTGTTAGTATATGAAAGGCCATGGAACTGTTGGAGTTTGAGGTCTACGAAAGCACGCGATAAGCACAAGGAAGAAGAAGAAGCTTGGAGCACAACACACAATACTGAATGTATTACCACTAGATTGTACAAAGATAAGTGACCCGTTAGGGCAATAGGCGTATATACAATCCGGGGGGGAAAAACCTCCTAAAGAGGGAAAAAAGTGCACCGACGGTCCTAGTGTGTTTATACACATCACTACCTAAATATTTCAACAAATCCCCCCTGGGAGTGATGCGGTGAACTAAGGAGCTTGCACTCATGTATAAGGAAGTGCCAAGCTATGTGGAATCAAAGTGTATTATCCAGGTTCAAGATCAACCAGAGTGTGCCAAGTGTTTGTTCGTTACTAGGATTTTTTGTAAATTGCGATAATAAAAAAACCCCTTGTAGGAAAACCCCTTGCTTTGTAATCTGCAACAAGTTGAAAATAGAGTGTGTCTGTAAAAAATATCCTCAGCTAGAAAAAATTGCACACAAAGAAGCACGTTGTGCAGAGGAGGAGGAGATTTTGGTTGCATATGTAGAATATTACTAATTAGTTTAGGAAATAGTTTACTATACTCTAATGCTCGGTGGGATGTATGCAACAACTACGTAACAAGAGGAATAGCTCATGAATGAATGACTCTCCTCCGAACCATATGCCTCTATATATAGCTCTCTCCAAGGATCTGGCTTCTTGGGAAGGTGGATTCTAATCATCCAAGTGTCAGCCATGTAACTACATGTGCGCCAAGTGTCTCAGTTAACTCCTAACTCAAGTGGATGCTTTTAGAAGGCTCTAGAGCTCTTTGGGCAAAATACTCTCCCCATGTACCCCCAAGGGATTGAACTCAAGACGACCTCCTTCACACTCTTGAGATTTAACCAATAAGCTAACTGGATCACTTGGTTACAAGACTAAATGACCTCCTAGTAAGTCTAGACTCGAGATCTTTGGTCATACATACAAGAGACCAAACGGTGTCCGATTTCAGATCCGTATGAACCGGCCGGACCCTAAGATAATAGACTTACTTTATTATATTCTTCTCCGCTTGGAAAATATTTTCGTCCTCGAAAATTGGAGCTATATATACTGTAGGCAACCCTCAAGCCTCGTGTTCTAAAACTTGAAGAACATGCATTCAATCGATCAGGTTATCTACTTAGAACTTGAAAGTAAAAAACCTTTTCATGTTCTAAAACTTGAAGAACATGGTTTTATTTGATCGATTTATGCACTTAAAACTTGAAAGTAGAAAACCTTCTTTATTTGGGACCAACTTAAAACTTGAAAGTTGGAAAACATTGTTGGATTGTGGAAACTTTTTTCCATGGTGAATTTTCTTTAGTTCCATTCTTCGATTTTACTAAGCACTCTTTGTACAAGTGGCTTCTTGTACGTTTTATCCCGATTGCGAAGTATTCTTTCAGGTTCATGAGGAACTGTATCACTTATTGGAAGTGGAAGTATAACATGATGTCCAACCACATTATCTGAATCTGTCAGACTCTTTCTAAGTCGGCTAACATGGAATACTAGATGAATCAAACTATCATCTGGAAGTTGCAATTCATAAGGCCATAAGCCAACTTTCTTGGTAATTAGAAAAGGACCGCAATATCTAGGCGACAACTTAGCACATTGACCAGTTTTGAACTTTTCCGATCTTTCAGGAATCCGAAGATAAACTTGATCGCCAACATGAAAAGTAACATCACTTCGCTTCGGATTGGCATAAGCCTTTGCACGATCTTGAGCTTTCTTTAAGTTTTCTTTAGCTATCTTAAGTTTAAAGTTCATGTCTTGAAGGAATTCTTAAGCTGCATGAACTTGTTCATTTTGAAGTCCCACTGCATATGGAGACCTAGGCTGGAATCCATACATCAACATGAATGGACTAAATTCAGTGGATGAATTCTTGGCACTGATATAGGCAAAGTCAGCTAAAGGAAGATAGTCTTCCCAATCAGTCTGTTTGGAAGTGACATAAGCTCTGAGTATGTCTTCCAAAATTTGATTCACTTTCTCTGTGTGTCCATCCGTCTGGGGATGCTCCACTGTACTTAAACTTAGTTTTAGTTTCAAGCCTACTAAAGGCTGCTCACCAAAAATGACTTGTAAATCGAGCATCTCTATCAGAAACTATGTCTATTGGAAAGACCATAGAGTCTATAAAGTTGATTTACAAATATTTTTGCAAGTTCTGGAGTCTTTTGAGTAGTTTTGATGGGAATAAACCGAGCAAGTTTAGTCAATCGATCAACTACAACCCAGACTGAATCAAAGCCTTTCTGATTGTGGGTAATCCGGAAATGAAATCCATGGAAATACTTTTCCACTTTACTTTAGGAATCTCCAAAGGATGCAGCAATCCTCCAACTTTAAGTCGTTCAAACTTATTGACTTTACATTTATGACACTTGGATATATAGTTGTGCACATCTCGATGTAAACTAGGCCAATAAAAATGTCTTTTAACTAACTCATAGGTGCGGTTAGTACGAGGGTGTCCAACACTTGGAGCATCATGGCATTCGAAAAGTACTTGATTTCGTATGTCCGATAAACTTGGGACACAAACCTTACCTTTGTAAAGCAAATATTCATCTTGGAGGGAATAATGTTTAAACTTTCTCTCAGAAGTACTTGATTCATTATGTTGGGCTTATTGAGCTCCTTTCCATGCTTGGCTATAGCTTGGATCTTCTTTGCAGCTTCCTTTCAAAGTTAAAATAAATTCACTTTGAATTTTTACAAAACTTAGGTTGTTCAACATAGGCATCCGACTTAAGGGGTCTGCATCTGCGTTGAACTTTCTTTTTCTGTACCTTAGTTCATAATCGAACTCTTGTAATTGTTCGGCCCATCTTGCATTTCTATCTCTCAAATCTGGTTGGTTTGTAAACCACGTGTTCTTTCTTGATCAAAGACTATGGTTAACTTTGATCCATACATGTAATGGCGCCATTTGCTTAGAGCATTTATAATAGCGAACATCTCTCGCTCATAGGTAGAATAGTTTTGTTGAGAAGGACTTAGCTTTCTACTTTCGAAAGCTATTGATCGATCTTCTTGGCTTAGTACTGCTCCTACCGCAGATGAACTTGCATCAGTTTCTAATTGGAAAGGCTTGTTCAGATCTACGATTTGTAGAATGAGGGCCGAAGCTAAAGCAAGTTTAAGTTCTTGAAAAGTCTTTGCGTGTTTCTCTTTCCAATTTATCTTCTGGTGCTTCCCTTTGAGTTGGTCTGTCAAAGGTAAAGCTAATTTGGCATACCCAGCCACAAACTTTCGATAATATGAAGCCAATGCGAAAAAACTTTGTAATTCTCGAACAGTCTTGGGCTCAGGCTAGTTAAGAATTGCTTGGACTTTATCTGGGTCAACTTTGATTCCTTTTGCGGAATTAATATGGCCTAGATACTTTACTTCTGGATTAAAGAATTCACATTTTATCGCGAAGTAATTCAAAAACTTTATTCAAGTGCTCTAGATGATTTTCATGATCAGTACTGTAGATCATTATATCATCGAGAAAATCAACTACAAATTTTCCCAAGTAGGGCTTAGGCACGTGATTCATTAAAGTCATGAATGTTGCGGGTGCATTTGTTAACCCGAACGGCATGATTAAAAACTCTTAGTGACCATTCTTAATTCGAAAGGTTGGCTTGAGAATATTTTTGATTCTGACATGATGATAACCCTGGCGTAAATCAATCTTTGAAAAGGTTTTCGCTCCCTTTAGGCTGTCGAAGAGATCTTCAGCTAGCGGTATGGGATACTTATTCTTTACAGTAAGATTGTTTAATGCCCTATAGTCCACACAAAGCCTCAAAGTTCCATCTTTTTTTTGTACAAGAACGATGGGTGTGGCCAAGGAGACTCGCTTGGCTGAATAAATCCTTTATCTAGATAGTCTTTGATCTGTTTCTCGACTTCTAGATTTTGGACATAGGGGAGGCGGTAGGGGTTTTGAGATTTTGGCTTGGCTCCTAGAAATTAGATCGATTGCATGATTAATGTTTCTACGAGAGTGTGGCAAGCCGTGGGGGAGTTCCTTAGGGAACACATCTTTAAACTCATGCATAAGTTTATTAAATTTAACATACACTTCAAGAGGAATAAAAGACGAGACATAAGAAACTTGTTTTGTATTATCAGAATAGATTACATGAGTGCTAAGGACCAGAAAAGCTTGGGTCCTAGCTTCATTGCTTACAACTTTCTTTAATTTTGTGTGTGAAATCAAAGGGGTGCTTGGAACGTTGTGTTCGTCCTTGATCTTATACAACATCTCGTCACGTTGGAATTCCAAAGTGTTTGTATAGTAACATCTGGACAATGAAGGTCCAAGCCTCCAAAGCCACTCTCTCCCTAGAACAGAATCTACCCGATCCATATTCATAATTTGGAAGTCCAATTTATCCTTGAAATCTTGGATTTCCAGTTCCAAATTTGAAATCATGGTATCCCAAATGCGAGTCCTGCCCATGCATCATAGAGACTATATCTATGAGGAGGACTCTGAGGAAGAGCCAAATTTTTCACAAGTGCATAATTTATAAAATTATGCATGGCCGAATCATCCATCATAATCCTGGATGGTGTGATCTTTGACTGACCGTGCAACTTGACCAAATCATGTGTACCAAATTCTTGAGGTTGCTACATGTGTTTGGAGACTTATGGGTACTATCACAGTGCATGATCGGAACCTTCTTTGCACTTGAATTTTCATCCAAGTTCAAAGTTTGGATCAGATTCATTGATTCAATGAATCTGTTGTTTCTCGTTACCTTTGTCAGTCAAGCGGCCTCATTATCTCTTCCAATTGGACACGATGTCCTGGCTTGAGGCATTTAAAACACAAATTTTCCTTTGTGCTCTAACATGATCTTCTTGAGAAAGCACATGTCTAAAAATATGAGGTTTTTTAGACATGCGTTCAAATGATCTTTGCCCTTTGCCCTTGCATTTAGTGTTATTTTTTTGGGAATAACCACTATCTTGCGGGACATCTAAACGAGAATGATCATCATAAATTTGCGAAACCTTAATCCCTTCATCAAGCGATTTAGGTGCGTGTCTCTTAATCTCATTACGGATTTGTTGGTTAAGTCCTCGGATAAAACCACGAAGCCGATGGAGGTCATCAAGGTTTTCAGTTTCAGAATAACGTCTCGGTATTCTGAAATGTAAACCGATACTGGTCTTCCTTTTTGTTGAATTCTATCCCACGCCTCCCAGTTATGTTCCTCCTCATTCTCGGGGGGAGACTCTTTTTTAAAGAGACGGGTGAACTAAATCCAGATTGAAGGTTTTTAAAGAGTCTTAGAGAGACTCATCCACCACGTATAAGCCTTAAGGCCTAGCCATAAACTTGTCTCTATCACTCGCACATGCTGGGGTTTTTTTTTGAGCTGGTAGACATCGTGCTACTTCTCGAAGAACGTCAAAACAAAGTCCTTACTCCTATCCTTATCTTCGCCCGAGAAGTAAGGAGGATGTAGATCTTTTCCTAAGGAAAGATCTACGGGACGACTTTGACTTTCTACTTGCCTCAATGTATTGGCAAAAAGTGGAGCAATAGGAGTCATCAAACTGAGACGACTCAAGCTACGAGTTAGGGGAAATAAGTTTGCTTGGGAAATGGATATATCTGGATCCATCTCCATCAAAACAAACATCGGCGAGGTTGCTATCGTGTCGGTATGGCTACCAAGAGTAGCCCTACCTACATCCTTCGGCTTCTGGAGTAAGTCCAAAATAGCCCTAAGGTGACTTTGAATTCCGTCAAAAGATTGACAAAGTTTCGCAACTTCTGTCGGGACATTGGACAAACGTCCAAGGTCCTTCTCTACTCTCAACATCCTACTTTCAAAATCATTCCTCTCGTTTAAGGTGGTGTTGATGTCCCCTCTCAACGTGGTACCCTCAACATCCAAAGTTAATGCCTGCATATCTACGTTTGATGCGTCATGCACGACTAGAAATTGAAATCGTTTGTGCAGATGTATGCAATGCACATGACACTGTAGGTGGTCTAGTCATAAGTGAAGATGTAAAAATGGGAACTGAAACATACATCGAAGCTCCAATGCTACTCGTCAACGCGGCGTGGCTCGAAGTTCTCTCCATCGCACACAATCCGTTTACAAACTTACTTAGATTCCCTAATGCAAGTGGTGTGTGTGATAAAATCAAAGGTACGATGCACAAAATTCAAAAGAAGACTTTCCTGATTGATTTGTGCTTTGTAGTGGACTTGATTCTAGCAAAGAGCGCTAGAATAATGATGTAGCTAGAACCTCCCAATCTTCACAGTTTCACTTGTCCTTCCTTCGTTCTTCTCCAAAGGCTTTAACTCGGATTTGCAAATATCTTTGGCTTTGATCACCAAGGACATCAACTTATGCTCTCACGTTCGGTTCGGTAATACAACACACTCAAGAATAGGCCAAAATCCAAGTGTTCTTGGCTAGGGATTAGAAGAGCATACAAAGAATAACAACAAGAAATAATATGCAAAAAACAATATCACAGAGAGCTCTTTACTACGGTGATTAAGGCCCATTCGTCAAATCTTGAAGGTTCTGGGATCGATACCTGCCTGCACACCGGTTGAAGATGTGTTAGTCTTTTTATTTTGTATCTATAACAGCCGAGAGAAGCAGCAGACATTGAACAAGCTTGATGGAGTGGTCTAGACCAGCACTTACGTTTGCAGAGGTCTAGAGATCAAATCCAGCCATTGCCTGCCCGATAGGACTATCTTTTTTTTTTTCTTTTTCTTCGTGATCTAGGATGCCTGCAGCAGGCTATAGCATGACAGGAAAAGCTCGAACGGTTAACAAGATCCGAGCGTGCTGCTCGTGGATAGGTGAAATGAATCCGCTGGCCCATGCTGTTGGTTCGAGTCCTCCAGAGCCAACATCTGAGGATTCCTTTTGCTTGTGATTTGGAAGCTCATGCAGCGTGGGCTATGGAGTCTTGATGTGCTTTGGATGACAAGAGGACACGAAAGCAGGTTGCTCTCTTGGATAGAAGGTAGACTCCTCCACAAGGAGGTCGCGAGGTCGAGTCCACAGGGCCTACGCCTGAGGAATTCTCCTTTTGCTTGTGATTTGGTGGCTTCTGCAGCGCGAGATACTAGACTATGAAGAATCATGTAAAAGAATTCACGTAAGCCGCTTGATCTCGTGGATAGATGAAAGCTCTAGTCTCCCGGATGACGCGGGTTCAAGCCCCGGCTTCCATCGTCTGATGATAGCAATATTTTTTGCAATCTCCCACTTGAGATACGTCGCCAAGAGGGTGCCGGGATGAACTTCTGCAACACCCGCGAGAAATGGATGCCGCCATTCATGAAAACTTGGGACGAGGAAGATGAAAGAAAGCTATCTCCTAGCTCTGATACGAATGCAACAACAGCGTAACAACAGGAATAACTCATGAATGAATGACTCTCCTCCGAACCATATGCCTCTATATATAGCTCTCTCCAAGGGTCTGCCTTCATGGGCAGGTGGATTCTAATCATCCTAGTGTCAGCCATGTAACTACATGTGCGCCAAGTGTCCCAGTTAACCGGAGTTAACTCAAGTGGATGCTTCTAGAAGGTTCTAGAGCTCTTTGGGCAAAATACTCTCCCCATGTATGGGGATTGAACCCAAGACCTTCTCCTTCACACTTTTGAGACTTAACCACTAAGCTAAGTGGATCACTTGGTTACAAGAGTGAATGACCTCCTAGTAAGTCTAGACTCGAGATCTTTGGTCATATATACGAGAGACCAAACGGTGTCCAATTTCAGATCCGTCCGAACGCCGGACCCTAAGATCATAGACTTACTTTATTACAATGTATTTTTTCTATCATTCAGGAACTTCATTCCTTATATGATGACTTGTTCTTTATGCGATTCTTAAATTAAGTGTAATTTATGTCTTTGCATTTTGTAGTTCACTTTGATGGTGCAAAATTGTTGCTATAATCCGTTAGAGATGATGAAGATAGTTATTTCATAAACTGACAAAGTTATCACGGTTAAGGTTGAAGACTAAATGCAAACTGTAGTCAAAGTCAAACCCTTATTTCATGCCAAAATATCTTTTTCATCAAGTTTGAACCTAGGGCCAGGATTTAATCTACAAAAAGCATATGATCTTGTGGCTGAGATTATCTCCAATCAAAAGCATAAAAAAGCAAACAAAAAAATCATATAAAAGAAAGAAAATCAGCTTTCCATTTTTTATGGTGCTAATTGTGGGAAGCTGCCAAATTCTGTGTATCTTTTTAGGGGGCGACCTACACTATAAATTGAGCACCTCATGAGCTATTTCATACAACTTGTACCATAGCTTCTTCAAGCTCCTTTATTTAGGATTTGTGAGCAGTTCTTTTGTAAGTATTATTCTTCAATACTAGTTACATTTTGAGCTTATTTTGCTCCTTTGCCAATCTCGTGTACATTGTCTCTATTATCTCTCTCTATAATCTCTCTATATTGATTGTGGGCTTTAAAAAGCAACAGTAACAAATAGTTTACTTCCAAAAATTAATCGATGTTTACTCACTACTCACAAGTGGTGATATTTTGATATTAGGGTTTATTTATTGATGTAAAATGTCTAATGTATGCGAGAACATCACACCTTAGCAGCTAGCTTTTAGTTTTGTCGATTGGTTGTTACGAGAGTCTTTCGCATGGCTATTTATGTTGATTTTATAGAGTGATTGCAATGCTTATACCATTCAAAATCTTACATCTGTTTCATTTTTGAAGTCATACAAATTGTTGTTTCTGAAGTATTCAGGGAAGGTTATGCTGATTTTGTAGAACGGTTGCAGTGTAAATACCAGTTGAGAGTGAGAGAACACTTGGATGAGGTTTGAATCCTGCAAACTTGTCTTAGCTACTAGCTTCGGCTTTTTATGCCTGCACGTCACCATTTTCTAGCTTTGAGCCTCATGTATCATTGTGAACTTCCCAAACTTGTGAGAAGTTTATATTGTTATTGTTCCAACTTCTGGTAAGCTTGTGAGAAAGAGAGAGGGAATGCAGTCATTACGTGTCATGTTCATCTGTACATTCTAAATTCCTGTAGTATGTTTGTTAAAAGATTGTTAACAATGTTGATGAACTGTCATTGTTCTGATTTCTTTTAAATGTTAGAAAGAGAGGGGGAATGTGGTCACAAGCGTGACATGTTCATCTGTGAACTTGAATGCTGAAGTATGCTTTTTAAAAGATTGACTGGAATGTTGTTCATGGGAGCAAATCTTGTTCAGTGCTTTGTAAACCTGTGAGATAGCCATTTGGAAGGCAACTAGGAAAACAAATAAAAGAGTTGGTAGTTTTGTTGTTGACTTAATCTGGTATTTTTTGGGCTACAATTATTTTGATTGTATCATGTCTTCTGTTAAAAAATCCCATATTTTTTATGCATCCCCTTCAAGTTTGGCATAGTAATTTACCATGAGTGATGTTCACATGTGGACAGGATGCACCTTGCGGGGATTTCTTGACTCACCTTTGCTGTCATCAGTGTGCATTATGCCAAGAATACAGAGAAATTTATGACAAACTGAACACAGATTCTGAATTTTCTCTTGTGCCACCTTCAAGTCAGACAATGGAAGGACATCTGCCATGAACAGCCATTAATGAGTTTTCAAAATAGTCAGAGAGCTGTCTGTCACAGAAATTGAGAGTTCACAAACTCACTAGAGAAAAATAGGAGTATGTCCGAAAGTTTTTCCTTTTGTACTGTGCTCTTTTCTTTGATTCATGTAGAGTATTAGGATTTCTTCGTGTGGCACCTTGGTGTATTGAAAAGATCTTGTAAAAAAAGGGAACTCGTTACCTATTATACTTGTAATTTGCTGTTTGAGACTTGAGTGCTTCACATTCTTATTGCAATGGATACAAAAATTCCAAGGGCTTTTGCATATATATCAGAGGGGCTGATAGTGCATTCAACCAGTGGGCTTGATGCAGTGTCTTGATGATTGCATGTATAAGGTTGCCAAACAAGTCAGCAGTTAAAGCTTATGATCATGGATGTTTTACTTTTGGATGCTATTTTTCCGTACTATCGAACATGATGAGAGTCTACAGTAGTTTTCCCGAAGGCATTATCAATGCCTGTACGTTGTCTGGGGCACAACTATATTCTCTGTTTCTGATTAATTTGGACTTTTGGCACAACTCACATATGTTCTTTTGAACAAAGGGTTATGCCTTCTGAAAGCATTAAGGCCAAGAATAATGACACTCATGTAAAGAAAGAAATTTTCAAGCATGTGTATCTGCCATGATCTCACATCTTATTAAGTACATCTAAGATACGTGAAGGATTATTAGCATTATTACCTCTTATCCTTTATCCATTCTGCTTTTTAAGCTTGTGCCACATACAGCATACAGATGCTCTATATGGACTTGGTACTTTTGAAAGCATTCAAAACTAATACTGCTGACACTCACATTCATATCAAGTAGAGATAGTCTCAAGCATGTCATATCGAGTGTTTTTATCTTTGGACAGAAGAATGATGCATTTGATTGTCTCCTAACAGATAGTCTCCTCAAATTCGAGTATGTAATTATGCTCTCCTTTCTTTGTCATACCATACAATCTTCTCCTGGCTTTGATACTCAATCCTCATTTCTTACGATGGTTATCTGTATGTGCATGTTTGACTGCCATGTCATGGGTTTCTTTTTTGGTATGTAAAAAGAGAATTTACTGTAGGAATAAGCTCTCTTTTGTCATATCCAAAATTAGGGTTTTTGTTTGAATTAAGTTTTTACCAAGTGAAAAATCATTTTTTCATCAAACATATGCATTAGTAGAGCTTCATCAAAGCTCTGTAATGATATGTGATACTGAGTGTATTTTGTCACAAGTCCAAGTAGGTTGGTTAAATTTCACGTCAACAAGTCAAATATGGCAAAACAAATCAGTTAAAGCAGTAAAAGAAAGCAGGAATATATAGTGAAACAAAAGCTAGGGGTGAGTTTTTTTTATATGGTTTTCAGCCAAAAACAAAAAGATACCAGCTTTTAGATTTTGCACAAAATTTTGGTTAAAAGTAAATTTTTAGCAAAAGAAAATATAAAAATCAGCTTTTCTAGTTTTTAGGACATCTTGTTCATGCCTATACGTAAGAGGCTGTGGTTGCCCATTGTGTTATCAATTATTGTATGCATGCATACTTAGTGTATACTTGAAGAGGGAGTGCTTCGGCCTTGCTGATTTTAGAGATTATGGATTCATCACATACTCTTGGAGTCATCTTTGTGGTAATGTTCATCAATTTTCATAATTGCTGTCTTGTCTGTTGGAGTCATAGTTGTCTGCTACATTGTGGATGAAGTTCCTCATGTTTTTTGAGTCAGTTCGGTATCTATTTGCTGAATTTTCTCTCTATCAGACTAGCAATTTGGTATTCTTGCTATGAAAGAACTTTGCTTACACCTACTTGCAGCCTAGTCCACTTGTATCACCACATTGATTGCACTTTCTTAAGATAAGAGATGAATAATGAGAGAGAATAAATATTGGTCTGTAAAATCCTTTGAATGAGACCACCTCGACTTTCAATGAAATTGTATTGAACTAATAACAACATCAGGAATCAATAAATAATGTGGGGCATAAGCTTGGTGTCACACACTTTTGGCATATAGATTAAATCCAGAGCACTGTTCGATTCGTTTATAAGAGAGGAGAGACATTTGGAACTTACGTGATTGTTTTTTTCTTTGTAAGATGGGTAATATCTAGTTATAGTAAGGAAAGGATGCATTGTTGGAAAGAAAACATTGAAATTTGGTGTCGAGTACATGAATGATTTGTTTGTGGCAAAAAAATATATACATACGTTTGATAAATAGAAGAACAAATATGTTTGCTTTAGAAACACGGAATGTTGAAACAATCATTCATATATGCATACATTATGTGCACGGAAATGTATGTGCACGCATGGATTCAAACATAGTCTATCAAAGGTTGTTGATGTGGTTAAAGATGGAAGTCTAAATGGGTAAAAAGGGAAATTGGTGCAAAAACATTGAAGCTTGCAAAATGGCGATTAAGCTTTTGAGCTGATCCATTTCAATAAAACATAACCATCATTATGGGCATAAAATCCTAGTTTTTAATGTGTTTGTATGTATGGTGAAGGATTGGAAACTAAACGTATCTCTTTCAACAAACCCTCTATATATTGCTATTTTAATTCAAAATAAATGTTTGAGTGAATTCATTTTTATTGCCCATTCAAGGCTTATGCTTTTGCATAAAACATTTCCATCTTGGAACTACCAATATCACTCTTAATAGGGAATGTTGTTTCCATAAGCCTCTAATAGTACACAAACACCAATAGTGGAAGGTTGATAATTCCAAGCCCTCTACATGGCTTAGGCTGCCTCATATAAACTTCAATCAATGTATTAAGGCCTTGATTTCTCCTCCAAATGTAATAAAACAAAAAAATGTTTTTTTTGCTCTATCAAAAAGTTATAAGGCAATGAAAACTTTGGTGTTGTGAGAATGAATGGGTCATTCATTTGGATTCGAGTTAAGTACTTTAAAACTTTATTCTAGTACCCTTATGTTGAATGTTTGTACATAACATGTAATCAAGAGGATAAACATATTGTTGTATTTCCCATTCTCTTTGTTGACAAAGGTAGGCCCTCAAAAACCTCATAATTTACATTAGTATTTGGTAGTGATGTAGGCGAACATATTGGGATTACCGATGCACCTTTTTTCTCTTTAGGAGCTTCTTTTCCTTGGGTTTGTATATACAGCCATAATTCTAAAGTTCTATTTATCTTTGTACATTTAACACTTAGTAATACATTGTGTTGTGCACCCAATCTTTCTCTTATTTTTTGTGCTATTTATGTGTGTTTCCATTCTTTGAACTCCACCAATCAATATCAAAGGAAGTAATTGCTTATTGTAGTGCATCATCGAACAATTTTTTCACTTTCTTAGTTTTCTACTGAACTTCTTGAGCATTGCTTGGGAAATAATACAACGAAACTTTTGAAGAGCTTTGTGAAAAAGAAAAAAAATAATCAAGCTTCATTTTGGCCTCCAAATGTGATATCATATCCATTGTGTAGGCGATTTTTGTCTTTTGTAACAATTTTATTTTCATGTTTTTGCTCTCTAGTTTAAGCATCCCAAACTATGCCATAGGTACTAGGTACTTCTATGCAATTTTTTTTTGAGAAATAATCAATTTGTTACATCAAGCTACAATCATTGGTGATGCCTAAGGGTAATGATGTATTGCACATTCGAAGAAGGAAGACAAAGATGAGAAGAAATTAGAAAAGCAGAAATTGTTTTGCAAGTATTGTAAAGGAAATGATCATATCATAAAGAACTGTCCTAAACTCGCTACAAAAGAGGCAAAGAAAAAAGAGGCTGGAATGGTTGTTGCAGAGGCCTCTACTCCAAAAATAGAGTCTGCTAACCTTGTGCAGGATGGCGAATGGGCGTTTACTACTTGTTGCAGTTTTGACCCATCTTCTCATGAGCAGTGCATGTCTGTAGTAGAATCAGATGTTTGGTACTTTGATAGTGGGGCGACCAAATATATTACCTCGCAGCGCAGTTTCTTCTCTTCACTCGAGCCTGCCCCTACAGGGAATACTGTCACATGCACCAACAACTCCTCTTATCCTGTCATGGGAGTTGGTAAGATCATTTTGACGACTGTTGATGGTAGTTCTTTCGCTTTGTCAGATGCTTTATTTGTGCCAGGGATCAAGAAGAATCTGTTATCAGTTTTTGCATTAGCCAAGATTGGCTTGGTTGTGAAATTTGTTGATGACAGATGTATAGTTCATGATCTGTCAAATGGCGATGTTATTATTGCTTATGATGTTTTATGTCGTGGGCTGTATAAGCTCATAAACTATGAGAAATCAATGAATGATTTGGCATGTGCAGTACATGATTCTCAAGCTATGTCAGATGCAAAGCTTTGGCATGCTTGTTCATCTGAACTTTGCTAGTTTGCTACGCTTGCAGAATATGAAATGGTATCTTCTTTGCCCAAACTTGAGGCACCCGGTAAACATGTATGTGAAGCCTGTATTTTGGGTAATATGCAATGTTCCTCATTTCCAAAAGATGGTTCAGTTCGGGCTACTCAGAAATTGCAGCTTGTTCATAGCGATATCTGTGGTCCTATGCAGACACCCTCTTTTGGAAATTATCTTTACTTCGTGACTTTCATTGATGATTTTTCCAGGCATGCATGGGTATATCCACTCAAAGCAAAGTCTGAAGCGTTTATGTGCTTCAAATAGTTTCTGGTTTTGGCTGAAAATATGTCAATATGTGAAATGGGCAACCTCCGTTCTGATCGAGGGGGGGAATATATGTCTTCTACTTTTAATACATTTCTGGCTGAATGTGGGATAAAACACCAGTGTACAGTGCCGTATACACCTCAACAGAATGGAGCTGCTAAATGGAAGAACATGTCACTTACGGAGATGGCGAGGTGTATGGTCAAGAGTCAGGCCTTACCACATAGTTTTTGGCTTGAGGCTGTTTTGTGTGCAACATATGTACTTAACAGGTGTCCCACTAAAGCACTACAATCTATCACTCCATATGAGGCTTGGCATGATCGCAAGCCATATGTTGCTCATCTGCGTGTTTTTGGTTCTGGCATATGCATTAATGCGTAACAACATCGCAAAAAATTGGATGATAAAGCAGTAAAATGTATTTTTGTTGGGTAAAGTTCTGAAAGTAAAGGCTATCATCTGTATCATCCATAGACTAAACACATTCTGGTTAGCTGTGATGTTCTTTTTGTGGAAGATGCTATTCAGCCATTGCTTTCATGTACGAAGGAGACATCTGTTAGCTCCAAAGACATGTATGATACTTTGTTGCCTCTTTTTATAGGTTGATAGTCTAGTGCTAGTCCTAATGAGGCAGCTTCTCAGCCTTTGCAGGTTTCATGTGATGATGCAGATAATTCCATTTCTGATGCAGATTTACATGATGCACTTGTTGATGAGAGAGCTGATATTGAGCAGGCAAAAACTATGCCAAAATGGTTGGTGGAGACTTTGTGTGACAGCAAATTAGATGCACCTCTGTCATATCATACTCGATCGGGCTCTCATAGTGCCTCTTCTGCATCAGATTGCTATGCTATGACTTCCTCTAGTCTCTGTGATGAGATTGAACTTGTTTCGTTTGATGAAGCACAAAATTTTGAACATTGGATGGTTGCAATGCAATCTGAATATGATGCTATAATGAAGAATGGTAGTTGTTCTTTATGTGACTTGCCTCTTGGCAAGAAGGCCATTGGCACAAAGTGGGTGTACAAGCTGAAGTGTAAACCTGATGAAACAGTTGATAGGTATAAGGCTAGGCTTGTTGCAAAGGGTTATGTGTAGGAAAGAGGCATTGATTTTGATGAGACCTTTGCACCTACTTACCGAATGACTAGTATTCGTAGCATCTGTGCACTTGCAGCTCATCATGGTGGAATGTACATCAGTTGGATATCAAAAGAACATTTCTGAATGGTGACTTGCATGAAGAAGTGTATGATTTTCAGCCCTGTGGCTTTGTGCAGAAAGGGCATGAGAACCAGGTGTGTAGGTTAAAGAAGGCCTTATATGGTTTAAAGCAAGCACCACTTGCTTGGTATGATAATATACATGCCTATCTGATTGCACATGGTTTTGAGAACAGTCTAACTGAAAGCATCTTATATGTTAAGCGTCCTAATGATGTACTTCTGATCATTGTGGTTTATGTTGATGGCATGTTGCTCACTGGTCCTCATGAGAGGCATATTGCTGATTTTAAGGCTGATTTGCATGCCTCATTCGAGATGTCTGATTTGGGGCATTTGCATCACTATTTGGGCATTTAGTTTATGCACGGTGATGGTGGAATGGCTTTGTGTCAAACAAAATATATTGACACATTATTGTAGTGTTTTGGCCTTGAAGACTATAAACCTATTGCCACTCCTATGGAAACATGTTTACGATTGAGTCTTCATGATGCTGGAGATGCATTTGATGCTGTTCTCTATCAGGAGGCTGTTGGATGCTTGATTTACTTATGCATTACTCGGCCAGATATTTAGTTTTCCATCTCACAGATGAGCAGGTTTATGCATTGCCCAGGTGTCAAGCATTGGCAATGGGTTAAGTGCCTATTTCACTACT
Organism: Ceratopteris richardii; assembly: GCA_020310875.1. NCBI lineage: Eukaryota > Viridiplantae > Streptophyta > Polypodiopsida > Polypodiales > Pteridaceae > Ceratopteris > Ceratopteris richardii. The sequence continues at coordinate 133,292,497 of CM035439.1, read as the reverse complement.
TGAGTGGTACGAGGCTACTTGGGTTGTTTTATCCCAAGGGGGGATCACTACCGCCAGATTTGCATGCTTTTTCTGACTTTGATTGGGCTGGTTGCTATGACACTTGTGTGTCCACCAGTGGTTTTTGCTTCATGCTTGGTAGCTTATGCATATCTTGGCTGAGCAAGAAGCAACCTACTGTGGCCACTTCCAGGTGTGAGGCTGAGTATAGGGAAGCTTTCACAGCAACTGTTGAGTGTGTGGCTCAGATGCCTTATGGCTGATTTGGGCGTTGGCTAGTCTTCTGCCATCACCATCTTCATTGAGACTCAGAGCGCATTGGTAGTTGCGAGAAACCCTGTGTTCCATGCTCGCACTAAGCACATTGAGGTGCATTATCACTATGTCAGGGAGAGGTTCTCTGCTGGAGAGATCAGCTTGGCATATGTGCCCATGCAGGAGAACATTGAAGACCTTTTCACAAAGGCTCTACCTCGGGAGAAGTTTGAAGCTTTTCGCAAAGCTTTGGGCTTACTTCCTTTTGTGGAGTGATTTCCACATAGCTTGGCACTTCCTTATACATGAGTGCCAGCTCCTTGTTCACCGCATCACTCCGGGGGGATTTGTTGATATATTTAAGGTAGTGATGTGTGTGAATACTCTAGGACCGCCGGGGCACTTTTTTCCCTCTTTAGGAGGTTTTTTTCCTAGGCTTGTATACACCTATAGCCCTAATGGTTACTTATCTTTGTACATTCTTTAGTAATACATTCAATATTATTGTGTGTTGTGCTCCAAGCTTCTTCTTGTGCTGTTTGCGTGCTTCCGCAAATGTCTAACTCCAACAGTATTCGTTGCAAAGCGATTGTGGAATATAATGCAAAGTGTTGGAATATGTTTTGTAGCTAGAAATACACAAACTTTTGCTAATAAAGGTGATTTTGAGGATATTGCATGTTCTAATTATGGTTCAAGTCCTTCCTTTAGTCCACTAGCACCTCCAGCCACTTGTAGAGTATTTTTGATGAGATTTTAGGGATGCACACACACATGCCTTGATTTCTTTGTTTGTCAAGCATGCCATTATTCCTCATACTTGCTCATGCAAAATAGTTAAGGTGTGTAGGATACCCTTGCTACAGTGTAGCAGGCAAGAAATGTGACTTGTGTGTTGTTGCTCTAGCACAATGGTGAGAACCACGTTAAGAAGCTTCACCTCCTTAATGTCAATCCGTGGGAGAGGTAGGAGTGATATGAAGATCGTGAACGTGAGATGATGTGAGAGTGAAGGTGAGAAGCACAAAGATGCACACACACATACACACACACAATGAAGAGACAAGCAAGACACAATGGAAGGTGGGAAATTAGTTCTATTACTCAAGAATGCTCTTACAAGCTCAAACTAGCTCTAAGCTCACACTAACCAAAATGAACCAACCTCAAAAATGAGCTCTCTAGCTCTTTTTATAGTTTCTAGACTAGTTTTGACCGGTTTCACATCTAGTGACCGGCCTAGTTAAAAAATAGGTCCTAGAGGCGATTTGGAAGGGTAAACGATGTCTAAAAATAACGAAATTTGGTACGAGCATTCTACCTAAGCTCCTCAAGCTCGAGGACTCCTCGGCTTGCACAAAATGGAGCTATGAATTACAAAATGGGGTTTTGTCTATATTACATATGTTACAAGAGTGATGAAAATCACTGTTGGATATTTGGAGAGGTAATAAAAACATAATTGTTTGAAAAAATTATCCGACTGGCTCCCTGCTCCGTCTTTACATGCTTCCATGTCGTCTGTGCCTCTGACTGTGCCTCTGACTGCTTCCAACACCCCCCTCCCTCTCGCTTCTGTCGTCCTCGACAGAACCTTGTTGTGCGGTCTGCCGGATGTAGTTTTGTAGGAGGTCGTGAGCGAGGGTGTGCTCAGATACTCGAATGCCTCGGGCCAGATCAGCCTCGAGCTTCTCCCAGTCGATCGGTTGCGGTTCGTCGGGTGGCGGGAGTTGATAATGCGTGGAATAAACCATTCGCTCACAGGCAAAAAGTTGCAATAAATGTGTGGGCCTGCTGATGAATACCTCGGAATGGTATTCCCAAAACCCGGTGGTGAACATCTCTTCAAAGGTTTGTTTGTAGCATGCCGGGAGGTATTTTATCCTATAGTGCCAGGCATAACACACCCGGAGCGATGGCGTTGTGCTCATATCATATACTAGATCAAAGTTACCATGCTCAAATCCCGGGGTGTTTACATGCGGTGCCTTAACGCGTCGGAAGACTTTAAATATCATTTGCATCATGTCAAAAATTTTGACAGTCATATGCGCTGCAATATCATCCATATGCTTCAGGCGAGGGAGCCAGTGACGGATTGTGGCCATCATATAGCCAACAGTGGGCAACTCGGTAGGTGGCTTGAAGTAGGGGTAATTCAGCCAATCCTGACACTGCCTATTGTTTTGTACTTTGATAGCGAATGCAGTCCAGGAGCGACGTCGTGATACTGGTCCCCAGCAAGGATTATACTTTAAATGTAAGGGCGCTTTCACCCATGTGCTCATCATTTCAGGGTACTCCTGTAAAAGACGTGTGCGCCAATCTGGTTGATAAATAGTGCCTTGTTGCGCATCCAGTGGCAAGTCTTCAGGCTCGAACTGGGTTGCATGTGATGGCTTCTTGCCAGTTCGCTTTTCTATGGCCAGCTGGTATTCGGCCATTAGCATGAAGTAAGGTTTGTATTGAAGCTCATGCCCGGATATGTACCTGCGTGGGGCCAATTGAGCAAAGTAGGGAGATTGCAAAATTCGTTCTTCGATCATGGCCATAGCATGCAGCAGGGCCTCGGCTCTAGCTGAGTGCGTTGTTCCAATCTCCTCCACAGTCTTCATCCATGCGGGGGTTGGAAGTTCGTACGTCATCTGGCCTTCGGCCGTGACTTGTCCGCCTGGGATGGGTATTGGCTCGTATGCTTCTTCAAACGTTTCCTCCACCGGAATGGTTATGTGCTCGTCGTCAGCTGGGAGCTCCGGTGGGGAATCAGGCCGTGGTGGTGCTTCGTATACATCTATGCGTGATTGGAGAGTGGTTACCTGGGCCCGTAGTGCGTTGAGTTCCTCTATGAGTTCAGGAGAGGGGTCCACAGGTTCTGGTACTTCTGCTGCCACTGGTAGTTGTTGTGGTGCCGTTTCTCTGAGCTGTAGTAACTTGTGATCTTCTTTTAGCTTCTGATGCTCTTCGTTCATTCGATCGTAGTCCTCTAGCAGTCGAACGTGGTCATCTAGCAACATCCGCATCGATTCAGATAGGATTGCCTTGAATCTGCTCGGACTTAATGGTTGTTCAGGGTGGTCCAGTGCTGCTTCCAAATTTTCTCTATTCTGCGCTTGGAGTCTCACGTTCTCCTCCTGGGCTGCGGCTAGATGTCTCCTGAGTAGGCCCATATTCCTTGTCAGCGTCGCGTTTCTAATTGTTTGGGCTCGAAGCAGGTTGTCCAGATCAGCAGTGGCTTCTTTTGTCTTCTCTTCACATTCTAGCTGTAGCTTATGATATGCCTCTCTTAGTTCTTGGTGTCGCGTATTTAACGAGGCATTCTCGATTGATAATGAATTGAGCTGCGACTGCAATTCATTGGTCGTCCTCTGCAGCTGTTGATAATTGGTGCCCAGAGATGCAAACTCATCTCGTACTTGTGTCATGCATGTGAACATTTGTTGAAGTGCAGTGTCTATGGTTGGCGATAATAGTAATGGAGTGCTAAGTGAGGATGCAGTGGAAGTAGATGCAGCGGGAATGGGAAATGGGGTTGGGAAGGTGGATGCAGTGGTGATCGTGGAAAATTATGACGTACCTAAATATGATGGTGCTGTGAGTGGAGTGGGTGCTGGTGAGGTGGATGGTGATATGTCCATGTCATTGGACGTGTCAAGTGCGGTGGCTGTGAAAAGCGGTGTGTAAATGGGTGGTTGTGTAGGTGTGAAGACGGGATTTACAAATGTAGAGTAATTTACAGGGGGGATGGCTGGAGTAGCTTGGTGAAAAGGGGAAATAGGGGTTATAGTGGGTTGAGGAGGTGAAACTGGTGAGAAGGTTAGTGGGGTTAGAAAGGTGAAAGGGTGTCTTAAAGGTGGGGGAAAAGCTGGGAAGGATGAAGGGGTGAAGGGGTTAACATGTAGACGCGGAGGGTTGGGTGTGGGCATGGTGGCATGAATGGGCAGGGCAAAGGGTGTGGCTATGTTGCCGTGGACTGGTGTGGATGTGGGAGGAGCAGGTGGGTGTGCGGGGGATACAGGATGGATTGGTGAAACTTGAGGTGAGAGAGGAGTAGATGGTGTGGATGTTATTTCAAGGATAGTGGTAGTATGTACAATGGTAGTATGTGGTGGGGAGTCGACTAGGATGGCTTCTTCGGTGAAGGATCTTTCCGGCCGTAGGCGTGCATCTTGCGCCTGGTGGGATGATTGAGCACCTACCGGAACTCGAATATATTCACCGGGCTTTGATAGCAGGCGAACTCTGCGAGGGTCATATTGGGGGAGTGGCTTCCTTTGTAAATATCTCAGTGCTTCGACCGGGCCGATGGATTGGACCAATTCTCTGAACCCTCTGATGTAGACTTCTTCAAACCCTCCGGAGACTAGTTCTTGTTCGATTAGGGTCTGGCTCTCTTCTTCAGTCAATTTCTTCCGTGCCCAGACTTTCTCCATCGTACGATATAATTTCTTGATTGCCAGCATGTAAGCTGCTGCTTCGAAAGTCTCCTCTTTGTGCGTGCTGGTGTCACCGTGTGCATCGGTTTGTTGGCCTTGGCTGTCTGTCTGTCCTTGTTCTTGGGAATCATGCGTGCCCTGGCTGGCTTCGTCATCACCTTCGTCGTCGTCGGTGGCTGTTCGTTCATCATCAGAGCTCGACACAACTTGTCCCTGTGGCAGATCCCGCGGTGTGGTAGGGTAACTGGGGCGTTCATATTCTTGGGAGAACATCTGTGCCTCTGAAAACTGGAATTCATTTGAGAATGCATCAGGCATTTCAAAATCAAATGTTGTGTTTATTGGTTCTGCCTCCATGTGTGGTATTGGGAAAGAAAAGGCTTCCGCACCAATAGTGGTGGGAGCATCTGCTGTTGTGGTGGTGGGTTCTGTGGTTGTAGCTGCCTGAGGTGCAGCGATACTAGTAGTGCCCTCCGTGACCACTGGTCTAGACAACCTTATGCGAATAGGTTGCACTGTGGGAGCGGCTTCTGTCGGTGATCGCTCTGGAGAGGGTTGTGGTGATGGTGACTCTGGCACTTGAAGGCAAGGAATGGTGCCTCTCATGCGCTTACCTGCCCGTGTTCTGCTGGGCTTCCTGGCTTTCTTCGTTGTTCCTTTGAATGCTTTCAGCTCTTCTCCTGTTAATGCACGTTCAATTGGCAAATCATAAGCCAAGCACATATAAACAATTCTTGTGAGCGCACAACATCCATTAAGCACTTTCTTTCGTTCCCATCTGTGTTGTGCCAAATACAGTTGATCAATGATCCAGCTCGCCAGATCAACAGTCTGAGGTCCGGTACACGCTAAGTACAATCCGAACCATATTCTTTTATGGGGCATGGTAAATCTGTCCTGCACGGGGAATGCGAAGTGTTGCATGCATATCCGTAGCGGCTTTGACAGCTCAGGTGTAATTGCTGAGATCTCCTCCCACTTAGTGACATCCCCACGTTTCATAGGGTCTGGAACTAATCTTTCTCGATCTGTGGGCGTGTGGGTTCCATGAATCTTGATGGCCGCTCTGATTAAATCCTTCGAGAGATAAAACCTTTTGTAAGGTGGATCATCCACTAAAGAAGGCAAAATGAAAGTTCCTCGGATATCCTTATTCTCTGAGGCCAGCAAAGTAGTGATTAAATAATAACACATGTAAAAGTCAGGTTTGGGCAGAGGATCACTGAAATACTTCGTGAAGCCTGCTCTGGCCCAAACGTGAGTTAAATCCTGGGTGTTCTGTAGGGCTTCGAACTCTCTGGAGAAGAATTGGTATTTTCCCCATGTGCGGTCATCAAACGTCAAATTGGATTCAAATATAAAATCCGCGTCCGCTAAGGGTCCTGCAAGTCCCTGAAACCAGTGAGAGTTACGGTGTATCTTTTCTGTGTAGCCCATAGGTGGGTTGTCGATCGGCATGGGCCCTGGAAATCCTTGGAATTCTGGCGGTGGAGCAGTAGGGTGGGATTCTGCTCGTAACACGTTGAGGGGCACTGCAGCTACACTGGGGCTGCTCCTGATGGTCCTTCGTCGGTTTGCATGATGACTGGTGTGTTAATGAGAAAGATTTGCTACAAAAGATTAACACATTAGCATGGAAATTAATTATGATCCCATTAAGGTGAGACCGCAATCCCTTTCCATAACTGATGCGTAACCCGTGTAGCCAAGTGCTGTGATGTGATGGATGCAATGCTTCTTGCAGCACTCGTGCAGGTCTCTAGACACCTACACGTTTCAGATCATGCATACATTTCTTGATGAGATGAGATTATGAGTGATGTGTGATGATGGTGGGTGAATTTTTACAAGGTTTAAAGGTTAGTGATTTAGTACAAGGTTGTATGTTAGTCGGGGGGGTAGTTTTGTCAGACATGGGGTTAGGGGAAGACGATTGGACACGCTTCGGTATCCATTTCCTAAGAGTCTTTGAGTGGGTGGTGGGTTTCTGCTGAGGGGTCAAAGGTAGTATCGGGTGTGGTGGTGTTGAGGGATGGAAAGATTTGTGAGGGGTATATGTTACATGGCTTAAGGGTTGAGCTATGATACATGGTTTGGGTACCCAAATCTGCGTGGGTGTGGGTCTATGGGTAAGGTATTTCTTGGCGATCCAAATTTGTCGAATGCTCGGACCTGTAGAAGGAGGTCGAGGGGATGGTGGATACTGATTCTGTTTCTGCCCTGCCTTTTTCTTGTCGATCTCTGCTTGGTTGGAGTTCTTCGGTGCTTTTTGTCCTTTTGGCACCCATATTTGTCTGGTGCCGCTTCCTTTGGGTGGCCTAGACTGCTGTCCTTGTTGTGTCTTCTGATACTGCAGTCGGTCTGGGTTCCTTCGTCGTGGTTGACTCTGTCGTGGTTGAGGTAGAGAGGTCGAATGGACCCTCTGCTTTGGAAAAGAAGGGAGATCCAACACTTGCGTGACCTGCCCATTAGGAAGTGATGCATTCTTTAACTTTAATCTAGGCCAGTCCGCAACAAGTTTGGAAGGATGAGCACCGCAGGGTGTCGTGCTCATTTGGCCGCTGATGCAACCCACCTGACCGCTGATTGTGTCCATCTACCCTAGCGGATGGGTAGCTGCCTCTTCTAGTTTGCAGGAAGTCCCAGGGAAGATCTCCTGTCGTCCTTCTGATTGACAACTGTCTATAGCCAAGCCCGAGTGGGTTGGTGTAGACGTAACGTGACTGGTTTGATTAAAGATCTTCCGGTCTTCCGTCGCATGTATTTCATAGGGTCTGGGGTCACAACCGTCAGGCGGAATGCCGTTAGGGAAGTCAAGCGGTATCACTCGCTTCAGCTCTAAGGTTCCAATCTGTAAGGAGCCTTGTCTAAGGTTTAGGTCCACTGAGTGATCGTATAGCCAATCTTGGCCAAGGATTAGGGGTTCTATCAGGTCGTCATCATGGCACACTAGTAGCTTCGCTGTCATGGTCAAATCCTTAATGAGGATAGGAAGGTCCACCTCACCCATGCAAGGGGTTTCCATGCCTCCTAGGCCTATGAGGTATGCCTCAATTGGCCGCATTTCTATTCCTGAATCCTTATAGTGGGACCATCTAATCGCACTAGTCGCAGCACCTGAGTCAATTAAAGCCCTGAGTTCTTGGCAATAGTTGCCGTGTTCTAGCCTAACTGTAATGAATGGTCTCCTGTCCACTATGCTAAGATGAGTGGTTGACTTTACTTGACACATGGCCATGGGATATCTGGGTGATGTTTCCAGATGGTTATAATGTTCTCTCCCTAGTCCTTGTCTTCTTAGCTTCATGCGCTTAATGCGTTCTATGGCTTCTGCCTGAGCTTCAGCTCGTATTCTGTTTTCTTCCTCCTTACGCTTCTTTGCCAATGTGAGTCGTCTAAGCATATCCTCAGTAAGAGGTTCCTGATATAGCCTGACTCTACAGCCACTAATGTAATTAGGCATTATATCTCCTTCTAAGGTGGCTAACTGTACTGCTCCACTTGTCGAAAGTCTGTTAATGATCATAGGTCCATAACCTCGCTTTTCTAACTTCCGTGCGTGCTGTTTCAGCGTATACACTAGAACTAAATCTCCTTCTTTTAAACCTTTATCTTTCACATGTGCATCAAAATATGCTTTCTGTCGCTTCTTTGCTGCGTATATTCCTGCTGCTGCCTTTAGCCTGGTTTCTCCTAATCGTTCCAAGTCCATTATTCTCGCTGATAATTCATGGCCGGTCCACTGATGTTCCTGTGCAACCTTAAGTGTCGGTATCAAGGAGTCCAAAGGAAGCACTGCATTCTGACCAAAAACCATCTGAAAGGGAGTTGCATTGAGTACGGTCTTGTAGGCCACTCGATATGCCCAAACAGCGTGGTGTAACTGTTTGTCCCAATCTGAACGTTTGTTGTTCACGAGTTTCGTCAGTACGTTACAAAGTATCTTGTTAGTGCTTTCAGCCTGACCATTGGCCTGAGGATGATATGGTGCAGATTTCTTGTGAATCACCATAAAATCCTGTAACAAATATTCAATGACTTGGTTTAGAAAGTGAGTGCCTCGATCGCTCACTAACTCTATTGGCAATCCATATCTTGTAAAGACATTTTCAAATAAGAATTTTGCAGTCGTGTGAGCATCATTCTTTTTTGTGGCTTTTGCCTCTACCCATTTGGTTAGATAATCTGTGGCAACAATAATGTATTCCGCATGTGTACCTTTTGCAGGGGGGTTAATGGGTCCTACAAAGTCTATACCCCACTTAGAAAATGCATGTCCGCCCATCATGGGTTTCAATGGCATTTCATCTCTGCGAGTAGGAAACTGAGTTCTTTGGCACACATCACATCTCTTTACATAGGTATGTGCATCCATGTGAAGAGTGGGCCACCATAATCCTGAAAAGAGGATGGCTTTGATTATCCTATCGGGTCCAAAATGACCTCCTGCAACACCTTGGTGTGCAGTCTCAAGTATGCTCAGATAATCGCTCTCATGAACACATTGTCTTAGATATCCATCTCGTCCTCTTTTGTATAGATTATCGCCAATAAGTGAATAGTCTTGAGCTTCCTGCTCTAGACTGCGTTGTCGAGCTAAGGTCATGCCTTGAGGGAATGTGTTCGTCCTCAAGTATGTCACTAAAGGTTCACTCCAGTCTGGTGTGAGAGACACGTGATAGAGTGTAGCATGTTCTACTGGTGGTCTTTCACAACACACCTGACATTCTTTACACAACTTGTAGACATCTGCTTTCATAGAAGGCCAATATACTCCTAATCTATGCAGAGTCTGTAATGTTCGATGTTTTGAATGGTGTTGCTTTAGTGCACCTATGTGTGCTAATTGCAACCAATTCGCATGTTCTGATTCATCTACACAACAAGCAAGAATCTTTTGATTATCCTGTTTATATATGCTTCCTGCCATTATTTGATATTTTTGAGACTTGGTAATCTCTCCTTCTTTGATCTTTATCCTAGGATTCTTGGGTCCGTATGTCAGAATAGGGACTATAGGCTTAGCCCATTCTGGTGCTATCTCAAGGTTAAACAAGTATGCATCTGGTAATTCATCCGCTACTCCTTGAGGAGCTTCTCGTGAGGTTAATCTCGAAAGGTGGTCAGCTCTAAGATGTGTCTTTCCTTTCCTGACTACTACTTCAAAATCGTACTCCATGAGCAATAGAAACCAGCGTATTAATCGTCCTGTGTTACATGGTTTGTTGACTAAATATAATAGGGCTTGATGATCTGTAAAGAACTTGAATTTGTTGGCCAACAAGTAGTGCCTAAACTTCTTTACAGCGTAGATCATCCCTAATCCTTCTCGTTCCGTCGTGGTGTAATTTCTTTCTGCTGCGTTCAATTGTCTGCTCGCGTAAGCTATGGGGAGATCTATATTACCTTCATTCGTGGGTTGTGCTAACACACATCCTATGGCATAATTGGATGCATCCACATGTACATGGAATGACTTACTCCAATCTGGGGTTGTCAATATAGGTGCTGAGCACAAGCGTCGTTTAAGTTCATTGAATGAATTTTCACATTCATCTGTCCATTCAAAACTGGTTAAAAGAGAGTACAAAGGCTTGGCTATGATTGCATACATGTGTATGAATCTCCTATAATAACCGCAATGGCCCATAAATGCCTGTACCTCTTTCACATTAGTTGGTCTAGGTAATTCTGCAATTACCTTCACCTTTTCCTCGTCCGTAGAGATTCCATTTTTTGACACAATGTGTCCTAGAATTTTGCCTTGTCTGACCATGAAAACGCATTTTTCTGGGTTCAAACAAACCTGATATTCTCGACATTTGTCAAATATTTGTCTTAACTCTGGGATATGTGTCTGCCTTACATTTGAATGAGCACATAAGTCATCGACATAAACTTCCAAGCTCTTGCGTAAGAATTCCTTGAAAACATGACACATGAGTCGCTGGAAAGTGGCGGGTGCATTTGTTAAGCCAAATGGCATTACACGAAATGCAAATATTCCCCATTCAGTGGCAAATGCCGTCTTGTGTTGGTCTTCTGGAGCAATGGCTACTTGATTGTAGCCTGAGAATCCATCAAGAAAGCTGTAAACTTCCTTGCCCGCAACTCTTTCCAATAGATGTTCCGTGATAGGAAGTGGATAACTGTCTCTAATCGTGGCAGCATTAACTTTTTTAAGGTTAATACACACACACAATTTTCCATTCTTCTTGGGCACAACCACAATGGGAGATACCCATTCGGTGTGCTCAATTTCGTAAATGAATCCTGCTTCTATCAAGCGATCTATCTCCTCTTTAATCTTCGCAGCGTAGTTATCATTATACGTGTAAGGTTTCTGTTTTGTCGGTTTTGCATCTGGAGTCATAGGGATTCTATGAGAACATATATCTGGATCTACTCCTTTCAAATCTTTGTAACTCCAAGCAAAAACATCTCTATATTCGCGCAATAGGGCAACTAATTCTTCTTCTTCTTCAGTCGTCAAATCATGCCCTATATATGTGCATTTTTCTTCTTCTCCTTCTAAGGCAACTATTACTTTCTTGGTTTTCTCTCGGTTATCATATACTTGTCCGTCATTCGCTTTTCTATTAGGCATTCGTACCATGATTCTTCTATCTTCGATTTCATATTTCTTGAAATTCTCGGGTACTTCAAATAAAGATTCTTCTTTTTCTGTCCTGGTGTCTTTCTTCTTTCTTTTTTTGCCTTCACTCTTGGTAGTCACTTCTGTGGCTAACCTCACCTCATTCGTAATTTCCTCGTGTCTCTGAGGGTGAGTCTCTACTTCGTAGAAATATTCTTCCTCTGATGCAAAGGGTGGGTCCATGATAATTGATTCTAAATCAAAATCGCTTGCATCCTCAAATGCATCAGTGTTAGGCTCACACTCTTCTAAAATTGCATCGCACATGATTGGCTCTATCATGAAAACTGAAATGTCATAGCCATCCTCGTCACAGTGGGGTGTCCATTGTTCTTCATGGATGGCTACATCCATGGTTGCTAGTATTTCCGCCCAACCATGGGGTTCAAACTCTTCGTCTGGGAATACTACAGGTGCGTAGGCTGGATCTTGAAGGGTTCGTGGATGTTGTTCTGCACCTAAGGTCCTGCCTTCTAACCTTTCTTCCTCTTGTTTTGCTACTTTACACATCCATAAATGGGTATCCTCATGCAACCAAGAAGGATCTGATTCTAATGAGTGCACGGATTCCGTCTCTACTGGTGTTTTATGGATGGTATTCCATTGTATTGGGGGTACATCTCTATGTGAATAGTCTTTAAGATCGACTTTGGTAGTCACTCCTAAATGTTGCAAGTACAAAGAATTAGTTCCCCAATCCTGTACAATTTGCAACTGACGCATGAATGGTCGTCCCAATATCATCTCATAAGCACGATTTTTCGCAAAGTCACAAATGGCAAAGGTATGCTCAAATTCCACACCACAAGTGGTGAGGGATATGCCTTCTAGTAAGCCTAACGGTTTTTCTATGTGTCCATCAGCCATTTGTAGTTTCATCCTGGTAGGTCTGAGTGCTGGCTTACCCCAACGTTTCCACAAAGCGGTGGTAGCGATGGCTACTCCGGCTCCTGAATCTAAGATGGCTTTCGTGGTGTAGCCCTGATGGGTTATTGGAAGATATGTGTTACCTTCCTCTCCTTCGCTTACGTCTCCAATCTTTTCCACGGGTATCTCTGGTACCTTCTTATGTGATCCTATCTGAGAGGGTGTGGTAGCTAGCTCAGGGAATTGATTTGCTACGTGCTTCCACAATTCTGGTTTTACCTTTAACAACTCCTCCAGAGTGAGATTACATTGTACTTTGGTATTCTTGATCACTTCCGTGTTCCTAGGGATCACTGATTCTTCATTCCTCACTATTATCGTGGGTGCTCTCATACTAATAGACTTAGCTTCCCAAGGTCCTGTGAACTGAGGTAATTCTTGTAGAGAATTAGATTCAAATCCTGTGGGTTCACTCAATTGCTCCACCTCTACATCATCATATATAGAGGGGATGTCTTGGGGAAATTGTTCCTGCAAGTCGTCTATTTCTTGAATAGGAGGATGAGTTCCTTGTTCTTTTCTCCATTTCTCTTCTTGGATTTCCCTCAAAAATTCATGTGAGTACCTATGTATGGAAGACAAATTGTCTTGACTTTCTGTATTGGGTACTTGAGACAGGGATGGTGCATTCCTTTCCTGTGTCTCTGGGATAATAGGGTTCCTAGACTGATCCTTTTTCTCTTTGCTTTCTATCAAGTGTTCTAGCCTCTCCATTAGTCCTTGAAAGTGTAGTTCCGGTTTTGCCATGTTATTCCAATTAAGATATCTAGAGGCTTCAAACAAAGCTTATGCTAATTCTACCATTTTCATGCAAAGTTTAGTTCTCTCAATTTCTAGATCAGCTCGAGGGTAGTTTTTACTCATTTCCGTGACTTGAGGTCCCTCTTTTATTCTAGCCTGATATGCACGAAACATCATGTCTAGATCTTCGGGTATGGGTTCCGCTAAAACTGATCCTGATTTTTGAGTTGGGTCTTCTTGATTCACTTCTCGTGAAGCCAATTCTTGTATTTTGGCTCTCGACTCTTTTAGACTTCCTTCCAACTCCGTTATCTTTTTACTCCACTTTCTCTTTATTCTTTCTCTAGAATCTTTCCAAGATTTTGTCTTTTTGCTACTCGATTCTGCAACTTCACTAGTTCCGGCTACTTTCTCTTGATTAAGTTGTTGGTTTTGTAAGAGCGCCTGGGCTCTGGTTATGGCTTGGATAGGCACGTATGTAGGGTTGGATCCATCTGCGTTGTTTACAATGCCTATCACGTTGATCGGTGTCACATTCGAAGCGTTAACTGGGTTCTTAGGACAATCTTTGATTATGTGCTCTTTGCCACAGTCGGCACAAAAGCCTTGGATGCTATAGTACTGTGATTGCCTTGCTATTGGGGGATGTGGACAATCCTTTATGAAGTGATCTCCTTGGCACCTAAAGCATGGTCCTCTAGGACCCTGTGGTCTCTGTTGTCTCAATTGGGGCCGTGGGTTTGGGTTTGTGTACATCACGTTGGTATAGTCTGGCTCCCAACTAGGTTCCATTGGTGGACTATCATAATGATATGTCTCCACATGTTCTGGTGACTCCGTGTAATAAGCGGGTGGACTAGTTACATGAGTAGAGTCAAAACTGTTTGAGTTCGGGTCACTTTCGGTGATCAAGGGTGAAGAAGGCACTAAGGCCCTACTTAGGTTCTCTTCTGCAGCAGCGTATTTGACTGAGATGACATTCACTGGTGGAGGTGGCTGCTGGGCTAAGACGGGTTGAGGTCTCTGTTGAGCCTGGTAAGGGTAGTTCTGGGGAGGCCTATAGTAATAAGGCTGAGCATTGTATTGGCCTTGATACCTACCTGGCTGCTGGTATGTTTGCGGGTAGTTCTGTCTCACGGTTTGTTTGTTGTATGGGCAGTCCTGAGCCGTATGATTCGTGTATCTTCTCTCAATTGTACAATATTGGCCACTAGGGTTGGCTTGAGGTTGAGGTGCATTGGGGCACACGTTTGCCAAATGATTTCCACCACAAGTGTAACAACGTACATTAGTTGGTAGCTTGGGCACCTGTTTGCTAGAAACTCCTAGTTTTTGGGCCACTTTTTCTGCTAGGTCCTCTATCGAATTAGACAATTTTGTGGATGCCAGAGAAGAACAATCTGAGTCCTTGTAGACCTTTGAGAGTTCTAATTCATCTCCTAGGTTGTCCTCGATGTCTATACATATTCTTACACACTCCTCTAGCGTTCTGGGTTCTTTTAGGTACACATAAGAGCGTAGTTTAGCGCTCAACAAGCCATCTAAGAACAGTGATACTTGTTTGGCTTGTGAGGGTAGCTCTTGCATTGGACATCGTTCGACATATTGTCTGAATCTACGACCTGCCAGTCTTACTGTTTCCTGAGGGGTCTGTTTAAAGCTATGAATCAACGAAGACGTGTCATGTCTAATCCCACTTTTAGAGAATTCAGTGATGAATGACTCTAAAAAGTGATGGATGTCTCTGAATTGCCTTTGTTGCAATGGTTGGAACCAAGTTAAAGCGGTATTCTTTAACGTTAGTCCAAATGCATTGTATTGCGTGAACATGTCTTCAACTTGTTCTGCTCTTAGTACTTGCTTGAATTCTGCGACATGGTCATAGGGATCTCCTGTCCCATCAAAGTAATTCTTCATTGATTTTACTAACTGTGTGGGTCTCAATACTCTTGCGTGTTCGCGTGGTCTAGGTAGAGGAAAATCATCTCTACCACCTAATACTCCATGATCTCTTTGTCTATCCGCTCTATTAGTGTCCGTGGTTGTTTTATCTCTCCCTATGGGGTGATTAAAGCTTACTTCCGGTCTCTCTTTATTTCCTTTTCTTTGATGTCCATGGGCTGAGGAGGTTCCTGCCCCTTGTTGACTTGTATTCATGTTCGTTCTAGATGGAGGGAATATCAATTCACCTCTCCATGTGTATGTGTTTCTGGCGCGGTCAGGCACCACAAAGACTCTTTCTGAAGTCTCATCCAGGTATACAACCTTTCCAGGTGTATCTGGGTCCTTGAATTCATAGATTGTAATGACGCCTATCTCACCAGGGTGTTCCTTTCTGTACCTCCAAAAGGCTTCATCTGTCTCTTTATTTACAAACAACTCGGTGCTCCTGTTATCTTGAGGAATCCACTCTGGGATGAGTACTCTGGTTAATACGGATTTCCCTCTAGGTGTTCTAGGTTCTTCTAACGGTTCTTTTCCTTGAAATTTCGCTTCCGTCTCTAATTGAATTGTGCCAAACTCATTAGTATCGTTTGGCTGCGTACTTAGAACGTACATGGTTCCTTCTTTGTCTATGTAAGCGTCTCTCTCAAATTTCACCACTGGTCTTTCCAATCCAATGGGTTGATCAGGGTTGTGCAGTTGCACCACTTGCCTTTGCAAACCATCCTCATAGATGCGAGCACCTAATCGGTTGGTTCGGAGAAACTCTAGTTGCGTTCTATAGGGTCCTTCTGGTTTTTCTAAATAGGCTACATTCGACCCTCCTTCTGGTCTTTCTGCACTAAATGCCATTTCTGAATCGCTAGTATCTGAGCTCTCGTAGGGGTAATTACTATTCAATTGCTGAGCCCACGATCGTGCAGTAGTTCTTACGCTTGCCTCTGATGATCTAAGGCTTCGTCGGTCTGACTTACCTATGTGTCTGCCTGATCTAAGGTTCATTAATTTCCTTCCTTGCTCACTCAGTTACACACTTAGATCGTCAATGGTTCTTTGTTATTACTTTCTTGATTCTTTTTAATTTTCTTTGGATTCTTGACTTAATGTATGCGTCAGGAATTCGACTTTCTGTTATAATTTTGAGTTCTCGTTCCGTCAGACTTATGTTCTTTCCTTTAGGTTTTCGTCACACACCTTTATCTTTAGTCTTGAACTTGAAAGAATTAGGTATCTTGAACTTGAGGCGTTCCTATCGTCTTTATTCCACAACTACCGTTTAGCTTAAGCTAAGAATTGACTGAGGGGGTTGAGTAATCTTCCAACCTCGAGTCGGCTTTTCTGTTGCTCTGATGCCCAAGAAGCCGCGCTGCCCAAGCTTTACTGTCTTCACTGCCTTACTTGCTTGCCTTTGATTGCCCTTGCTAGACCTGGAAAATTCCAATATTAGACCAATTCACAAGATGATCAAACACTTGAGCATATACACCTTTTTAAGTCCCTTCTCGTTTGCCCAAATTTTCAATGTGTGCCCCCTGGCTTCCTAGTCCCAAACTAGGTGAACCTCAAAATAGCTTATCCAAAAAATAAACGTATCCTTTATGAAAAAAACAGTTGAGGTCACGTAGTACTCGTCACGAGCTTTCTAACGAGCTATTAAGCTCAAAAAACGGACTTCGGATGAGAAAGTTATACGCGTTCAGGCCCTGGGGGGTAAAAACTGACAATCCAATTTTCCCTCAAATATGAGCTAAGGGGTCTCCTATGAGTCTAATGGTCCAAAAATTTCTCAATAATACCCTCAAAATTGGTCAAAAATTGGAGCCCAAAATTTGCGATGGGGGTGGACAATCGCGATGGTCTGGGACCGTCGCGATGGTCCAAGCGAATCGTCGCGATGGCGTGGGATTTGGACAATCGTGATGGCGCGAAAAGATGAACCGTCGTGATGGCGTGAGGTCGAACCGTCGCGATGGTCCAAAAAATGAACCGTTGCGATGGCGTGATCAGGCGGACAATCGCGATGGCGCGGTCAACGGTCAAAGGTGGACAATCGCGATGGTCCGAAGTGAACCGTCACGATGGTCACAAGTGCGATGGCGTGAGCCAATCGCGATGGTCCGATTTTGGGCTGTCGCGATGGTCCGAAAAACGAACCGTCGCGATGGTCTATCTTGACACGTGGCACCGTCGTGGCGATGGCATAAGCCAATCGTGATGGTCCGGGGTCAGCTGAACAATCGCGATGGTCCAAGTGGACCGTCGCGATGGGTCAAGTGAACCGTCGCGATGGTCCGAAAAAGCGAACCGTCGCGATGGTCCGGCCGAGCCGTCGCGATGGCTTGAGCCTATCGCGATGGTGCGACACAATCGCGATGGTCTGTGACCGTCGCGATGGTCCACCAAACTGAAAATTTTTGAGATGCAGCTGTGGTTTCGTGTATGCGCAGGGATCGCCTACCTCGTGGTGTGGTCGCCTACCAAAAATTCCGAAAGTTGCAGACCATCGCGATGGTCCGCCACACTCGGCAGATCTTTGACAGAGAGTAAATTTTTACCTTTTCCAAGCTTTCCTGATGCACTGGAGCTCTGTACCTGCAAGAAAACTCAAGAAAACACAAGCAAACACAAGCACAAAAGTTCTCTCTCGCTCTCTCGCGTGCACAAATGAGGGGAAATGAGGTGAATGGGTGGATATGGTGAATTTTCTGATTTTTTTGGAGATGAAGATGATGATGCGATGATGAAGATGGAGTGTGGGGGAGGTGAAAAACACTAAAAACTAAGTAAGAACAACAACAAAAACTGAAATTTTTACCTTCCAACGCCACTTCTTGCTATACTCTTACCATCACACATTCGTCCTAGACTCGATCCTCGGCAACGGCGCCAAATTTGGTGTTGCTCTAGCACAATGGTGAGAACCACGTTAAGAAGCTTCACCTCCTTAATGTCAATCCGTGGGAGAGGTAGGAGTGATATGAAGATCATGAACGTGAGATGATGTGAGAGTGAAGGTGAGAAGCACAAAGATGCACACACACATACACACACACAATGAAGAGACAAGCAAGACACAATGGAAGGTGGGAAATTAGTTCTATTACTCAAGAATGCTCTTACAAGCTCAAACTAGCTCTAAGCTCACACTAACCAAAATGAACCAACCTCAAAAATGAGCTCTCTAGCTCTTTTTATAGTTTCTAGACTAGTTTTGACCGGTTTCACATCTAGTGACCGGCCTAGTTAAAAAATAGGTCCTAGAGGCGATTTGGAAGGGTAAACGATGTCTAAAAATAACGAAATTTGGTACGAGCATTCTACCTAAGCTCCTCAAGCTCGAGGACTCCTCGGCTTGCACAAAATGGAGCTATGAATTACAAAATGGGGTTTTGTCTATATTACATATGTTACAAGAGTGATGAAAATCACTGTTGGATATTTGGAGAGGTAATAAAAACATAATTGTTTGAAAAAATGATCCGACTGGCTCCCTGCTCCGTCTTTACATGCTTCCATGTCATCTGTGCCTCTGACTGTGCCTCTGACTGCTTCCAACATGTGTCTTACGTTTGAAAAGAGTTGAAGAGTTAGAATATGAATGAAGATGATTCTAAGGGAAAATTTCTTATAAAGATTGAATTTTGAAGACACAAATTGGAATTTTGTTTCTTTCCCTGATTTTTCCTTTATTCATAGATTAAAACAACATCTCTAGATGCAAAGACATGTGTTGGTAAGATACATACTTGTTTTGCTTTTGTTTGATGCTATTTCTTGCATGGTTGAGGCACTATGAGCATGTCATTGGAGATGCATGCTTTTCAAGCTTTGTGTTTTTATCATAACTTTTGGTGGAAAATTCAATTTTAGCTTAGAACACTTTGATTACAAACATCATGAAAGTAGCACTCCTAGCATTTAATGCATTGGTATTGTCAAACAAAAAGTAGAATCATGAATGCCAATCAAATAGTTAAAAGATATGATGTACTTTTGGGACAAAGAACCTCCTATTTATGTTTAAATATGTAAATCCTCTTAAATTCCCTTGTAAATAGTGAGACACTATGTAACTAATGTTACACTTATGTGTTCCTCAAGTAGCTTTGATGTGAACCTTTTCCCTATACATGGGCACTTTTTACTCTAGTGCTGGCTAGAGGTTTTTTCCCCATGTTACCACATACTTGATACTCTCATATGTGGTGGTACTTTGTACTTAGGGATATTATTCAGCTCTTACTTGAGTTCAGTTCATCATCAATAGAGAGAGCTATTCCAGCCATCGTCTTCTCCGTGTGTCTTGCTATGTTTGTGCTCCTTGTGTGTGCTTTTCGTGTGTCTCTCGCACTTCTACACACACCCAACAACTAAATGCAATTCATTTAAGGAAAGGAATTACAATCCCTTCATTGTGTTTTCTACCCAATTTTTTTAACTTTCTCAAGTTACAATGTGTCCCTTATTTCAAACTAGATTCTTGCTAATATGCATACTCTTCACATTTTTATGGTTAAAGAAATAGTGAAGGTATATCTGATATGAAATCTATGTTTTTCTTATAACTTTTAATGGCAAGCACCATATTATCAAGGGACTTTCAAGAAATTCCTACATGATTATTTTCTATTTTTTATTAAAGATTCATAAATATGTTTGTATATGATACAAAAAAGACTATTGTAGAGAGGGAAATGCTTGTTGGAAGAGATAGATTACACTACAATTTTGGATAGCTAAGCACATAGACTTATCACAACCATCACTCTAGTATGTATTCACCAAAATGATCAACTCAAATCTTGAACCGATGATTTGGAATTTTGAATAGTAGTGTTTTTGTTTAAATCTCAATTGTGTAAGAAATGAGATCCAAATCCATAGACCAAGGTGCCACAAATTATTTGCTACTACTGTTTGGAATCAATCACCTTAGGATGGTAGTGTAATAGTTTATCATGGCATGAGAATAAATAATTAAGCAAATGTGTCCTCGTTTTCCATCACTTTTTAATATTATACATGTAGTTAAGAAAAATAAAATATTAAGAGGAGATGTGGAACAATTATTTGTGTAGATTTGGAGACCTAAACAATTTGAAATTATGCTATCATTCTCAAAAAAATCCAAGAAATAAAAAAAATTCTTTGATCTTCTATTTTTTTTTTCTATTTAGGAGAGCATGTATAGAATCTAGTGTGATTTTAACTCATGTGCTTATGATTTTCTTTTGTGGGAAAGTGTAAATATTGTGATCTCGAAGCATTGCATATAACAAAGATGCTTTTCGTAAAGATGTATCACATAACATCTTACAAAGACGTTTCTTACAATAAAAATGTAATTTGATCACTCTTGATGGGAACCAACATATGAAAACCAAGGAGGATTGCGTGAGCTCTCAAGAATCACAATGATTTCTATAAAATAGTTTCTCTAATTTTCCCCATGAAGGATAATCATGACCACTCAAAAATTCCTCTATGAGCTCTCTTTTGCAAATACCTACAAGGAATTTCATAAGTCCCTATTGGGAATGGTCACGATCCCTTTTGAAAATTTATCTAACTTCCCATGAAGGACCATCATGAATAAACAATGCTAAAACATCGTGTGAAAGAAATTACCATGGTCCCTCTCAAGAATTGTTATGCAAGGAGCTATGGAGTTAGGAGGTGCTAGGATTCTTCTCCATTGATCATACATAGGTTCTCACATGAGTGCCAAAGTGGCACTCATGTGAGGAGCCGCTTGGGAGATCTTATTAGAGGAGGGAAGGAGAGAGATACACCATGAGATGTACATGTTTGGGAGGTTATCAACATGAGATATCTCCTATGTCAAACATAAATGCCTCTTTGGCATCATTGAAACTATGTACAAAAGTGAAAGAAGGGGAATTTACGGGCAGAATCAAGTCTTTTCTCAACATTTGTATCATAGTAATGTAGGCTGTCCCTATGCAAGAGTAGGTAGCCATGCATAAGGACAACTTGAGTGTTAACAAAGAGACCAAGGAGCAAGCTTAAGCCAAGAGGGTAGTCAAAGGGAAGACAACCAAAGAGAGGGCCAAGGCGCAGGTGCAAGCATGAACAAACAAGGCAGCGAAGAAGAAGAGGAGGACAGTAAAGCCTCCAAAATGCTTCCAAGATTTCCAAAACCATACATTACAAAACAATAATTTTATCACTAAAACCCTTTGTAAATAATCATTTTTTTAATTTATAAATCCATTTTGTGCACGCCAAGCAATTGAGCTTGAGTAGTGAAAGTAGGACCCCGCTTTCAAATTTCATATTTTTGGAGCTTGTTCAAGCCTTAAAAGTAGCTTAGTAACTTAATTTTTAGCTAGGTGAGACACTAGATTTTGTTGATATATTTAGGTAGTGATGTGTGTGAACGTACTAGGACCGCCGGGGCACTTTTTTCCCTCCTTAGGAGGTTTTTTCCCCTGGCTTGTATATACACCTATTGCCCTAATGGGCTACTCATCTTTTGTACATTCTCTAGTAATACATTCAGTATTGTGTGTTTGTGCTCCAAGCTTCTTCTTCTTCCTTGTGCTGTTCGCGTGCTTTCGCAGACGTCTAAATCCAACAATTGGTATCAGAGCAGGTCATCGCTTCATCTAGGGTGCCGTCGACACTCCTTCGTTTGCAGTCTCAGATTTGCACGAAATTTGGTGAACATACTCAAGCTGTTTTAGAGATCAAAACTGCTTCGCTCTGTGGTGCCAAAATCACGATCTGGGCTTGTTTCGGCCTCCGAACGCACTATCGCAGCGCTTAAGCAGGCTATTTTGTCTTTTTGTGCCAAAGGTATATACCAATTTCTGTTCGCCAGTTTAAGTGTCTCGAAGTCTGCTACAAGTCTAGCAGAACTCGTTTGGGCAGTTCTGTTCAACTTTTTGATATACAGTCAATTTTCTGCATCAAGGTATTTTAGTCACCGGCCATGGCTGAAAGCAGTGATGTATTCAGTATGTTGGCTGTTGAGGATAAGTTGGATGGTACCAACTACACATTATGGGATTATATGATGTGACATGTATTGGTTGCAAAAGGATTGTGGAACATTGTGCAGGGTATTGAAAGACGTACTGTTACACCTCTGACTACAGGTACTGCAAATACACATGCTAGAGCTGATGAAGATGGTGCCGAAGATGATATTCCACAGATTCCTGTTTGTGCTGCTATTTCTACTGCACCTACTACAGAGCAGATTCGCTAGGATGGCAGAGATGCCCAGGCACATGCATTGATAGCTTTGTCTATCAAATGTGCTATTATTCCTCACATTCGTTCTTGCAGAACAGCTAAGGATGCTTGGGATACACTTACCACATTGTACCAAGCTAGGAATGAGGCTTGTGTTGCTTACCTCCGAAAATAGTTGGAGAGTGAGCACATGAATGAAGGTGATTCTATGGACAATTTCCTAACGAAGATCAAAGACTTGAAGGAATAATTGATTTCTGCTGATGAGGTTATACCAGATAGCTCACTTGTGCAGACCGTTCTGAATGGTCTTCCTGATTCATATCAGAGTTTTGCTACTACTCTTCGATTGATGATGAAAGGCAATCCAAATGCCGTATCATTTGAGGAGTTAGTCTCTGTTCTGTTGCAGGAAGATCAGTCCAGGCAAAACAGGTCCATTATGCGAGTTGCAGATCAAGCTTTCCTGGCTAGTCAGAAGGGCAAAGGAAAATGGAGCTCTTCAATTAGTAAGCAGAAATCTGCTAATTTTGCATATTCGAAGAAGGAAGATAAAGATGAGAAGAAATCAGAAAAGAAGAAATTATTTTGTAAGTACTGTAAAGGGAATGATCATATCATAAAGAACTGTCCAAAACTGGCTACTAAAGAGGCAAAGAAGAAAGAGGCTGGAATGGTTGTTGCAGAGGCCTCTACACCAAAAACAAAGTCTGCAAATCTTGTGCAGGAAGAAGAATGGGCGTTTACTATTGTCTGCAGTTTTGACCCATCTTCTCATGAACAGTGCATGTCTGCAGTAGACTCAGATGTTTGTCCAGTATTTTGACAGTGGGGCGACCAAGCATATTACCTCGCAGCGCAGTTTCTTCTCTTCACTCGAGCTTGCCCCTACAAGGAATACTGTTACATGCGCCAACAACTCCTCTTATCCTGTTATGGGAGTTGGTAAGATCATTTTGACTACTGCTGATGGTAGTTCTTTCACTTTGTCAGATGCTTTATTTGTGCCAGGGATAAAAAAGAACTTGTTATCAGTTTCTGCATTAGCCAAGATTGGCTTGGTTGTGAAATTTGTTGATGACAGGTGTATAGTTCATGATCTGTCAAATGACGATGTGATTGTTGCTTCTGGCATTTTATGTCGTGGGCTATATAAGCTCATAGACTATGAAAGGTTTGAAAATGATTTGGCATGTGCAGTAAATGATTCTCAGGCTATGTCAGATGCAAAGCTTTGGCATGCATGCTTTGGTCATCTGAATTTTGCTAGTTTGCTATGCCTGCAGAAATCTAAAATGGTATCCTCTTTGCCCAAACTTGAGGCACCTGGAAAACATGTTTGTGAAGGCTGTATTTTGGGCAAAATGCAGCGTTCCTCCTTTCCAAAAGATGGTTCAATTCGGGCTACACAAAAATTTTAGCTTGTACATAGTAATGTCTGTGGTCCTATGCAGACACCCTCTTTTGGAAATTACCTTTACTTCGTGACTTTCATTGATGATTTTTCCAAGCATGCATGGGTATATCCACTCAAAGCATAGTCCGAAGTGTTCATGTGCTTTAAAGAGTTTTTGGTTTTGGCTGAAAATATGTCAGCATGTAAAATGGGCACCCTCCGTTCTGATCGAGGGGGGGAATATATGTCTTCTGAATTTAATGCATTTTTGGCTAAACGTGGGATAAAACACTAGTGTACAGTGCCGTATACACCTCAATAGAATGGAGTTGCTGAACAAAAGAACAGGTCACTCATGGAAATGGCGAGGTGCATGGTCAAGAGTCAGGCTTTACCACATAGTTTCTGGCTTGAGGGTGTCATGTGTGCAACATATGTACTGAACAAGTTTCCCACTAAAGCGCTGCAATCTATCAGTCCATATGAGGCTTGGGATGACCGCAAGCCATCTGTTGCTCATTTGTGTGTTTTTGGTTGTTTAGCATATGCACTAGTGCCTAAACAACATCGCAGAAAATTGGATGATAAGGTAATAAAATGTATTTTTGTTGGGTACAGTTCTGGAAGTAAAGGCTATCGTCTGTATCATCCACAGGCTAAACACATTCTGGTTAGCCGTGATGTTGTATTTGTGGAAGATGCTATTCAGCCATTGCTTTCATGTACTAAGGAGACATCTGTAAGCTCCAAAGACATGTATGAGATTTTGATGCCTCTTTTTACAGGTGGACAACCTAGTTCTGGTCCTAATGAGGCAACTTCTTAGCCGTTGAAGGTTTAATATGATGATGCAGATCATTCCATTTCTGATGCAGATTTACATGATGCACTTGTTGATGAGAGAGCTGATATTGAGCAAGCAAAAACTATGCCAAAATGGATGGTGCAGACTTTGCGTGACAGCAAATTAGATGCACCTTTGTCATATCGTACTCGTTCAGGCTCTCATAGTGCCTCCTTTGCATCAGATTTCTATGCTATGGCTGTGCCTAGTCTCTGTGATGAGAATGAGCCTGTTTCTTTTGATGAAGCACAGAATTTAGAAAATTGGATGGCTGCTATGCAATCTGAATATGATGCTATAATGAAGAATGGTACATGATCTTTATGTGACTTGCCTCCTGGAAAGAAGGCCATTGGCACTAAGTGGGTATACAAGCTGAAGCGTAAACCTGATGGTACAGTTGACAGGTATAAGGCTAAGCTTGTTGCAAAGGGTTATGCACAGGAAAGAGGCATTGATTTTGATGAGACCTTTGCACCTACATGCCGTATGACTATTGTTCGGAGCATTTGTGCACTTGCAGCCCATCATGGTTGGAATGTACATCAATTGGACATTAAAACAACATTTTTGAATGGTGACTTGCATGAAGAAGTGTATGTTTTTCAGCCCCGTGGCTTTGTGCAGAAAGGGCATGAAAACCAGGTGTGCAGGTTAAAGAAGGCATTATATGGTTTAAAGCAAGCACCACGTGCTTGGTATGAAAAGATACATGACTATCTGGTTGCACATGGTTTTGAGAACAGTCCAACTGAAAGCACCTTATATGTTAAGCGTGCTAATGATGTGTTTCTGATCATTGTTGTCTATGTTGACGACATGCTGCTCACTGGTCCTATTGAGAAGCATATTGCTGATTTCAAGGCTGATTTGCATGCCTCATTTGATATGTCTGATTTGGGGCATTTACATCACTATTTGGATATTCAGTTTATGCAAGTTGATGGTGGAATGGCTTTGTGTCAAACAAAATATATTGACACATTATTGGAGCGTTTTGGCCTTGAAGACTGTAAGCCTATTGCCACTCCTATGGAGACAGGTTTACGATTGATTCTTCATAATGCTGGAGATTCATTTGATGCTGTCCTCTATCAGCAGGCTATTGGATGCTTGATTTACTTATGCATTACTCGGCCAGATATTCAGTTTGCTGTCTCACAGATGAGCAGATTTATGCATTGCCCAGGAGTCAATCATTGGTAGGCGCTTAAGCGCATCTTTTGCTACTTGAGTGGTACTTGGCTACTTGGGTTGTTTTATCCCAAGGGGGGATCACTACCGCCAAATTTGCATGCTTTTTCTGACTCTGATTGGGCTGGTTGCTATGACACTCGTGTGTCCACTAGTGGCTTTTGCTTCATGCTTGGTAGCTCATGTATATCTTGGTTGAGCAAGAAGCAGCCTACTGTGGCCACTTCCAGTTGTGAGGCTGAGTATAGGGTAGCTTTCACAGCTATTGTTGAGTGTGTGTGGCTCAGATGCCTTATGGCTGATTTGGGTGTTGGTCAGTCTTCTGCCACCACCATCTTCATTGATAGTCAGAGCGCATTGGCAGTTGCGAGGAACCCTGTGTTCCATGCTCGCACTAGCACATTGAGGTGCATTATCACTATGTCAGGGAGAGGTTCGCTGTTGGGGAGATCAGCTTGGCATATGTGCCCATGCAGGAGAACATTGCAGAGCTTTTCACAAAGGCTCTGCCTAGGGAGAAGTTTGAAGCTTTCCGCAAAGCTTTGGGCTTACTTCCTTTTGTGGAGTGATTTCCACATAGCTTGGCACTTCTTGTATACATGAGTGCTAGCTCCTTGTTCACCGCATCACTCCCAGGGGGGATTTGTTGATATATTTAGGTAGTGATGTGTGTGAACACACTAGGACCGCTGGGGCACTTTTTTCCCTCTTTAGGAGGTTTTTTTCCCCCGGCTTGTATATACGCCTATTGCCCTATTGGACTACTCATCTTTTGTACATTCTCTAGTAATACATTCAGTATTGTGTGTTTGTGATCCAAGCTTCTTCTTCTTGCTTGTGCTGTTCGCATGCTTCCGCAGACGTCTAATCCAACAGATTTGAAACTGACCAAAACTAATCCAAAAACTATAAAAAGATCTAGAGAGTTCATTTTAGGGTTTAGACATTTGAAGTTAATTAGTTGGAGATTAAGCTTGTATGCATTGTAAAAGCATCATAAGGTAGTAGAAGATTGCATTGCTCCACTCTTTTTTCTACCTTGTGTGTGCATGTCATAGTGCTTCTCATGCACTCACTTGTGCACTCCTATCACTCATGATTGTCATATCATCCTCACATCTCCATAGCTTGACATTTATGAGGTGAATTTTCATCATTGTGTTACTTCCATTGTGCTAGAGTGACACCGAATTTGGCATCGTTGTAGAGTATCGACATTGGAATAATTGGTAAATAGGTAATTTTTGTTAGTTTCCTTGCTTTTCCCATGATCGTCATCATCACCATCTCCATAGCCAAGATTTTCTTGGTTATCAAATTTCTTGATGAGAGATGTACAATTCATGATCTTTCAAATGGCAATGTTATTATTGCCTTGAACATTTTATGTCATGGCATGTATAAGCTCATAGATTATGAAAAATTTATGAATGACTTAGTATGTGCACTTAAAGTTTCTTAGGATATCTTAGATGCAAAGCTTTGGCATACAAACTTTGGTCATCTGAGCTAGTTTGCTATGCCTGTAGAAATATGAAATGGTGTCTTCTCTACCCTAACTTGAGGCATCTTGTAAACATATCTATGAAGGCCATATTTTTTGGCAAAAATGTAGTGTTCCTCCTTTCCAAAAGATGGTTCAGTTTGAGCTAATCATAAATTGCAGCTTGTTTATAGTGATGTCTATGGTCCTACGTAAACACCTTCTTTTGGGAACTACCTTTTCTTTGTGGCTTTTTATTGATGATTTCTCCAAACATGCATGGGTGTATCCATTGAAAGCAAAGTCCGAAGTGTTTATGTGCTTCAAATTTTTTTGTTCATGGTTGAAAATGTATCAACACGTAAATTGGGCACCCTCCCTTTTGATCGAGGGGGAATACATGTCTTTTGATTTTAATGCATTTCTGACTAAGCAAATGATAAAAAATCAATGTACAATGCCGTATACACCTCAATGGAGTTTCCAAAAGAAAGAACATGTCTCTCATGGAGATGTCAAAGTGTATGGTCAAAAGCTAGGCATTGCCACATAGCTTATAGCTTGAGGATGTTATGTATGTAGCATATGTACTTAACAGGTCTCCCAACAAAGCACTGCAATCTATCACTCCATATGAAAACTTGGCATGGTTGCAAGCCATCTATTGCTCACCTGGGTGTCTTTGGTTGTCTTGCATATGCATAAGTGCCTAAACAACAATGCAGGAAATTGGTGTTGGAGTTTAAGTTCTGTAGAAGCATGCGAACAACACAAGGAAGAAAAAGAAGCTTGGAGCAAAAAACACAATATTGAATGTATTATCAAGTGAACATACAAAGATTAGTGACTCCTTAGGGTTATAGGTGTATATACAAGTCGGGGCCTCCTAAAGAGGGGAAAAAGTGCCTCGAGGGTCCTAAGTGTGTTCATACACATCACTAGCAAAATATATCATCAAATCCCCCTTGGGAATGATGCGGTGAACAAGGAGCTTGCACTCATGTATAAAAAACTGCCAAGCTATGTGGAAAGAGATCAATTCACAAAAGGAAGTAAGCCCAAAGCTGGTGCAAAGGTCTCATAGAAAGCAATGCCTTTTTCTTGAGCATAACCTTTTGCAACAAGCCTAGCCTTATATCAGTCAACTATTCCATCATGCCTATGCTTCAACTTGTATACCCATTTAGTGCCAATGGCCTTTTTGCCTAGAGGCAAATCACATAAAGACCAAGTACCATTCTTCATAATAGCATCATATTCTGATTGCATAGTAGCCATTCTGAATTCTTTTTCATCAAAAGAAACACACTCATTCTCATCACAAAGACTAGAGGCAGCCATTGCATAGCAATCTAATGCAAAAGAAGCACTACGAGAGCTTGAACAAGTATGATATGATAGAGTTGCATATAATTTGCTATGTCCAAAGTCTGGATCAGACATTTAGGCATAACCCTTGCCTCCTCTATATTAGCTCTCTCATCAACAAGTGCATCATATAAATCTTTATCCTAAATGGAATGATCTACATCATCATATGGAACCTATAAAGGCAAAGAAATTGCCTCATTTGGCCCATCACTTGATTGTCCACCTATGAAAGTGTCACACACATCTTTGGAGCTAACAAATGTCTCCTAAGTAATGGCTGAATTGCATCTTTTAAAATAACATCATGAATAACCAAAATGTGTTTAGTCTGTGGATGATACAAATGATAGCCTTTGCTTTTAGAATTGTACCCAACAAAGAAACATTTTACTCCTTTATCACCCTATTTTTTGTATTGTTTTGGCACTAATGCATATGCCAGAAAACCAAAGACACATAGATGAGCAACATATGGCTTGTGACCATGCCAATCCTCATATGGAGTGATAGACTGTAGTGGTTTGAAGGGATGCACGACACTCATATGAGTTAGTGCTTTCATTCCCTATGTTGACTTTGAAAAGCTCAAAAATTGACATCATGATTATGAGGA
This sequence comes from Ceratopteris richardii, assembly GCA_020310875.1. Lineage (NCBI taxonomy): Eukaryota > Viridiplantae > Streptophyta > Polypodiopsida > Polypodiales > Pteridaceae > Ceratopteris > Ceratopteris richardii. Next base: position 133,263,420 of record CM035439.1, on the reverse strand, counting down.
GAAACTTCAAATTCTCCGTATATCATTTGTAAGATGCCTTGTGCTTACATGGATTAGAGATTCTTGGAATTAGAAAGGTTTTGAACACTTGAAGTTATGGTTCAGATTTCTCTTTATCATTCACAAGTGCGATCACGGTCATTTCTTAAATGAACTCACTAACTCTTTCTCCCTCCCTTCCACGAACTCCGCGACATACCATTTGGTCATCTGAATTTTGCTAGTTTACTACACTTGCAAAAAACTCAAATGGTGTCATCTTTGCCCAAAATTGAGGCACCTTGTAAACATGTTCGTGAAGGCTATATTCTATGTGAAATGCAGCATTCATCTTCCCCAAAAGATGGTTCGGTTTGAGCTACTCAGAAATTGCAACTTGTTCACAGTGATGACTGTAGTCCTATGCAAATGCAAATACCTTTTCTTGGGACCTACCTTTACTTCGTGACTTCCATTGATGATTTTTCTAGGAATTCATGAGTGTATCCACTGAAAGCAAAGCTCGAAGTGCTTGTATGCTTCAAATAGTTCTAGTTTTGGCTGAAAATATGTTAGCATGTAAAATGGGCACCTTCATTTTGATCGAGGGAGGAATATATGTCTTCTGAGTTTAATGCATTTCTAGCTGAATGCGGCATAAAACATCAGTGTACATGGCTATATACACCTCAGTAGAATGGAGTTGCTGAAAGGAGAATAGGTCACTCATGGAGATGGAAAGTGTATGGTCAAGAGTTAGGCTTTACCACATAGTTTCTAGCTTGAGACATTTGTGCAACATATGTACTTAACAGGTTTCCCACTAAAGCATTTTGGTTTCCTATGGAGACAAGTTTGCAATTGAGTCTTCATGATGTTGGAGATGCATTTGATGTTGTTCTCTATCAACAAGCTATTGGATGCTTGATCTACTTATGCACTCGGCCAGATATTCAATTTGTTGTCTCACAAATGAGCAGGTTTGTGCATCGCCCTGGTGTCAAGCATTGGCATGCGATTAAGCGCATCTTTTGCTACTTGAGTGGTACCCGACTACTTGGATTCTTTTATCCCAAGGGGGGATCACTACTGCCAGATTTACATGATTTTTTTGACTCTGATTGGAATGGTTGCTATGACAATCATGGGTCCACCAATGGTTTTTGCTTCATTTTTGGTAGCTCATGCATATCTTGGTTGAGCAAGAAGTAGCCTTGTGTGGCCACTTCTAGTTATGAGGTTGGGTATAGGGTACAGCAGCTATTGAGTGTGTGTGGTTTAGATGCATTATGACTGATTTGGGTGTTGGTCACTCTTCTTCCACCACCATCTTCAGTGATAGTCAAAGTGCATTGGTAGTTGCAAGGAACCCTGTGTTCCATGCTCGCACTAAGCACATTGAGGTGACTATCATTATGTTCGGGAGCGATTCTCTATTGGAGAGATTAGTTTGGCATATGGACCACACAGGAGAACATTGCAAACCTTTTCACAAAGGTTCTTCTTAGGGAGAAGTTTGAAGCTTTTCGCAAAGCTTTGGGCTTACTTCCTTTTGTGGATTGATTCCAAATAGCTTGCGAATTCCTTATACATGTGTGTCCCCAGCTGCTTGTTTAATGCATCACTCCTAAGGGGGATTTGTTGATATGTTAAGGTTGTGATGTGTGTGAACACACTAGGACTGTTGGGGCCCTCTCTAGGAGGTTTTTTTCTCTGGACATGTATATATGCCTATAACCCTAACATGTCACTTATCTTTGTACATTCTTTTGGTAATATTCTATAAACCCATGCATACAAAATGTCGTTCATTGATATACTTAATGTATGCCAAAAGAATATACATATTTTCTTGAAGATGCTTGGCATTCATAAGGTCCAAAGGTTGAAAAATCCCTCATTAAAGCATGCATGGAATCCACACTTGGAACTCCATTCTATTCAAGAAGTTTAATTCAATAGTATGCACATAGTTTCCATTCATGTTCATGCCATGCTATAATGGACATTCTATGTCCATTTATCAACAATCTTTAAGTGGTGAGTTCATTATGAACTGATGAAAAGTCATTTGCTGTTCATTTATGTCATAAGTTCATCAGTTAGATGCATCATTTAAAGTGCATGTGGATCTCACCTACTTTCTTTCAAATGCACTCCTAAATGCATTATTCTAGCATGGCAATGAGGAAAAATGGAAATGGCACTTATCTCCATCAAAGCTATGTCCTTTCTTTGTATCCATGTGTAGCGGGACTTAGATGATTTTTTTCACCTTTGATGTTGCAAGCTTGGTCCAATGGCTTCCCAATCTCCATTATCTTTTATAAATCCTCTCTGTAGCATTTTAGATACTTACTTGTGTGCCAAGGTGTGCATGTATGATTACCATAACTTTAATCATGTGTCTACGCATGCTTACACTTTTTTGTATGGACAAGCATGTATAAAGGGTTTCTTTTTATTCTTTTGTATGCTTAAACATATATATACCCTTCTTTGATGTTTCACTAAAGATAGAAGAGATGACTCTCTTCAATTGTCAAAGAATGAAGAAATGTATCATAGCTTTCCTATTTTGAAGGAGAATCACCATCGAAGGGGAAATAAATGGTGTTTATGGATGCAAGATACAAAAAAGAACACATAAATAATGTGTATGAAACAAATGAGATTTCTACGTTTGTTGAGTATTTTGAAAACTCTCTTCTAATTATTCTTGGTTCTTTAAAGTGACCAAGAATAGCTTATAACAAAAAAAGAGATAATCCTTTTATACTTTCCACATCGTAAATGAGATCTATGTTACATTCATATAAAACATAAAAGAAAGAAGGAATTCTAATTAACTTTGAATGAATGGTTCTCATCATACGTAATTGAAGCTATCATTAAGCTTCCAAGAATGCTTGTTTAGAAGATCCTATTTCCACTGCTAAACAAATATATAGAAATTCTTACCTTTGGAACTTTGAAACCTTGTCCTCCATTCAAGCTTAAAGTGAAGAAGTCTTGCTTTTTCTTCAATTTCCATAGCTTCGAATGGAAGGAGCCGATCCTTCTCTCTTCAACCTCCTTGTGTGGCCATCTCTTTTCTATTTTTTTCACAAGTTGAATTGATGAATCCTTGGTTGAAAGGCAATCTTAAACTCACGTGCGCAAGTTATAGAATGCGTATAAGCTTCATTATATCGCTATCGGGCAAGAGGGTTGAGGAAGTTGAAGTGTTGTGCATGTGTATTATCGCACGTGCAAGTTCGGAAAACACAGTCCAAACACAAACACATGTAAACATACCACATAAATACAAAAAAACATACCACATAATATAGCTCTGGTTCACGAGAAAACCAATCCATTACCTGTTTAGAGTTGCCTTTATGTATTTATAAAAGACGAAGCTTTTTCCAAAGAGGTTCATCCTGAAACATACAAAATACACATTCTTGCTAAAGATTTACTACATTTTTGTGTGTATTCAAATCGTCACCTATGCGTATTCCACTATTATTGCTTTATAGCTACCTGAGTCTTGTAGCATGTGAGCATGCATGTATGAGAGGACGACACAGGTAGGCTGAAGGTCGGCAATGGCAGGCTAATCGTTCGCAACTCCAATCTCCGGTGTAAAGTGAACATGATCGTTGTACAGAGTATTTCGTCAGTGGCTATGGATATGAGATAGTAAACAGTAAATGGGTGAAAGTTGAGAGTCAAGAGCTTTAGGGTAAACATTTTTCACATCTTGCGCATTATTGGGTGTCCAACACCCAATGTCTAATGTCCATTCCTAGTGCCGATTTTTAATATCCACTTTTAAAATATCATATCCAATAGCTCGGTGACAAGTAGCTCGAACAACTAGTATCATGCACACAAATTGTAATAGTTTTGTTTTTGTGTGCATATATATATATATATATATATATATATATATATATATATATATATATATATATATATATATATATATATATATTAATGACAAACATTTTATAAAACATAACCTGTCAAAAGACATATAAATTTAACGCTTCTATGTCATATGACAGAAAATATTTATTGATTTACTTGTCATTTGACAAGTAAATTTTAAAATCACTTGTTTTTGACGCACAAAACACCCTTTGACACGCAATTTGCCCGTCAATTTTAGGCCCTGTGAATCACTATCAATGAGAGAGAGAGAGAGAAATGTTGAGCACTCTTACTCTCTATACACACATGCAACAACTCGTAAGCAGTTGTCCTATGTCGGATGTCTGCTAGGGGATGATATGTCCACCTTACTATCATAGTAAGCGTACATGATAATACCAACTACAAAGTCAGATGCTAGTGTGAACTGGCTCTGAATATCAGTGTTGTATTGTCAATACAACTAGAATCAAATCATTTAAGTATCAAGGCTAACTACTAAGACCAACACAACTAAGAGAGAGCACGTATCCACCCAGCCAACTCCACACATATACATACCAAAGGATGTATTTGATCATAGGACACTTTCAAGTGTCCCTCCAAATGTCCCTCATGACCTGCACACTTTCCTAAGGCTACTCACATGTCTTCTATTTCAATTGAAGCTTTCCCTTCACATATGAATCAAAGTGGAACTTGGGAGAAGTTTCTTCCAAGCTTAAGGTTCTCATGAAATTGTTGCACATGTTCGTAAGTGCATTCATGAATCCATGCATATGTTATGTTAGTGGAAGGAACATGGAGTTTGCATTCGGAAAATGTGTGAATGTGGGAAGTTTCCGAGAGATTCCTTTTGATGATGATATAAATATGAAGCTAATATTCTATGTATGATCAAGCTATTAGGAGGTCCCCATGAGATGAACATAAATGCGTAGAAGATGGAATGGGTTTACCTTCATGGGAGATTAAGAACCGTATGCATTGACTACAACCAAATGTGCACAAGCAGCATAATTTGCAATACCTAACATGTTTCTGAAAATGGATTTTACGCACGTGGATGCTTAAATTTGAGCGATGTATGTGATTGACGCATATGAATTGCATGGTTGGGTTAAGTTGAATGCAAGCGCACATGCCTTGTAGTATGGAAGGAACTAGGGAAGATTTTCATCTCTCAACAAAAGTATGCAAGAGACATTGTTAAGGCATTCGAAGTGGAGGATTGCAAGAAGATTTCCATATGGAGGTTATCTATTAAAGATACTTCACCTCCAATGGATATTGGAAGATACAAGAAACTAGTTGGAAGTCTGATCTACTTGTGCAATAGTAGACTAGATATCTCCTATGTTGTTGAAGTAATAAGAATGCTCTCTAATAAGCCTTGCCAAACTCATTAGAAAGCAAGCATGTGAATACTCAAGTATGTGAAAGGAACCATTGGTTGTGGTATTCTCTATGAAGAAGGATAATCTCTGGTTGGATTCTATGACTCAGATTGGGCAAGAGATATTGATACTAGAAAATAAGTTTTTGTGTATTACTTTTCTTTAGAATCTAGGATTTTCTCTTGGATCAGTAAGAAGCAATCGGCTATAGCATTATCTTCTACTAAAGCTGAGTACAAAGCTACATGTGTTGCAACATGTGAAGGAGTATGGTTGAGGAGGATCCTATGGCACATAGGAATACAAGGACAAGAGGCTATAGGGTTGAGATGTGGCAACCAAAGTTGCATGACCTCCTTATGCTAGTCCCAACAATGTTGTTCTATCCATAATCTTAGCTCCTGTCTTACTGAAAGATGCTTCATGACCTTGATCAGTTATAAAATCTATTGAAAGCATATTTCATTTGATTTGTCGAACATACAACACATTTGAAAGCTTTTTGATATCCCCATTAGAGTTAATGAAAGAGACTGTACCTTCACCCTCTACATGACATCTTGCATTATTGCCTACCTTTATTGTGATGGGTTCCTTTAGAGACTGTACGAAAATATAAAGGTCTTTTTTGATGGTCATGTGATGAGAGGCACCAGTTTCAAACACCCTTGAGTCATCTATTCCTAAATCTTCAACCATGGAGTATACCTCCTCTATTGTAACAAATAACTCAAGCTTTGTTTCTATAGTGTTTGTAAACTCCTTGCCCTTGCCACCTTTGATGAGCCACTCTTCTCTTCTGCCTTCTTGATGCAATAGTCTTGAATTCTATGGCCTTTCTTCTTGCAGTGGAAACACTCTCCCTTGAACTTCTTTCTATTGTTCTTCTTTTTGTCACCATCTTTTGAAGATTTTGCTTCACCTCCTTTGGCATTTGTTGTGAATGCAACATCCCCTTTGTTGCTTCCACTCCTTGCCTTGAGCCAAAGCTCTTCCTCCATGAGTAAAGCATTGAATTCTTCAAAAATTAGAGGTTGAGGTCTATTTGGGTGCTAAGAGCAGTTACCAAACCATCAAACTTTGCTGGAAATATTTGAAGACAATGCCAAACTAGCTCCTCGCTTGAATTTTGTACATTTGCTCCCATCACTCGATCTTGTAGATTCTTTATGCGAGTGATAAACACCTCTACAATCTCCCATAGAGTGCATCTATATTTCTACATTTCCAAGCACATAGAATATCAACATCAAGAAGAATCATTCGACTAGGATTATTTGGATTAGTTGTTTCTTGGGGGCTCATGATCAATCCCAATAGTAGTCTCTAGGAGCTCATACGAATAAGGATAGAAGTGATTTTGAACTTCCACAGGCTATAGTTTGTACCATCAAGCTTACCTTCCATGAAGGTTGGTGGTGAGGATGGTCGGAATCATTGATTCCTTTTTTTTTAAAATAAAGGATGTTCAGCCTCAGCCTACTCTCTCGGACTTGAATTAATTAAAAGAAAAGTACAAGAGAAGGGGACTAGTGCCCATGGGATCTCCCGAATCCCACAGAGCAGGGGAAGCTTTTACAAAGTTTAGATGTCATTACAAAGAAGGTTAATTACCTCTCCTCACCCTCATGTGGGGCCCACTTGGGTTTAAGCTTGTTGTTGATCAAAAGAAGCACTTGATGATGCCTGAAGGGGGGAGGGGGGATTCCTTATAGTTAATGATTCTTTTGCCGAGGAGGAACAACAATTTCTCAATCGAACACTCTTTGGGGGAGTCGCCAAAGTTAAAAGCACATCTTTCTCGCCAGATCTTCCATAGAACCTCCCCTCTGATGGCATTCCAGAGAGTCACGGAGCAGTCCATCGCTTCTCCTATCAGAGCTTGTTTCCAACTGATATGTTTCCGAAGTCTAATTTTCTTTCCGACAATCTGCTAGAGCCTGTTGGAGTTGGGACAAGTAAAGAAGATGTGGGAAACATCTTCGATGGACTGGTAGCAACGTTTGCACCAGAGAGGCATCCCATAAATTTGGCTAGCCTTAAGGTTGGTCCAGATTCCACAATGAAGAATTTTCCATAAGAGGATAGACTTTTTGATTTCTATGAGGGGGTGCCAGATAGCCGTACCCGCGTCCATGATAGGCACCACTTCTTGTTGAGGTTAACCTAATAATCAATGGTTTCTTTGATGTTCAAGATTTTCGTTAGGCAATTACCATTGTGCCATCTGAGACAAGCAAGCTTGTTGTGTCGTGCCCCATGAGAAGGCGGACTTTAGAGCAATCCCAGGCAAGGATCATTGCTTCTCTTGCTTGTGTTGCACCTACTCCTATTGATGAACCACCTTGATTCTTAGTTGTAGATGATGATGCATTGAGATCTTCTCTCTTTTTTGTGGAAGCCTCTACAACCTATGTGAGCCTCCTAAACTATGATATGATGTAAGAAATAATAGCACAATGGAATAGATTAGTACTCAGAGTTGAGAAAAAAATGCAAACAAAGAGCGACGCAGATTGAGAGATAGAGAACTCAACTCTCAAATTGCTAATAGTAATGTAGCTACAAAGATGGTATTGTCCACTTGTGCATTCCCAATATGGAGCTTAGATCCATACAAAATCTAGTTGAAGGGCTTACTAGTGTTCAATGCTATATAGAGCTACACATGGGTCATGCTTATATAGCTTTCATAATGGGAGTTAGTATAGATAAACATAGTCAGAAGAGACAAAATGGTAGGCAAGATATATAATCTAACAATATCTCCATGTCCAAAAGTCCTACCGTCTTGGTCCTACAAGCAAGGGGATAGCCTCTCCCCACCCCCACACACCCCCCCCCCCCCCCCCCCCCCCCCCCCAAGACCTGGAAGGGGGCAAGGCCCCCTCTACACTCCTCCCATTGAGGTTCTATGGGGAAACTATGTGGTGCCACAATGCCTTTATTTTCACCTTGAATGGAAACCCAATGGATCAAAATTTTATGCCCTACCTAACCTAATGGCTAGGCTCACAAAGATCATCTATTACCATCAATGATCACACGTAGACATCATCTAACTTGGAATTTAAGGTTCCAAAAATGTTCGGGCTCTCAGATTGGCTTCTTCTCATAATGGGAAACATACAAATTAGAGAAGCATGGATCATTTGTGGTCACTTAAAGGCAAAGTATTGAGTATATCTTGTTGGGAAAGATGGATGGACACCTCAAGAAATGAATTGGTACTGCTAATCCCTGCTTAGTACCTGCCCTATTTTACTTCAGAGTTGTGTTGTAGGCCCCTTTAGCTTTCCAATGACACTAAATAAGTGCCTATGTGCTTTGGAGATGATGCTTCAACCAATAGGATCAAAACAGATAAGTTTGCAACTAGCTAGTGACCAAAAAAGTTGCTATTTTCGTCTTGACACTTGCTAGAAGTTCTGCTCAGTACTCACACTACAGTAGCAATTCGAAACCTTCCTTCTGAGGGTATCTAATTGGCTTAGAGAGCTAATGATTCCAAGTAGAATTAGTTAAAAGGATATACTACACACTAAGCAATGACTTTAGCAAGTAGAACCTTACCCCCAATATTTTAGGAACTCTGCAGAGTATGATCAGTGACCACTTCGAGACAATTTTCTCCCAATTTGTTGAATGAATTTTTTTCAAAATTTGACAGCTTGTAGTAGACATGGAGCTTGTTCCTACAAGCTATAGATTATTGAAAATGATAAAGGAATCATTAAGATATGAGCAAGACAAGTACACTGTTTTGAGTGACAATGATAGAGATCAAGATGGATGTAACCAACAATGTAATGCATTATGTAACAATGTTATACATGATCATTGGCATGGATATGATGCCCAATGATAGTGATGGAAGTAGGCTATAGTGTAAGCCTCTCAAATACATAAAATGATAATCAATGAACTTTAGTAAAAGGGCTCCATTGGCCGCAAGATTAAAATCCACTTTTGTAGATGCTTTGCCTCCAAGTTTGAATTCAAATTCAAACTTGGCTTTACCTAAATGTTCTCCTCCAAGTTAGGAGTTATTCCCCCAAAATGGTTCATAGCGTTTATCTCTCCTAACTCCACGAATTTAGTGGATTTATAATATCCTCTTCATGTACAACAATTTTACATTGGGTAATGATCAACTTATTACATGCTAGTGTTCATATGCTCCATCAAATGGATGCCCACATCTTATTCAAAGTCTAGCCAAGTGTGATGGATTGATATTTGCACCAACAGCTCTCCCTCAAGCCAAACATCTTAGCTTGTTCCTCTTCATCAATCCTCTTGAATGTCCTGCAATCCAATCATAGCTTTAAACCTACAAAGTTTAGTACCATCAAGTGCTTTGGTCAATAAGTCTACACATTGCATATTAGTTGATACATATGCCGATTGAATCTCCTTTCTCAATAGCTTCTCTCTCACATAATGATAGTGAACCTCTATATGCTTGGTTCTTTCATGATACATACGATTTGCTACAAGATGTAGAGAACTAGTGTTGTCACCAAAAATCATTGGAGAGTTAGAATGTAGCCCTAGATCTGAGTAAAGCAATCTGATCCATATGGCTTCTTGAATAGCATTCGCTAATCCTCTATATTCTGCCTCTATTGAAGATAAAGCAACAGTAGGTTGCTTCTTGGAAGAACATGAAATGGGCTTGTCACCTGCAAAAGAAAGATAACCTGAGGTACTCCTCCTGTCATCCTTACAACCTGCCCAATTTGCATCTGAATAAAGTTTGATGTCCAAATCTGAAGTATATGGAAAGTATAAACCTTGATTTTGAGTACCTTTAAGATACTTCAAAATCGTCTCGGCAGCTTCCAAGTGAGGTGCTCTAGGTTTGTGCATGAATTGACTTAAAACACATACTCCATAAGCAATATCAATCCTTGTCAATGTAGCATAGTTTAGGCTTGCTATTGTGCTTTGATATCCTGCAATATCTTCAGGCAAATCACCTTTATGAGCACTTAACTTTTGGTTTACCTCCATAGGAATGCTAGCTATCTTGGCATTCTCCAAGTGAAACTTCTTCAACATATCCTGCACATATGTTCTTTGAGTAATATAAATTCCAGAATTTGTATAGACTGATTCAAGTCCAAGAAAATATTTTAGTGATCCTAGATCACTGATTTTGAACTCCTACAGCATTAGGTGCTTGATTTGTTTGATGCCATTGGCATCACTACCTGTAAGTATGATATCATCAACATACACACATAGGTATATCACCTCTGAATTATTTCTCTTGACAAAAAGAGAAGTATCTGTTTTGCTCATGATGAATCCTTGATCTTGAAGGTATGCGGTCAACCTATGATTCCATGCCCTAGGTGCCTGCTTCAATCCATACAAAGCTTTGTTCAATTTTCATACATAATTTACCTTGTTTGGGTCTTCATGGCTAGGAGGTTGAGCCATGTAAACCTCCTCTGAAATCCAACCATTAAAAGAAGCATTTTTTACATCCAATCGGTACATATTCCAATTCCTTGATGCAGCCATACTTACGAAAACCCTGATGGTTGGCATTTTGGCCACAGGTGAGAAAGTCTCTTCATAATCTACTCCTTGGGTTTGTGCAAAACCCTTAGCCATAATTCTAGCTTTATACTTGTTTATAGATCCATCTGAGTTTCTCTTGACTTTGTAAATCGATCTAGACCCAATCTCCTTGAGTGCTTCTATTTCTTCATCCATAGCTTCCTTCCATTCTGTCTTGGTCTTTACCTCTTCATATGAGCTAGGCTCCTCATATGATAAATCCTTAGCAAGATAAACATAATGCTTAGTTACTAAAGAAGTGTCATACCCATATCTGATTGGCTTCTTGCTCTCCCTTTATGATCTTCTAATTGCTTGGTTGGATGATTCAGGTATGTCTTCCAATCTCTTCATCTTAACCTTTCCCTTTGATTTGCATGCTTGAACTCCTCCAAAGTGATGGTGTCCTCATCATCTGATTTGATGTCTTCAATTTGATTTGGTTCCTCCTTGGTGAGGCTTGGAAACTCCTCTTCCAAGTCATATGGCAACTTAACCTTCCTGCATTCACTTTCAAACGAAGAATCATTCTCATCAAACACAACATCTCTACTGACCATAAAACCTTTGTTGGATGGATTAGAGAACCTCTACTTGAGATGGGATATGCACATAAGCAACACATCCAAAGATCTCGCAATGATCAAGTGATGGCCTTCTACCATGCCATGCTTCATAATGGGTCATCCCATGAAGTGATTTGGATGGCAAACTATTAATAAGATAAGTGGTAGTAGATACACTCTCTGCCCACAAATAATTAGGTAACCTTTTCTCATTTAGCATTGACCTAGCTGTTTCAATAATCAATCTATTTCTCCTTTCTGCCACCCCATTTTGCTCAAGGGTATACCTTTTTGTGATTTCCTGTTTGATTCCTCTATCCTATAAGAATGCATCAAATTCATTTGAGAAGTACTCACCTCCTCCATCTGACCTTAGTCTTTTTAGACTTCTTCTTGTTTGGTTTTCCACAAGTGCAAGATACTTCTTAAAGCAACTGACCACTTCATCTTTGTGCTTCATAAAATACAAGGTAGTCCACCTACTGAAATCATCAATGAAAGACACATAATACCTTGAGTCAAAAATTGAAGGATCCTTACTTGGTCCCCACACATCTGTGTGAACAAGCTTCAAGTAATCCTCATGCATATAACCTTTCTTAGAGAAGGGTAACCTGTGAGATTTACCAAACTGACATGTACCACATTTATAGATCATGTGTTGCTCGGATACATTAGGTATCCCAAGCACACATTGATCTCTACATATTTGCTTTAAAGTTCTCTCACCAATATGCCCTAATCGTTTATGCCAAATCTCAAGCTCTGACAATGTTTGATCTTTGTAGTTATAGAGTGCAATATTCCTTGTATCCTCAAGTTCAAATGTAAATAATCTACCTGTCTTTTCTCCCTTGGAAATTCTCTTGAATCCATGTTGGGGATCCTCCACAAATGCTCCATATTTGTTGAACCTAACCTGCAAACCTTTTTACACAATCTGTCCAACACTCACCAAATTCTTGGTGATTGTAGGTACATAAAGAATCCTGCTCAATAGATTTCTATTCCCATCAGAGGTTTTAACATTTCCTACCTTGACCACTAAATGCTTGGTGTCATCACCTGTTTGTACTTGGTGCTTTCCCTTAGGTTCCTCAAGATCAGAGAGAAGAGCTACATTGCCTGCCACATGGTTTGAACAACCTAAGTCAATATAGAAGAGGTGTTCATCATTCATACCTTGCTTTGAAGTCATGTTCATAATCAGAGGGAATCCTCTTGATCCTCTGTGTAATTTTTGTAGTCTTTTCTTGATTTGTAGCCTCCTTGGTAGTTGTTGTTTTAATTGTTGTTGTAGCTTTGAGTATGATTGAATCTTCCTCTTGATTATGAGTAGCCACCTCTTTGATATCCTCTTCCTCTATGATTTTGTAGTTCCTATAGCACTCATCTGTAGTGTGATTAGACAATCCACATATGTTGCATGGGGAAGAGTTTAAAGATCTCCCCCTACCTTGCTTACCTCCTCTGCCCCTACCTCTTGAGTTCATACTCTCCCTGCATAGTTTTCTTGAGAGGCGGTACCTTCATCTTCAACCTCTTTTCTTTTCCATTTATCTTTAGTCTTGCCTTTATCTGTGTATAGGGCGGAAGAGTTATTACCTCTAGATGAGTCTCCATTTTTGTTGAGCTTGGCTTCATGGGCAAAAAGTTGCCCCATGAGTGTGGTAAGATCTGGAATCTGCATGTCCATGTATAAGTCCATGGCAGTTGTGAAGCTTTCCCATTTGTCATCTGCCTTGATGCCATTGATCACTCGTCTCACTATTTGTTCCTCTTCAATCTCTTCTCCTATGCTTGCCAATTGGTCAGCCACATCTTTGACTTTTGTCACATACTCTAAAATGCGTTGCTTGGGTTGCTTCCTTTGAGTGGTAAACTGAATCCACAATTGGTTCTTTCTTGCTCTTGTATTGGAAGAAAAATATGATGACAATGTATCCCAAGTCTCTTAGGATGTTTTTATAGTTCCTAATATGTGGAAGAAGGAAGTCAGAGATAGAGTTAAGAAGATATGACCTTGCTAATGCATCTTTGGCACACCATGAGTTGAGTCTTTCATGATCCTCTCTTGTAGGTTGTCCTTTACTTCTGAAAATGGGCATCTCCTCATCTCCTGATATCTATCCATAGAGACTCCTCCCTTGCAAGTATGTCTTCATCCTCAAGGACCATGCTTGGTATTTTTTCATATCCAATTTATCAATAAAAGAAGGGAAACCATCTCACAGTTTACCTCAATTTGCTCTGATACCACTGTTGGGAAAGATGGATGGACACCTCAAGAAATGAGTTGGTATTGCTAATCCTTGCTTAGTACCTAGCCTATTTTACTTTAGAATTGTGTTGTAGGCCCCGTTAGCTTTCCAATGACACTAAATAAGTGCCTATTTTCTTTGGAGATGATGCTTCAACCAATAGGATCAAAACAGATATGTTTGCAACTCGCTAGTGGCCAAAAAGTGCTATTTTGGTCTTGACACTTGCTGGAAGTTTTGCTCAGTACTCATAGTACACTAGGAGTTAGAAGAATTCTTTTTGAGAGTATCTAACTAGCTTAGAGAGCTAATGATTCCAAGTGGAATTACTTAAAATGATAGATTACACACTCAACAATGACTTTAGCAAGTAGTGTTGGAAATAGATGTCTGCGGAAGCACGCGAATAGCACAAGGAAGAAGAAGAAGCTTGGAGCACAAACACACAATACTGAATGTATTACTAGAGGATGTACAAAGATAAGTAGCCCATTAGGGCAATAGGTGCATATACAAGCCAGGGGAAAAAAACCTCCTAAAGAGGGCAAAAAGTACCCCGGTGGTCCTAGTGTGTTCACACACATCACTACCTAAACATATCAGCAAATTCCCCCTCGGAGTGATGCGGTGAACAAGGAGCTGGCACTCATGTATAAGGAAGTGCCAAGCTATGTGGAAATCACTCCACAAAAGGAAGTAAGCCCAAAGCTTTGCGGAAAGCTTCAAAATTCTCCCTAGGCAGAGCCTTCGTGAAAAGGTCTGCAATGTTCTCCTGCGTGGGCACATATGCCAAGCTCATCTCCCCAGCAGAGAACCTCTCCCTAACATAGTGATAATACACCTCAATGTGCTTAGTGCGAGCATGGAACACAGGGTTCCTTGCAACTGCCGATGCGCTCTGACTGTCAGTGAAGATGGTGGTGGCAGAAGACTGGCCAACATCCAAATCAGCCATAAGGCGTCTGAGCCACACACACTCAATAGTCGCTGTGAAAGCTGCCCTATACTCAACCTCACAACTAGAAGTGGCCACAGTAGGCTGCTTCTTGCTCAACCAAGATATACATGAGCTACCAAGCATGAAGCAAAAACCACTGGTGGAGACACGAGTGTCATAGCAACTAGCCCAATCAGAGTCAGAAAAAGCATGCAAATCTGGCGGTAGTGATCTCCCCCTTGGGATAAAACAACCCAAGTAGCTGAGTACCACTCAAGTAGTGAAAGATGCGCTTAACCGCCTTCCAATGCATGACTCCTGGGCAATGCATAAACCTGCTCATCTGTGAGACAGCAAACTGAATATCTGGCTGAGTAATGCATAAGTAAATCAAGCATCCAACAGCCTGCTGATAGAGAACAACATCAAATGGATCTCCAGCATCATGAAGACTCAATCGTAGACCTGTCTCCATAGGAGTGGCAATAGGCTTACAGTCTTCAAGGCCAAAATGCTGCAATAATGTGTCAATATATTTCGTTTGACACAAAGCCATTCCACCATCAACTTGCATAAACTGAATGCCCAAATAGTGATGCAAATGCCCCAGATCAAACATCTCAAATGAGGCATGCAAATCAGCCATGAAATCAGCAATATGCTTCTCAATAGGATCAGTGAGCAGCATGTCGTCAACATAGACAACAATGATCAGAAGCACATCATTAGCACGCTTAACATATAAGGTGCTTTCAGTTGGACTATTCTCAAAACCATGTGCAACTAGATAGGCATGTATCTTCTCATACCAAGCACGTGGTGCTTGCTTTAAACCATATAATGTCTTCTTTAACCTGCACACCTGGTTTTCATGCCCTTTTTGCACAAAGCCACAGGGCTGAAAAACATACACTTCTTCATGCAAGTCACCATTCAGAAATGCTGTTTTAATGTCCAATTGATGTACATTCCAACCATGATGGGCTGCAAGTGCACAAATGCTCCGAACAGTAGTCATACGACATGTGGGTGCAAAGGTCTCATCAAAATCAATGCCTCTTTCGTGCGCATAACCCTTTGCAACAAGCCTAGCGTTATACCTATCAACTGTACCATCAGGTTTATGCTTCAACTTGTATACCCACTTAGTGCCAATGGCCTTCTTGCCAGGAGGCAAGTCACATAAAGACCAAGTACCATTCTTCATTATTGCATCATATTCAGATTGCATAGCAGCCATCCAATTTTCTGAATTTTGTGCTTCATCAAACAAAACAGGCTCATTCTCATCACAGAGACTAGATGCAGCCATAGCATAGCAATCTGATGCAAAAGAGGCACTATGAGAGCTGATTGAGTATGATATGGCAGAGGTGCATCTAATTTGCTGTCACACAAAGTCTGCACCAGCCATTTTGGCATAGTTTTTGCCTGCTCAATATCAGCTCTCTCATCAACTAGTGCATCATGTAAATTTGCATCAGAAATGGAATGATCTGTATCATCACATGAAACTTGCAAAGGCTGAGAAGTTGCCTCATTTGGACCAACACTAGACTGTCCACCTGTAAAAAGAGGCATCAAAGTATCATACATGTCTTTGGAGCTAATAGATGTCTCCTTAGTACATGAAAGCAATGCTGAATAGCATCTTCCACAAAGACAATATCACAGCTAACCAGAATGTGTTTAGTCTGTGGATGATACAAACGATAGCCTTTACTTTCTGAACTGTACCCAATAAAAATACATTTTACTGCCTTATCATCCAATTTTCTGCGATGTTGTTCAGGCACTAGTGCATATGCCAAACAACCAAAAACATGTAGATGAGCAACAAATGGCTTGCGGTCATGCCAAGCCTCATATGGAGTGATAGACCGCAACGCTTTAGTGGGACACGTGTTCAATACATATGCTGCACAAATGACAGCCTCAAGCCAGAAACTATGAGGTAAAGCCTGACTCTTGACCATACACCTCACCATCTCCATGAGTGACCTGTTCTTTCGTTCAGCAACCCCATTCTGTTGAGGTGTATACGACACTGTACAATGGTGTTTTATCCCACGTTCAACCAGAAATGCATTAAAATTAGAAGACATATATTCCCCTTCTCAATCAGAACGGAGGGTGCCCATTTTACATGCTGACAGATTTTCAGCCAAAACCAAAAATTGTTTGAAGCACATGAACACTTCGGACTTTGCCTTCAATGGATATACCCATGCATGCATGGAAAAATCATCGATGAAAGTCACGAAGTAAAGATAGTTCCCAAAGGAAGGTGTCTGCATAGGACCACAGACATCACTATGTACAAGCTGCAATTTCTGAGTAGCCCGAACTAAACCATCTTTTGGAAAGGATGAACGCTGCATTTTGCCCAAAATACAGCCTTCACAAACATGTTTTCCAGGTGCCTCAAGTTTGGGCAACGAGGACACTATTTCAGATTTCTGCAAGCGTAGCAAACTAGCAAAATTCAGATGACCAAAGTGTGCATGCCAAAGCTATGCATCTGACATAGCCTAAGAATCATTTACTGCACATGCCAAATCATTTTCAGATCTTTCATAGTCTATGAGCTTATACAGCCCACGACATAAAATGCCAAAAGCAATAATAACATCACCATTTGATAGATCATGAACTGTACACCTGTCATCAACAAATTTCACAACCAAGCCAATCTTGGCTAATACAAAAATTGATAACAGGTTCTTTTTGATCCCTGGCACAAATAAAGCATCTGACAAAGTGAAAGAACTACCATCAGCAGTATTCAAAATGATCTTACCAACTCCCATAACAGGATAAGAGGAGTTGTTGGCGCATGTAACAGTATTCCCTGTAGGGGCAGGCTCGAGTGAAGAGAAGAAACTACATTGCGAGGTAATATGTTTGGTCGCCCCACTGTCAAAGTACCAAAAATCTGAGTCTACTGCAGACATGCACTGCTCATGAGAAGATGGGTCAAAACTGCAGACAGTAGTAAATGCCCATTCTTCTTCCTGCACAAGATTTGCAGACTCTGTTTTTGGTGTAGAGGCCTCTGCAACAACCATTCTAGCCTCTTTCTTCTTTGCCTCTTTAGCAGCCAATTTTGGACAATTCTTTATGATATGATCATTCCCTTTAGAGTACTTACAAAACAACTTCTGCTTTTCTGATTTGTTCTCATCTTTATCTTCCTTCTTCGAATATGCAGAATTAGCAGATTTTTGCTTACTAGTTGAAGAGCTCCATTTTCCTTTGCCCTTCTAACTAGCGAGGAAAGCTTGATCTGCAACTCGCATAATGGACCTGTTCTGCCTGGACTGATCTTCCTGCAACAGAACAGAGACTAACTCCTCAAATGATAAGGCGTTCAGATTGCCTTTCATCATCAAACAAAGAGTAGAAGCAAGACTCTGATATGTATCAGGAAGACCATTCAAAACGGTCTGCACAAGTGAGCTATCAGGTATAACCTCATCAGCAGAAATCAATTGTTTCTTCAAGTCTTTGATCTTCGTTAGGAAACTATCCATAGAATCACCTTCATTCATGTGCTCACTCTCCAACTGTTTTCGGAGGTAAGCAACACGAGCCTCATTCCTAGCTTGATACAATGTGGTAAGTGTATCCCAAGCATCCTTAGCTGTTCTACAAGAGCGAATGTGAGGAATAATGGCACGTTTGACAGAGAAAGCTATTAATGCATGTGCCTGGGCATCTCTGCCATCCCAGCGAATCTGCTCTGCAGTAGGTGCAGTAGAAATAGCAGCACGAACAAGAATCTGCGGAATGTCATCTTCGACACCATCTTCATCAGCTTAAGCACTTGTATTTGCAGTACCTGTAGTCGGAGGTGTAACAGGATGTCTTTCAACACCCTGCACAATGTTCCACAATCCTTTTGCAACCAATACATGTCGCATCATATAAGCCCATAATGGGTAGTTGGTACCATCCAACTTATCCTCAACAGCCAACATACGGAATACATCACTGCTTTCAGCCATGGCCGGTGACTAAAATACCTTGATGCAAAAAATTGACTGTATCTCAAAAAGTTGAACATAACTGCCCAGACAAGTTCTACTAGACCTGTAGCAGAGTTCGAGACGCTTAAACTGGCGAACAAAATTTGGTATATACCTTTGGCACAAAAAGACGAAATAGCCTACACAAGCACTGTGATAGTGCGTTTGGAGGCCGAAACGAGCTCAGATCGCGATTTTGGCACCACACAGCAAAGGTGTTTTGATCTCGGAAACACGCTGAGTATGCTCACCAAGATTTGTGCGATTCTCAGACTGCAAACAGAGGAGTGTCGACGGCGCCCTAGATGAAGCGATGACCTGCTCTGATACCAATTGTTGGAAATAGATGTCTGTGGAAGCACGCGAACAACACAAGGAAGAAGAAGAAGAAGCTTGGAGCACAAACACACAATACTGAATGTATTACTAGAGAATGTACAAAGATAAGTAGCCCATTAGGGCAATAGGCGTATATACAAGCCGGGGGAAAAAAACCTCCTAAAGAGGGAAAAAAGTCCCCCGGCGGTCCTAGTGTGTTCACACACATCACTACCTAAACATATCAACAAGTAGAAGCTTACCCCCGATATTTTAGGAACTCTGCAGAGTATGACTAGTGACCACTTCGAGACACTTTTCTCCCAATTGGCTAAATGAAATTTCTTCAAACTTTGAAAGCTTGTAGTAGACGTTGATCTTGTTCCAACAAGCTATAGATTATTGAAAATGATATTGCAATCACGGAGATATGAGCAAGACAAGTACACTGTTCTGAGTGACAATGATAGAGATGAAGATGGATGTAACTTGCAATGTAATGTATTATATAAAGATGTTATCCATGATCATTGGCATGAATATGATGCCCAATGATAGTGATAGAAGTAGGCTATAGTGTAAGCCTATCAAGTACATCAAATGATCAACAATGAACTTCAATAAAAGGGCTCTATTGGCCATGATATTACAATCCACTTTTATAGATGCTTTGCCTCCAAGTTTGAATTCAAATTCAAACTTGGCTTTACCTAAAGGATCTCCTTCAAGTTAGGAGTTATTCCCCCAAAATGATTTGTAGCTTTTATCTCTCCTAAATCCACGAATTTAGTGAATTTACAATATTCTCTTCATGCAAAACAATTTTACATTGGGTAATGATCAACTTATTACATGCTAGTGTTCATATGCTCCATCAAATGGATGCACACATCTTCTTCAAAGTCTAGCCAAGTGTGATGGCTTGATATTTGCACCAACATATCTAATAGCTACCTCCCATATGTGCAAGCATCACAAGTCCTTTTAGGAGCTAAAGGACCACAAATGTGAAGACTACTTAGGAAACAACAAAAGTCTTCTGAATCTGCTTCCAACTATAATGACACATTGACATCCATAGGTGTCTCAATAGGCTTGAAATCTGTCATCTCAAACTTTTCCAATAATTTCTGAATCTATTTTTGCTATGTCATGTAGATACACTCATCTCTATATATGAACTCAATCCCAAATACCTAATTCATTTATGTCAAAGGTATGCTTAAGTTGTTCTTTAAACAAATGAAGATCTGAATCTTTGGAACCTATGATAATCATATCACTTTGAAGTGCATATTGAACACTAGTTGGTTCATTCTCAACTAAAATAAGTGCTAAAATATTATGAACCTCAAAATGTTCTCCAGAATTTACTTGGTCTCCTTGTTGTCTCCTTCTTATCTCCTTGTCTGATTTTTGGTTCTGTTGGTGCAAATGCCAAGCCTTCACACTTGGCTAGGCATTGAAGAAACTATGTGCAAAATTTTGAAGGACCACATGAACCATTGCTTATGATTTTTTACCATTAACTTTTGTAAACATCTTTTGACTTGGAGGAATCTTGTAATGCCACTATACTCGTGGAGTTAGGAGAACAATAAGCTACGAGTGCTCATGAGAGAATATCTCCACATTTAGATGAAGAACTTTTAGGTGGAAAATCATCTGAATTCCAAATTCAAATTTGAAGAATTTCTCTATAAAAGAGACTTGTAATCCCACGGCCATTAGAGCCTCATTACTGAGCATATTGTAGATCATTTGTTGTTGTTGGGAGGCTTACACTATAGAATACTCTTATCACCATCATTGGGCATCATATTCATGCCAATGATCATGTACAACATTGTTATATAGTACACTATATCATTGATCATGTTCATCTCCTTCTCTACTATGTCTACTTAGAACAATGTACTTGTGATGACCATATCATAGTACCTTGTTATCCATTTTCCATGACCTATAGCTTCTTGGAACAAGATCAAAGTCTAATACAAGAAGTCAAAGTTTGAAGCAATTTGATTTAGCCAATTTGGAGAAATCGGCATCGAAGTGGTCACTGGTCATTCTCTACACATTTCCTAAAAAGTTGGGGGTAAGGCTTCAATTGCTAAATTGATTGCTTAGTGTGTGATTTATAGTTTTAAATGATTTCACTGAGAATAATATCCAGTAGGTGTCAAGACCAAAATAGCAAGTTTTTGGTCACATGCTAGTTGCAAAGTTTTGATTCAATTGTTTGAATCATCATCTCCAAAGTACATAGGTAATTTATTTGTTTCATTTGCAAGCTAAGAGGGCTTACAACATAACTCTGAAGTGAAAGAGGGTAGGTACAAAGCAAGGATTAGCAGTACTAACTCATCTTCTTGGGGTATCCATCCATCTATCCCAACAGTGGTATCAAAGCAAATTGAGGTAAAATGGGAGATGGTTTCCAACTTTTTATTGATAAATTGGACAAGAATAATTTCCAAGCATGGTCCTTGAGGATGAAGACATACTTACAAGGAAGGAGTCTCTATGGATACATATCAGGTGATGAGGAGATGCCCATTTTCAGAAGCAAAGGACAACCTACAAGAGAGGAGCTTGAAAGACTCAACTCATGGTGTGCCAAAGATGCATTAGCAAGGTCATATTTACTTAACTCTATCTCTGACTTCCTTCTTCCACAGATGATTAATTATAAAACATCCCAAGAGACTTGGGATACATTGTCTTCATACTTTACTTCTAATACAAGAGCAAGAAAGAATCAATTGTGGATTGAGTTTATCACTCAAAGGAAGCAACCCAAGCAAAGTGCGTCAGATTATGTGACCAAAGTCAAAGATGTAGCTCACCAATTGGAAAGCATAGGAGAGGACATTGAAGAGGAGCAAATAGTGAGACAAGTAATCAATGGCATCAAGGCATATGACAAATGGGAAGCCTTCACAACTGCCATGGACTTATACATGGACACGCTAGATCTTACCACACTCATGGGGCAACTCTTTACCCATGAAAAGTCTAAAGAGAAAGGGAAAAGCAAAAATATTAAAGATGAAGGTACTACTTCTCAAGCTAACTATGCAGGAAGAGGTAGGAACTCAAGAGGAAGACGCAGAGGAGATAAGCAAGGTAGGGGGAGACCTTTCAACTCTTCCTCATGCAACATATGTGGATTGTCTAATCACACTATAGATGAGTGCTATAGGAACTACAAGAATTAGAGAGGAAGAGGATATCAAAGAGGTGGCTACGCACAATCAAGAGGAAGATTCAATCATACTCAAGGCTACAACAACAACAACTACAACAATAACTACAAAAACCACTACCAACGAGGTTACAAATCAAGGAAAGACTTCAACAATTACACAGAGGATCAAGAGGATTCCCTTTTGATTATGAACATGACTTCAAAGCAAGGTATGAATGATGAAACCTCTTCTATATTGATTCAGGATGTTCAAACCATGGCATGCAATGTAGCTCTTCTCTCTAACCTTGAGGAACCCAAGGGAAAGCACCAAGTGCAAACAGGTGATGACACCAAACATTCAGTGGTCAAGGTAAGAAATGTCGAAACTTCTAATGGGAATAGAAATCTGTTGAGCATGGTTCTATATGTACCTACAATCACCAATAATTTGATGAGTGTTGGACAGATTGTGGAGAACAGTTTGCAGGTTAGGTTCAACAAATATAGAGCTTTGTGAAGGACCCACAACATGGATTTAAGAGAATTTCCAAGGGAGAAAAGACATGTAGATTATTTACATTTGAACTTGAAGATACAAGGAATATTGCACTTTATAATTACAAAGATCAAACATTGTCAGAGCTTGAGATTTGGCATAAGAGATTAG
Source organism: Ceratopteris richardii (assembly GCA_020310875.1). Classification (NCBI taxonomy): domain Eukaryota; kingdom Viridiplantae; phylum Streptophyta; class Polypodiopsida; order Polypodiales; family Pteridaceae; genus Ceratopteris; species Ceratopteris richardii. The sequence goes on along the minus strand of CM035439.1, from coordinate 133,240,585 downwards.
GGCATATTGGTGACAAAATTTTGAAGCAAATATGTAGAGATCAATGTGTGCTTGGCATACCTAATGTATCCAACCAACACATGATCTATAAATGTGGTGCATGTCGGTTTGATAAATCACACAGTTTACCCTTCTCAAAGAAATGCTACATGCATGAAGATTACTTGGAACTTGTCCACACAGATGTGTGGGGATCAAGCAAGGACTCTTCAATTTTAGGCTCAAGGTATTATGTACTTTATGAAGCATAAAGATGAAGTATTCAGTTGCTTTAATAGGTATCTTACACTTGTGGAAAACCAAAAAGGAAGAAGCCTAAAGAGATTAAGGTGAGATGGAGGAGGTGAGTACTTCTCCATTGAATTTGATGCATTCTTGTAGGATAGAGGAATCAAAAGGGAAATTACAACAAGATACATCCCTGAGCAAAATGGGGTAGCAGAGAGGAGAAATAGATTGATTGTGGAAACAACTAGATCGATGCTTAATGAAAAAAGGTTACCTAATTATTTGTGGGCAGAAAGTGTATCTACTGCCACTTATCTTATTAACAGTTTCCATCCAAATCACTTGATGGGATGACCCCATATGAAGCATGTCATGGTAGGAGGCCATCACTTGATCATTGCTCAATTTTTGGATGTGTTGCTTATGTGCATATCCCATCTCAGATGAGAGGTAAGCTAGACCCTAAGGTAGAGAAGTGCATCTTCATAGGTTATGATTTAAATCAAAAAGGATATATATTTTAGAATCCATCCAACAAGGGTTTTATAGTCACTAGAGATGTTGTGTTTGATGAGAATGGTTCTTAGTTTGAAAGTGAATGCAGGAAGGTTAAATTGCCATATGACCTGGAATAGGAATTTCCAAGCCTCACCAAGGAGGAGCCAAACCAAATTGAAGATATCAAATCAGATGATGAGGACATCATCAACCTAGAAGATTTCAGGGCATGGAAATCAAAGGGCAAGGCCAAGATGAAGAGGTTGGAAGACTTACCTGAATCATCCAAGAAAGCTCTAAGGAGATCACAAAGGGAAAGAAAGAAACCAATCAAATATGGGTATGACACTTGTTTAGTTACTAAGCAATCCATTTATCTTGCTAAGGATTTATCATTTGAAGAACCTACTTCATATGAAGAAGCAAATACCAAGGCAAAATGGAAGGAAGCTATGGATGAAGAAATAGAAGCACTCAAGGAGAATGATACTTGGGAGCTAGTGCCAAAGAAGGAATCAATGAAGGTAATTGGTTTTAGATGGATTTAAAAAAATCAAGAGAAACTCAGATGGATCCATAAACAGGTATAAAGCTAGACTTGTGGCTAAGGGTTTTGCACAAACCCAAGGAGTTGATTATGAAGAGACATTCTCACATGTGTCTAAAATGTCAACCATCAAAGTATTGGTAAGTGTGGCTGCATCAAGGAATTGGAATATGTACCAAGTGGATTAAAAAATGCCTTTCTTAATGGTTGGATTTTAGAGGAGGTTTACGTGGATCAAGCTCTTGGTTATGAAGACCCAAGCAAGGTAAATTATGTATGCAAACTAAACAAAGCTCTTTATGGATTGAAGCGGGAACCTAGGGCATGGAACCATAGGTTAATGTACTATCTTCAAGATCAAGGATTCATGATGAGTAAAGTAGATACTTCTGTGTTTGTCAAGAGAAGTAATTCAAAGGTGATATATCTATGTGTGTACATTGATGATATCATTCTTATAGGTAGTGATGCCAATGGCATCAATCAAATCAAGAACCTGATGATGCAGTAGTTTAAAATTAGTGATATAGGGTCACTAAAGTATTTTCTTGGACTTGAATTTGTCTACAAAAATTCTGGAATTTATATTACTCAAAGGAATTATGTGTAGGACATGTTGAAGAAGTTCCACTTTGAGAATGCCAAGATAACTAGCACTCCTATGGAGGTAAACCAAAAATTAAGTTCATATGAAGGTGATTTGCGTGAAGACATTGCAGGATATCAAAGCATAGTAGGAAGCCTAAACTATGCTACATTGACAAGGATTGATATTTCTCATGAAGTAAGTGTCTTAAGTCAATTGATGCAAAAACCTAGAGCACCTCACTTGGAAGTTGCCAGAAGGATTTTGAAGTACCTCAAGGGTACTCAAAATCAAGGTTTATACTTTCCATACACATCAAATTTGGACATCAAACTTTATTCAGATGCAGATTGGGTAGGTTGTAAAGATGACAGGAGGACTAACTCAGGTTATCTTTCATTTGCAAGAGATAAGCCCATTTCATGGTCTTCCAAGAAGCAACCTACTATTTCTTTATCTTCAACAAAGGCTGAATACAGAGGATTAGCCAATGCTACTCAAGAAGCCATATGGATGAGATTGTTATATTCAGATTTGGGACTACATTCTTGTTGGAGATAGACGTCTGCGGAAGCACGCGAACAGCACAAGGAAGAAGAAGAAGCTTGGAGCACAAACACACAATACTGAATGTATTACTAGAGAATGTACAAAGATAAGTAGCCCATTAGGGCAATAGGCGTATATACAAGCCGGGGGAAAAAAACCTCCTAAAGAGGGAAAAAAGTGCCTCGGCGGTCCTAGAGTGTTCACACACATCACTACCTAAATATATCAACAAATCCCCCCTGGGAGTGATGCGGTGAACAAGTAGCTGGCACTCATGTATAAGGAAGTGCCAAGCTATGTGGAAATCACTCCACAAAAGGAAGTAAGCCCAAAGCTTTGCGAAAAGCTTCAAACTTCTCCCTAGGCAGAGCCTTCATGAAAAGGTCTGCAATGTTCTCCTGCGTGGGCACATATGCCAAGCTGATCTCCCCAGCAGAGAACCTCTCCCTGACATAGTGATAATGCACCTCAATGTGCTTAGTGCGAGCATGGAACACAGGGTTCCTCGCAACTTCCAATGCGCTCTGACTGTCAGTGAAGATGGTGGTGGCAGAAGACTGGCCAACACCCAAATCAGCCATAAGGCGTCTGAGCCACACACACTCAACAGTCGCTGTGAAAGCTGCCCTATACTCAGCCTCACAACTGGAAGTGGCCACAGTAGGCTGCTTCTTGCTCAACCAAGATATACATGAGCTACCAAGCATGAAGCAAAAACCACTGGTGGACACACGAGTGTCATAGCAACTAGCGCAATCTGAGTCAGAAAAAGCATGCAAATCTGGCAGTAGTGATCCCCCCTTGGGATAAAACAACCCAAGTAGCCGAGTACCACTCAAGTAGCGAAAGATGCGCTTAACCGCTTTCCAATGCGTGACTCCTGGGTAATGCATAAACCTGCTCATCTGTGAGACAACAAACTGAATATCTGGCCGAGTAATGCATAAGTAAAGCAAGCATCCAACAGCCTGCTGATAGAGAACAGCATCAAATGCATCTCCAGCATCATGAAGACTCAATCGTAAACCTGTCTCCATAGGAGTGGCAATAGGCTTACAGTCTTCAAGGCCAAAACGCTGCAATAATGTGTCAATATATTTCGTTTGACACAAAGCCATTCCACCATCAACGTGCATAAACTGAATGTGCAAATAGTGATGCAAATGCCCCAAATCAGACATCTCAAATGAGGCATGCAAATCAGCCTTAAAATCAGCAATATGTGTCTCAATAGGACCAGTGAGCAACATGTCATCAACATAGACAACAATGATCAGAAGCACATCATTAGCACGTTTAACATATAAGGTGCTTTCAGTTGAACTGTTCTCAAAACCATGTGCAATCAGATAGGCATGTATCTTCTCATACCAAGCACGTGGTGCTTGCTTTAAACCATATAATGCCTTCTTTAACCTGCAAACCTGGTTTTCATGCCCTTTCTGCACAAAGCCACGGGGCTGAAAAACATACACTTCTTCATGCAAGTCACCATTCAGAAATGCTGTCTTAATGTCCAACTGATGTACATTCCAACCATGATGGGCTGCAAGTGCACAAATGCTCCGAACAGTAGTCATACGGCATGTAGGTGCAAAGGTCTCATCAAAATCAATGCCTCTTTCCTGCGCATAACCCTTTGCAACAAGCCTAGCCTTATACCTGTCAACGGTACCATCAGGTTTACGCTTCAGCTTGTATACCCACTTAGTGCCAATGGCCTTCTTGCCAGGAGGCAAGTCACATAAGGACCATGTACCATTCTTCATTATAGCATCATATTCAGATTGCATAGCAGCCATCAAATTTTCTGAATTCTGTGCTTCATCAAAAGAAACAGGCTCATTCTCATCATAGAGACTAGATGCAGCCATAGCATAGCAATCTGATGCAAAGGAGGCACTATGAGAGCCTGAACGAGTACGATATGACAAAGGTGCATCTAATTTGCTATCACGCAAAGTATGCACCAGCCATTTTGGCATAGTTTTTGCCTGCTCAATATCAACTCTCTCATCAGCAAGTGCATCATGTAAATCTGCATCAGAAATGGAATGATCTACATCATCATATGAAACCTGCAAAGGCTGAGAAGTTGCCTCATTAGGACTAGCACTAGCCTGTCCACCTGTAAAAAGAGGCATCAAAGTATCATACATATCTTTGGAGCTAACAGATGTCTCCTTAGTACATGAAAGCAATGGCTGAATAGCATCTTCCACAAAGACAACATCACGGCTAACCAGAATGCGTTTAGTCTGTGGATGATACGACGATAGCCTTTACTTTCTGAACTGTACCCAACAAAAATACATTTTACTGCCTTATCATCCAATTTTCTGCGATGTTGTTCAGGCACTAATGCATATGCCAAACAACCAAAAACACGCAGATGAGCAACAGATGGCTTGCGGTCATGCCAAGCCTCATATGGAGTGATAGACTGCAACGCTTTAGTGGGACACCTGTTCAGTACATATGCTGCACACATGACAGCCTCAAGCCAGAAACTATGTGGTAAAGCCTGACTTTTGACCATGCACCTCGCCATCTCCATGAGTGACCTGTTCTTTCGTTCAGCAACTCCATTCTGTTGAGATGTATACGGTACTGTACACTGGTGTTTTATCCCACGTTCAGCCAAAAATGCATTAAAATCTAAAGACATATATTCCCCCCCTCGATCAGAACGGAGGGTGCCCATTTTACATGCTGACAGATTTTCAGCCAAAACCAAAAACTGTTTGAAGCACATGAACACTTCGGACTTTGCTTTGAGTGGATATACCCATGCATGCCTGGAAAAATCATCAATGAAAGTCACAAAGTAAAGGTAATTTCCAAAAGAGGGTGTCTGCATAGGACCACAGACATCACTATGTACAAGCTGCAATTTCTGCGTAGCCCGAACTGAACCATCTTTTGGAAAGGAAGAACGCTGCATTTTGCCCAAAATACAGCCTTCACAAACATGTTTTCCAGGTGCCTCAAGTTTGGGCAAAGAGGACACCATTTCAGATTTCTGTAGGCGTAACAAACTAGCAAAATTCAGATGACCAAAGCGTGCATGCCAAAGCTTTGCATCTGACATAGCCTGAGAATCATGAACTGCACATGCCAAATCATTCACAGATCTTTCATAGTCTATGAGCTTATACAGCCCACGACATAAGATGCTAGAAGCAATAATCACATCACCATTTTGAGAGATCATGGACTGTACACCTGTCATCAACGAATTTCACAACCAAGCCAATCTTGGCTAATGCAGAAACTGATAACAGGTTCTTTTTGATCCCTGGCACAAATAAAGCATATGACAAAGTGAAAGAACTACCATCAGCAGTAGTCAAAATGATCTTACCAACTCCCATAACAGGATAAGAGGAGTTATTGGCGCATGTGATAGTATTCCCTGTAGGGGCAGGCTCGAGTGAAGAGAAGAAACTGCGCTGCGAGGTAATATGTTTGGTCGCCCCACTGTCAAAGTACCAAACATCTGAGTCTACTGCAGACATGCACTGATCATGAGAAGATGGGTCAAAACTGCAGACAGTAGTAAATGCCTATTCTTCTTCCTGCACAAGATTTGCAGACTCTGTTTTTGGTGTAGAGGCCTCTGCAACAACCATTCCAGCCTCTTTCTTCTTTGCCTCTTTAGCAGCCAATTTTGGACAGTTCTTTATAATATGATCATTTCCTTTACAGTACTTGCAAAACTATTTCTGCTTTTCTGATTTCTTTTCATCTTTATCCTAGTTCTTCGATTATGCAGCATTTACAGATTTTTGCTTACTAGTAGAAGAGCTCCATTTTCCTTTGCCCTTTTGACTAGCCAGGAAAGCTTGATCTGCAACACGCATAATGGACTTGTTCTGCCTGGACTGATCTTCCTGCAACAGAACAGAGACTAATTCCTCAAATGACAAGGCATTCAGATTGCCTTTCATCATCAACCGAAGAGAAGAGGCAAAACTCTGATATGAATCAGGAAGACCATTCAGAACGGTCTGCACAAGTGAGCTATCTGGTATAACCTCATCAGCAGAAATCAATTGTTCCTTCAGGTCTTTGATCTTTGTAAGAAAACTGTCCAGAGAATCACCTTCATTCATGTGCTCACTCTCCAACTGTTTTCGGAGGTAAGCAACACGAGCCTCATTCCTAGCCTGGTACAAAGTGGTAAGTGTATCCCAAGCATCCTTTGCTGTTCTTCAAGAGCGAATGTGAGGAATAATGGCACGCTTGACAGACAAGGCTATCAATGCATGTGCCTGGGCATCTCTGCCATCCCAACGAATCTGCTCTGTAGTAGGTGCAACAGAAACAGCAGCACGAACAGGAATCTGCGGAATATCATCTTCGACACCATCTTCATGAGCTCCAGTACCTCCAGCACCTGTATTTGAAGTACCTGTAGTCACAGGTGTAATAGGACGTCTTTCAACACCCTGCACAATGTTCCACAGTCCTTTTGCAACCAGTACATGTTGCATCATATAAGCCCATAATGGGTAGTTGGTACCATCCAACTTATCCTCAACAGCCAACATACGGAATACATCACTGCTTTCAGCCATGGCCGGTGACTAAAATACCTTGATGCAGAAAATTGACTGTATCTCAAAAAGTTGAACGGAACTGCCCAGACGAGTTCTGCTAGACCTGTAGCAGACTTCGAGACGCTTAAACTAGCGAACAGAAACTGGTATATACCTTTGGCACAAAAGGACGAAATAGCCTGCACAAGCGTTGCGATAGTGCTGAGTATGCTCACCAAATTTCGTGCGAATCTGAGACTGCAAACGGAGGAGTGTCGACGGTGCCCTAGAAGAAGCGACGACCTGCTCTGATACCAATTGTTGGAGATAGACGTCTGCGGAAGCACGCGAACAGCACAAGGAAGAAGAAGAAGCTTGGAGCACAAACACACAATACTGAATGTATTACTAGAGAATGTACAAAGATAAGTAGCCCATTAGGGCAATAGGCATATATGCAAGCCGGGGGAAAAAAACCTCCTAAAGAGGGAAAAAAGTGCCCCGGCGGTCCTAGAGTGTTCACACACATCACTACCTAAATATATCAACAATTCTAATTCACCTATGATCTTTGGTGATAAAACAAGCTCTTTGCATCTTGCAATCAATCCTATCTATCATGCAAGAACCAAGCATATAGAAGTTCACTACCACTATGTGAGAGAGAAGCTATTGAGCAAGGAAATTCAACTAGCATATGTGTCCACTAATATGCAATGTGGAAATTTATTGATCAAAGCACTTGATGGTACTAAACTTTGCAGGTTTAAAGCTCTGATTGGCTTGCAGGACATTCAATAGGATTGATGAAGAAGAGCAAGCCAAGATGCTTGGATTGAGGGGGAGTTGTTGGTGCAAATGCCATGCCTTCACACTTGGTTAGGCATTGAAGAAACTATGTGCAAACTTTTGAAGGACCACATGAACCATTGCTTATGATTTTTTACCATTAACTTTTGTAAAAGTCTTTTGACTTGGAGGAATCTTGTAATGCCACTAAACTTGTGGAGTTAGGAGAACAATAAGCTACAAGTTCTCATGAGAGAATATCTCCACATTTAGATGAAGAACTTTTAGGTGGAAAATCATTTGAATTTCAAATTCAAATTTGAAGAATTTCTCTATAAAAGAGACTTGTAATCCCACGGTGATTAGAGCCTCATTACATTTGTTGTTGTTGAGAGGCTTAAGCTATAGACTACTCTTATCACCATAATTGGGCATCATATTCATGCCAATGATCATGTACAACATTGTTATATAGTACACTATATCATTGATCATGTTCATCTCCTTCTCTGCTATGTCTACTTAGAACAGTGTACTTGTGATGACCATATCGCAGTACCTTGTTATCCATTTTCCATGACCTATAGCTTCTTGGAACAAGATCAAAGTCTAATACAAGAGGTCAAAGTTTGAAGCAATTTGATTCAGCCAATTGGAGAAATCGGCATCAAAGTGGTCACTGGTCATTCTCTACACATTTCCTAAAAAGTCAGGGGTAAGGCTTCAATTGCTAAATTGATTGCTCCGTGTGTGCTTTATAATTTTAAATGATTTCACTTGGAATTATTAGCTCTCTAAGCTAATTCGATTCACCCAAAAGGAATTTTCCTAATTGCTACTAGACTGTGAGCACTGAGCATAATATCTAGCAGGTGTCAAGACCAAAATAGCAAGTTTTTGGTCACAAGCTAGCTGCAAAAATATCTATTTTGATTCAATTATTTGAACCATCATCTCCAAAGTACATAGGTACTTTATTTGTGTCATTTGAAAAGCTAAAAGGGCCTACAACACAACTCTGAAGTGAAAGAGGGCATGTACAAAGCAGGGATTAGCAGTACCAACTCATCTTCTTGGGGTATCCATCCATCTATCCCAATAGGTTCTTCTAGTGTATTCCTTTATACCACTGTCCTTCGAGGTTTGAAATAACCACTTTGATGTATTCTTGAAAAGTGGTGGTATCCTTTTTGGTTCTTCAATATCATTTTCTTTTGGAACTCTCGAACCTTTTCCAACTTCATAAGTTGGAACATCAAGAGGTACTCTAGATGGACTAGGTACTGATGTAGGTAATGTAACTCTCTCTTCACCTCTATCTCTTAGGTTTTGAGTAGGTTCATCACCCCCCTTGTATGGCTGAATGTAAGCATCCAAATTCCTTTTGAAAAATGCATAGTCATCTAATTTTATGAAATCTGGAATTTCTTCCTTCTTATCATAAATCTAACTTTTTGCAACATATGCATTGCATGAGAGTAGGATATCACTTGTATATGGAACATAGAGTTTGTATCCTCTGCTTTCAATTGCATAACCAATAAAGACAGATTTAATGGTGTTTACATCAAGATTACCACGATCCTTCTTCTCAATGTGAACATAAGCTGGAGAACCAAATACTTTGAAATAACTCACCGTGGGCTTCTTCTCATAATAAGATTCATAAGGTGTGATGACCCTCAAAGCTTTTTTGGAAGACCAATTCAGATGTGATTACCTCTATGTACTTCATCAAGCTAAAACTTGGGAGAAAGCTTTTTGGATGACATCATACTACACATAATCTCAAGAAGTATCCCATTGTTTCTCTCTTCAACACCATTTTGTTCTGGCATGTAAGCAATAGTGAGTTGATGAGAGATACCTTTCTCTTCAAGAAAATACTTAAATTCCTTAGACATGTATGCTCTTCCTTTGGATAACTTTCATTTTCAACTATAGATAATAACTTCTTGAAAGTAGGAAAAACCTGTGACTTTACTTTAAGACCGTAAATCCATGAATATCTTGAGAAATCATCAATAAACATAATAAAGTACCTGAAACCTTGAATGGGATTCGCTCTCATTGGACCATTCAAATCTGAATGTATGATTTGCAACTTTCTTGTGGCTGTGATATATCCATGCTTCTTGAAAGGTATTTTTGAGGCTTTCCTTCAAGACATCCTTCACATGAGTCTTCAACATCTGGTAAACCAAAAGTAGGAAAACTCTCCACCATACCTTGATCTTTGATATGCTTGAGAGTTGTGTCATTGATATGACCAAATCTAGCATGTCATAACTTCATGTTCTCTATAGGTGTAGTAGACCTAGCAACATTAGCATGAATAATTTTGGTTAACATGAACATGCCACTTCTGTTTTCACCTTGAAGTAGGCAATGCTCCTCATGAGGTGAGAGGATTTGATATGAATCTTTGTTATAAACAAATTTCTAACCATCTGAAAAGAAATTAGAGATAGAGAGCAAATTCTTCTTCATGTCTTGAACAAAAAAGAACATTGGAAATTGTGAAATTAAGCACGTGATATGGACTTAAGGTTTACTTTTCCAACACCTAAAGCATCCAAATCATGACTATCCACAATGGTCACTCTTCCACCTAAAGAGTTAGAAAGGGAAGAAGATACCTTTCTACAACCTTTCATATGCTTAGTATCTCTAGAATAAAAAATCCAAGGATTATATGAGATTGCATTTAATGATCCCTGATCAAAAGCTACTTCTTCAATTGTAACACATGCATATGAATCTACCTCTGAAGTTTTAGGTTTCGGATCATCTTCAACACTATTACCTAATGCTTTCTTCTTCTCATTAAAAATCCTTGCTTTGCATTCTGCTCTAAAATGACCCGGTTTCTTACACTAATGGCATACTCCTTTCTTTGAATCAGATGTAACCAAATACTTTGATTTTGGTGTAGAGGAAGCATTAGGAGAAAGACTAGTAGTCTTTTTTTCTTCCCCTTCGGCGATTATAACATGGCTTCATCATTCTCTTCCATAGCCTTTTGTTGATCTTCATCTTGAAGTAACAAGAACACTAACTCTTCAAATGAGAGTTCTCTATCTCTTGTAGAGAAAGATGAAGTGTGTTGGCTAGGTGTCTCCTTAGGTTAGCTTATCTAGCAGGGTTTCTACTCTAATAGAGATTCTCTAACTCCAACTAAGCATGACGAGAGGTTTTGCATGAACTAATCTGCCTCTTGACTCCCATAGCAATATATGGAAGTGATAGTGCATCCCTTGAATCCCATCTGTATTGCTCTTCTATAGGAAATAATTTGTTAGTAGTATGGATGACTGATGATGAAAGAGTTTCTTCTTCTCGACTAACCTCTTATTGAGCAAAAATACGAACATAGGTTCTTCTAGAAGATGAAGTGGTCTCTTCTCAAACTTGTATTGGCCTTGGATAAGTACCATTGAAAATATTCCACAAGTCCTTTGATAATAACAAATTCATCATCATAAAACTCCACATTGGATAATTAGACATTCCTTCAAGCTTGTCTTTTGCCTATCTAAATAAAAAACTAATGAATGAACAAGTGGGGAAAGATGTGGACTTGTTACTTAAAGTATGTTACTGACACAAACTCCTCTAGATGTCTCTAGATGTAGATCACACCTCCTCCAAGTGTGTGAGAACACTTCCTCTAAAAGAGGACCTCCTTGATCTCCTTGTGTTGAGCTTGAACTCCTTGAGTGATGCACATAAAGTGTGGCAATGCCTTGTTTATATAACTTATGAGTTCCTTGGAAAGCAACTCCAAAAGCTTAGAATTGCGAATTGTATCGCTATGAAATACGATTAGAACCTTTGCTAATTTTAGTGAACCAAAAATCTGACTTTGCCACCCGTGGTGTTGATTTCTGTGCCAAAAAATCTACGAGAAACAATTATCACAGGTGGATTTAAACTTGGGAACCTCTGTTGAAAGCGCCTTGCTCTATCCATGCCACCAAATTGCTTTTGGTTATAGAGCATCTTGAAAGAACAATTTATGGCTACTAAACTCAACTTTGGGACATTAATTCCAATGTTCACCAATTGTAGAGAGACTAAATCAAAGTTGAATCCAAAGAAATGTCACTTTGGTGAAAAAGGGAATTCTTCTTGTGCATCTAGTGTGAGCCAAAGGTATGACCCTAATCCAAAAAAATTCTTAGCCATATTGAGATTGCGAAGGCAAAGGACACCAAAGGAAATCGAGATTTTTTGGGGAAAATTTGGCTATCATAGGTAGTTTATTAGAATGTATGCTTACATTGCTTAACCTCTTGCGAGGCTACGTGGTAAGGATGTTCCCTTCAAGTAGGAAGAAGAGGAATAAAGGTCCTAGTGAATCATGAGACTAAAACTTATTGAAGCATCGATCCTGGTTACTACTAATTGGTCTAAATATTTCTATGTATGTGTAAGTGAAATAACCTATGTAGTTGGGGTAGTTCTTACTCAATACAGTGAGTATAAATTGGATGATCAATAGAATATGCAAGTGGGATATTGACAATGGTGTAAAAGAATTAGAACACCAAAATCAAAAGCATTGGCAATGGTGTTTGTAGTGCAAAAATTCAGGCACTATTTGCTAGGGGTCAAATTTGGGATCATCACATATCATTAACCACTGATATACTTATTGAATAAAACACTAGAGGTAAAGACACATTATGGAGATGGCTCCATTTGTTTCAAGAAGTTTATTTTTTCATCATTCATAGGTAGGGCAAAGAAAGCATCATGGCTAATGATTTGTCTAGATTCATCCTAGAGAAACAAGTGATTAGAGTGCATTATGAGTTCCAAAATGCAGAATTGCTATGAAGACATTAGAGAATTTTTCACTACAAGGAAAAAGCATAAGAGTATATGCAAAAAGAAGGAAAAAGAAGCTAGGTATATGCAAAATAAGTATTTTTTGATAAACAAGAGACCTTATACCATCATCAATGGAAAGCTATATAATTATGGGAAGGATAATATCCTTACAACGTGTATGAAGGAACATGATGCATGAAATATTCTTAAAAATTCAGATGAATTTATAGGTGGTCCACACCTCACTTGCCACATTATGGGTCAAAGATTTCTGGACTATGGTCCCCAACATTATTTAATAATGTAGTGGAAAACGCATAAGAGTATGATGCATGCCACATTATGGTCCCCAACATTATTTCATGATGTAGTGGAAAAAGCATAAGAGTATGATGCATGCCATGTAGAGCCAAGACAACACCTCTTGGTAGTATCCACCTCATGGCAATATGAGAAATGGGACTTAGTCTTTGTTGGACCCATTTATCATGCAACCTCTCCTAAGAGAGACAAGTATTTGCTGATTGTAGTAGACCATGTTATGAAGTGGGATAAGGCCATTGATTCACTAAACTCTACTAGCTAGATTGCTGCTAACTTTTTGTGTGCTAATATCTTTTGTAGATATGGGCACACAAGGACACACTTTATTAATAAAGTTTTCTAAGAAATCTTTAACAAGTACAAGAGTCTTCATTGCACTCAAAACACTTATTATCCAAGGGAAAATGGGAAAGCAGAGAATCGAAGATAACGATTATTCTCATTTCGTTTGATATTCCAAAAGGAACATTTGAAGCATTGTAAGTAAAAACTTATTAGTACTTTCTTCCAAACCATTGGCTCGAGGATAATATGGGGAGCTAAACTTACACTCTATCCAAAAATAATCGGTGATAGATTTAATAAGTTGATTAAAAAAATGAGTACCACGATCTGAAACTAATTCTAATGGAAGTCCAAATCGAAGGAATAATTTAGTGATTAGAACTGTAGCAATGCTTCTTTTAGTTGAATGTCGTAAGCACCAAGCTTCTTCCCATCGAATATAGTAATCAATGCATGCCAAAATAAAGGATTTTCTGGAACTGACTGGAGGACAGATAGGACCTATAAGGTCCAAAACCCATTTTTGAAAAGGTTCCAAATGAAGAATAGGTTACAGATGAAAACGATGTATATCTTAAGGTTCACCCATGCGTTGACAAGGATCACACATATGTACATAATTGCGAACATCTTTGTGAAGGGTTTGTCACCATAACCCACTTTGTAGAATTTTCTTTACTATTAAATATGTGCCACAATGACCACCTAAAATTCTAGAATGAGCTTCCAAAATGATAGCTGTAATTTCATGCGTGTGGACATAATGAAGCCAAACTCCGATAATATCTTTACAATACAAATGATCAAGGATAATAGAAAAATGTCTGCTTCTTAAAGCTAACTTTCCCCAAGCTACGATCTGTAAATGGGGAGGAGGGACACCTATGGCAAGAAAAGACATCATTCCATCATACAAGGTAGGAGTACCTGATTCTGGTTCAACATTATCAACAATATGAAAAAGATCTGCATCTAGAAAAGAATAATCGATCCCATCGTGGTTGCCAAATGTTTGGTTTTATTTTACTTTCATAGTACAAGGGATTCAAGGAATGGGAATTACCAAAATTTGTTTCTTCTTTTTTCATAAAGAGAGTTTGGCCTTGGCCTACTCTTCCGGACTTTAATTAAAACAGAAGAAAATATTACAAGTGAATGGGACTAGTGCCCAAGGGACCCCCCAAATCCCACAAAGCAAGGGTAAAGTTTGAGGCTCTAGAGTGTATTACAAAGGAGGTTAATAACCCTCTCGTCCCCCTCATGTGGGACCCATTTTGGTTTAATTTTGTTGTTATCGATGAGAAACACTCTATGATGCCTAACGGGTGGGGTTTTCTTGCAGTTGGCGATTCTTTTGCCAAGGACGAACAAAGACTTCTTGATGGATCACTCTTTCGGAGGGTGCCCAAAGTTGTAGGCACATCACTCCCTCCAAATCTTCTAGAGGGTTTCCCCTCTTATAGTGTTCCATAGAGTTGTAGAGAAGCTGATCACTTCTCCCAAAATCGCTTGCTTCCAAGTGATTTGTTCCTATAGCCTTAGAATATTCCCAAGGGTCTGCTAGAGGCGGAGAGACTTGGGGCATGGGAAGAAGATGTGACCAAGTTCCTCAATGTTATGACAACAACACTTGCACCATGACAGAGCCCCACATATTTTACTAGCCTTTATACTAGTCCAGATACCACAGTGGAGGATTTGCCACATGAGAACTGACTTTTTGACATCGATGAGGGGATGCTAGATAGATATGAACTTCATCCCAATGCAGCTTAGTCCAACTCAGGCACCACTTCTTGTTAAGCATGATATGGTAGTCCTTGTTAACCTTGATCCTAGAAATTTTGGATCAACAATTACCATTGTGACATATCAAACCCTCTTGGCATGGCCGATCCCACCCAAGGAGGATACAATTTTTTGATTGATCCCACACAGAGCATCTACTTTGGAGGAGAATCCATTCTTCATAGTTCACTCTTATATCGGGGTTTGTGTCCTCAAAGCTAATCCGCTGGCCAGATTCTTGTTTCCAAAGGTGTATCCAATATCTGAAACCCTTGTTCCATAGCCTTTTAGCATTTTGAAGATTCCAAGAGGCCACACCCCTGATGCCCATGATAAAAAACTAGATTGAGTCATTTTGTCTAATGTCTACTACCCATTTCCAATCTTCTTTGATTCTGATAAATTTTTTTGAATTTGTTCTAACTCTTCCACATGGATTGAACCAGATTAGAAACTTTAGGGGAAATCAGAATTGATGAGAAAATTAGGGGTAAGGAGGTCCAACTCCTTCTAGCTAGGGAGGTCGACTAGTGCTAACTCGTTATTGTTCTTAAAAATGAGTTTGGCCCAAGAGGTCTCACTATTGCACTAAGCTTTGCCGACCCATTTTGCAGCCAATTTGTCAACCATGCCTTCAATATCCATAATGCCCGACCCCCACAATCCTTTTGGCTGATGCAGGTAGCCCATTTAATTTTGGGGACCCCCTTCTGTTGTGGTCCCCCGTCCAAAAAAAGTTTCTGTAGATTCTTTCCAACTTGCCCAACTCTTGATCCTTCAGTCTCTAGTACGAGAGAATGTAAATCATAGTGGGGATGAGGAAGGTATTAATTACCATGGTGCACCCAGCAAGGTTGATTTGCATACCCTTCCAATATGCTAGCTTGTTCCATCAAGAAATCAAAGCCCATCGGGATACTGCGTAGTCAAAATATCAAACCCCTGGGGATATATTAGCAACCATGGTCCATCAATAGTAGGGGTGGGGGACCGATGATGGCACTAAAGGCAGTTTTTGAGTGGTTAATTATGGAACCAAAGGCCTCACAAAAGGTGTCAAGGCGACCCTAGAAGGTTTCAATGCTGGATGGATCATTGTGCACAAATGCATTCATATCATCTACAAATAGCCTCATGATCATCTGGCCCTAGATGAGAGGTAAACCAAGACCTTTAATGTGGCCCATTTCCATATGATGCTGCACAAGGCGGCTAGGCCCTTCCGTGGAAACAATGAAGAGCAGAGGGGCCAATGGAAACCCTTGCCTAATAGATCGTTATAGTCTGATAGCCTTCAAAAGTTGGCTGTTGATATTTATTTATGTCGATGTGTTCCCTAGTAATGTAGCAATCATCTTAGTGAATTTCTGAGTGCAACCAAGGTCTTTGAGCGATTGGAGGACAAAGTCCCATTCAAGCTTGTCATAGGCTTTGTCAAAGTCAATTTTAATGAAGACATTATCTTGCTTGGACTCTTCTGCATATTCTGGACCAACCTGTATGTCTATAATAGCTTACAGTATTGATCTACCCTTGATGAAACCTCTTTGGTCCTCACTAAGCCACCTCTTCAAGTGGTAAGAGATTCTATTGGATATAATTTTTGCAATAATCTTGTACCCAGTTTGAAGCATCATGATTGGGCCCCAGTTTTCAATCCTATTCTTACTACCTTTTTTATGGATAAGCTTGATTAAGCCTTTTTTTAGGCATTCGGGAAGTGCATCGAAGGCCAAAGCCTCTGACCAAGCACAACAAAGTGGTCACCACCTGTTTGAAGGATTTGGAAAACTCATTTGTGAGGCCGTCAAGACCTGAGCTTTTTCCATTGGGGAGCATATTAATAACTTCAAGGATCTCATTATGTGAAATGGGTGCATCAAGGTGATGCTTCAGATTATGCGGTATTCTTGGGGGGAGAGACTCTCGTGATGGTTTCCATGCACTCCCACCTGTGGGGAGAGAGGGGTGCCGAAACCCCCAGGAGATGAGTAAAGTGGCCGACAAGAATACCATTGTTTTCTTTATCCCTTTCGCATTCGACCCCATTTCCACCAATCATGAAGGGAATAAAGTCTCTTGTTTGCTTCCTCTTGAGGATGCCACACATCTCCTTAGTTGATTTGTCGGCCTTACCCACCCACCAATCTTTGAAGTAGACTTGCATGTTTTTCCTTTGAATTTCTTCCTCTTGTCTTAGCAAGCCTCTAATTTTCTATAACCCAGACTCATATTGGTAGTTCCCTTTGTTCACTTCCTCCTCAAGATGCCAGAGTCTCAGATAGAGCTTCTCTCTCTACCTCCGCTGAACATTGTGCACCATCTTGCAAGTCCTCACTAGAATTTGATGCGTCTTCTCAACCGAAGCCCTCCAACATTTGGCCGGTTGCTTCAAAATAAAAAAAATGTTTAATTTCAAACTTAGAACCTCGTGAAAAGACGTGCATATAATCTTCATTTTTCCTTGCTTCATTATATCATGTTTAGCACTGCACATAAGCATTTGGTGCCCATCTATGAATCATATGGAGTACATATAATGGAAACTTTGTACCTGCCACGCAATAGGCTAACTCGCATATTAGCAAAAAGTTAAAGTATATAACAAATACATTATGGAGGTCTTCTGTGAGAGTATGAGGGATTAAAAAGGCTCCATGAATCAACGGTTTGAAGGATTGGATGGAGAGATTATGTGAAATGAAGTGTTTTTGTTGAAGCACGTTCATGAGTGCATCTTTCAGAACTAGTATCAGGCAACTCATGCTCAACTGAGATGGATTATCATGAAGGCTCAACTACATGGTGATGAGAAGATCTTTTTGAAAAATGGGAAACCTTGTTCCAGAGAAAAAAAAGTTCAAATCATGCAAGAGGGCACCTTTGATCCCTCCCAAAAGGTATCATTTTTTGTCCAAATTTGATGCTTTTTGTTCGTATGTATTGTTTGGAGTATTTTCTATAGGTTGGTGGATTCAATCTTTGGAGATTTTATCTCCAATTTCACTTTGGAAAGCGTCCAAATTTGATGCTTTTTCTTCGTATGTATTGTTTGGAGTATTTTCTATAGGTTGGTGGATTCAATCTTGAGAATTTATCTCCAATTTCACTTTGGAAAGCATCCAAAGTAGGCACTTCAAACGTGTTTGTAACCAGTGACAACCTAGTAGCTAGTCAACTTTGGATGCATGCTATTCTTTGCTCAAGTGTCTGATTCTGACGATTTTTAGCTTGTCCAGAAGCTCATTTTAAAAGCTTTCCAATACTACAAAGCTCATCAAAATGTGAGGAGATACTCTAGGTCTACATTGAGAATTTTCTCTTAATAGCCATCTTTTAAGCTTGTAAAAGTAGGAAATTCCTACTTAGCTTGGTAATTTTGTATATGCCGCACATGATGTGCCTTAGGAAATTTGATATATGTATATTGGCACATGTAGGTGCCTTAGGGATATTATATATGCACATGATTTGTGCTCTTGTAAACATTTATTATGCCCCAATGTTAAGGGGAAACACTATATTTCCTTTGTACAAAAGAAAGAGGATAGGTAGAGCAGATGTAAGTGGATCTCAAGGCATAACGAACCATAAGAGATGGAAGGCTTGATGAAAATATTCTCCTACAGCATTGAAGAGCCACTGGATGGTTGGATCATCATATGGAAGATCCCTTTACTCTTTCTTTCTCATTTTCTCATATTTTGATTGCATGATGCATAGTTTAGGGCATATGCATGGAATGTTTAAATTCTCTTTATTTAGGCAGTCATGAAAGTTTATACATCTTCATTTAAGGAAAGGATGGAAAAACATGCATATCTAGTTCCATGAATCTTGCAATGTTATCCATGGTACGCTAATTTAACAAAAATATAAGAAGTACCATACACACTTGTTAAGTATAGGGATATAATTAATATCCAAAAGTTCATTTTTATATATGGTGGGATATAATCCTATTCATTTCCACTTGAGAGAAAATCATTGAATCTTTATTAGAGTCTCATGGATGGATATTAAGGGTTATATATGATAGGAGTCCAAATGGAGAGTAAGTTAAACTTGATAGTTAGTGAAGGTAGTGAACCTTCAAAGAAAGTCTCTTAGTAATAGAGACTATTGGGTGTTGAGGGAAATGGCCATATGGAGTCTTATTTTGGATTTCTTAGAATTCAATGTAGTCAATTGACATTAGAGCTAGCTATTCTTGATGACATAGCCTAGATGGATACCACTTATGAAAGTTGGCATCAAGATGGATACCACTTATGAAAGTTGGCATCATGCATAGCTATCGCAAGGAGCATTTGTACATGCTCACAGGAATCACCAACTTCTTAGTATTGACCTTATCTCACTTATGAGAAATGGATTCCACTCAGAGAGGAAGTTAGATAGGATGCCGTATAGTATGAGAATCTACTAAGTACCTACTTTGGTACTTAAGAACTAACTCGTCTTGGTAGGTTGATGATCTTTGTATCATAACCAAGCTAGTCTATATTATATGGGATTCATGAGAATCCACGAGACAGGATATATGAGAGTTTCATCTTAATAAGGGAACTAGATGTATAATATGTTTAGTGATTTTATGCTTCATCATGTATATACATAGAAAAGGCAAACTTATTAGTGCTTGGATCCCTACACACAATCCTTATGGATTTAGACTATAGGATGCTAAGGGGAAGGCAATATACCTTCATCATTAGGAATGTGCACAAGCAATCCCATAGATTTCATGAAGTTGCATAGAGGATTATACGAGATACATTTATGATTTTCTCCAAGGTATTTAAGGTTTACTTACCTTCAAATGAGTCTCACAATATGATAAGGGGACTATGGATATCATGAGGAATACCCAAAAAGTGACTAGTTTCACTCATGCACATCACTTGAGTAAATAATGTAGAATTTTTGCTACACTATTAAGGAAACCAATTAGATGGGATCATAGAGATGGGTTTCATGAGAGAGCATCGACGGGTGCTAATGAGATTTGAGTGATGGTTAGGAGGGCCATAGTCTTGGCACTAGCTCTATGATTAGAGCATAGATCCCTAAGTGAGGAATAGATGGGGTATCACATGCATATATGTATGTTGGGATCTAAAAAGAAGTACTTAGACTGAGTCTTGGTGCCTAGGAACAAGTTAGTTTGGAATAGAAAGGGATAGCCATTGTCACATGTTGACTAGAACCAAACTATAATATTTCAAGGATATGGGATTCATTAAAGTCCACCTATATATTCCATTACATATATATGGAATATACATTAGATTTAGTGCAGGTATGACACCATGAATTAGAAGAAGGTTCCACTGGTATGGGATGATGGAAACGACTTCCCTTTGAGCAGTCTTCTTCTATGGATAGGGAGAAAAGTACTCATCATTCATGGTGACATATCTCACTAGGTCAAAGGAGAGCTCTTAGTAGACATCTCCTTAGGACTAGTTGTTATCTTTCATAATTCAAGAAAGATTTATTCTTCCAATAGAGAATGTGATGGGTAATTTTATCACCATTGGTATCACATACTCACTTTGTGGTTTTGAGGAAGGATAACTCCATTTTTATTATTGGATCATAAGGTCCATGCATAGAGGATGGTTGACAGAGATAGTTCTTTAGTATGGATACATGTGTATTTATTATGGTATCATGTCATATCATTGTTGGCCATATTGCAAGAGGGCTTTGACCCTTAGAAGGAATTTATTTCCTCCATTCTGCACAATATATACCTTCATTATTTATGGGAGATTTGTTCTCCATCTTTATAGGAATGTATGTAATGAGGGAGTATATATTAGATTATGGAAGAGAGGTGCAAATAAGTTCATAACTTTCCCTTTTAAGGAAAGGAGAAAGTGGGAAAACAGGATTTCTTCATCGGAGAAGAATACATTATGTTTTCCACTAGAATGAAGAGGTCTTTAGAAAACATCTCTTAGTCTATAATTTAAAGGAAACTCATTTACTCTACTTTTTAGTGTAATTTTCCTTCACATGGAAGTTTTATTCTCCACTATTTTGGGAAGGAAAAACATGGAGAATTATGTACATGTTCTCAATCATGGATAAGTAGAGTAAATGGATTCAACAAAGTCTCTTTCAAAGGGAAAGGGAAAGTGGAATAGGTTTTACTGGCAGAGCTCTATTCCTTAGAAGAGATGAGAGAGAGAGAGAGAGAGAGAGAGAGAGAGAGAGAGAGAGAGAGAGAGAGAGAGAGAGAGAGAGAGAGAGAGAGAGAGAGAGAACATTTCACTTTCTCACTTTTAGATTGTTTAGATAGGAATAGCACTCTCTATCAAAGACAAGAGGGAGATCAATTAATCGTGATGGTTAAATTGAGTCTCACTCATAGAATCTAGAGAGAAGTAGTTATGGTATTTCCATTGATTGGTTCTTGACTAGATGAGATGATCTAGTTATTCGCATTAATCACATTGGGAGTAGAGTTATGGCTTCTCTCTTTAGAGTTTCTAGGAGATAGGATAGGCCTAACCTATTGGGTTACCAAACTCTCATTTGGTGTTTTGTTATGAGGATGATGATTGAGCATCGGTTAGGAGAATGGGTACTTATGGATTCACTGCGTCTCAAGTAGGAATGCTTTTTGCATTCATATGGTAAACTAGAGGGAAGAGAAAATTATGGAGTTTGCATGGTTTCTATATATTCTCTTCCAAGAGAGCTTAGTCCAAAGGTAATGAATAACAAACCAAAGACTCCTTGGTTAGTGGAATGTAAAGATTCATTTTACTTCCAAGGAATTCTTTTATGAGACCTAGGATGGTGGATATGCATAGATCACAAGAATGGTTTAGGTAAAAAATATTACTTGTGAGTACACTCAAGGTTAGGAAGACCTAGAGTGCAATAAGGATAAGGCTATCATCTAAGTTCTAGATGGGTTTGGAGTCATTTTTTATGGGACTTTGTTCTACATTTCAGAGGACTCTATGGTTTATTATCTCCATTTTGGTATGGTCAGGCTTATAAGCTTGACACCTTACAATTGTTTTTCATATTATTACTCCGTAGAAGATATATCATATGGACTTAGGTCATATTGATGATTTTTATATTTTATGGGAGTAATAGTTTGAAAACTAGGTATATATGGGAGATAATAGGCACCACTAAGATGGTTTCCCACCTTTAAGATGATTTTTTATTAGACTTCTTAAGGGGGAGGATATGGGGAAAGAACACACAAAGATGATCATGTACAATTTGTACATGAAGCTCTAGAATATTTATATGGATTTATTTTTTAGGATGAAAATCTTTCCCAAGAAGGAAGGAATGTAATAAAGTAAGTCTAGGATCTAAGGGTCTGGTCTGTTCAGACAGATCTCAAATTAAACATCGTTTGTTCACTCATGTGTATGTTCAAAGATCTAGAGATTAGAGGTAAGTATAAGTTTATGTGCTCTCTTAAACAAGTTATCCATTTAGCCTAGTGGTTAAGTCTCAAGGTTGTGAAAGAAGAGGTCTTGGGTTCAACCCCCATGGGGAGTACGGGGAGAGATTTTTGCCCAAAGAGCCTTCTGAGTCGAGTTAACATGCATTAACTTGAGTTCAAAGAGACTTGGCTCAAGTGACCAGAATCTCAATCTCAGAGTTAGACTCATGACTCTGTCTTGATGCCTTCACAATCTCAATTGCAATCACAATTTCACTCTCAATCAAAATTTCAATCTCTCGGTGTCTTGAGTAAAAATTGATATCCATTGAGCTAACAATATTCAACTCCTCTATCATACATTCAAAACTGATTCTCAATACATCGAAGATATCTTCTGATTGCCACTTGAAGATGTGAACTAGATTTGAAACATCATGAAAGAAGTCGAATGCAAACTTTCAAGAAGGTGTATTGATACAATTGAAAAGTTTGATGAGATTTTGATGCATGAATATTTGTAAGTCATGTATGGATTTGTCTTCAATATTGCTTCATTCATGATCCACAAAGGCCCCCGGATCTATATATTCATTGGTTGATTCTTGTGATTATGTATATATCCTGGTCTAATGTGCCAGTTACAATGCATCACACTCATGTTCTATATGTTTGATCTTATGCGCATGAAACTCTGAATAATTATCTACATATAAATTCTCATTCCATAAACACGTCTTTCCAAGTCTAAGATGATTTGAACCAAGTCTAAGATGATTTGATCTATATTTTGATTAAAAAAAAAAAAGATAGGAAATAGCCTACTCTTCCAAACTTTAATTAATAAAAAGAATAATTGTACAAGTGAACAGGCCTAGCATCCATGGGCCCCTAAAATCCCACAAAGTAGAAGTTGCTTAAAAATTGATAGAAAACATTACATTTAAGGTTAATAATCCTTTTGTCCCCCTCATGGGGGACCTACTTGCTTATAATCTTGTTGATCGAAAAGAAAAATGCTATATGATGTTTAAAAGGTGGGGGCTTCTTACAATTGGAAATTCTTTTGCCTAAAAAGTAAAGGGATTTTTCACTCGACCATCCTTTAGGAGGGCTATTGGCGAGCACCTCTCATTCGCGATCTTCCAAAGGGACTCCCCTCTTATATCATTCCACAATGCTGTGGAGCAGCCATTCGCTTCATCCAAAAGCGCTTACTTCCAGTTGATTTGTCCCCACAGCAGCATGATTCTCTTGAGGGACTGCTAGACCAACATTGGCTTGGGGCAAGAAAAGAAGAGGTTTCCCAAGTACAAAGGCATTGTTTACACCAGGGAGTAGCTTCACAAATCTTGTTCACTTTTATGTTGGTCCAAATTTCTAGTGGATGAGGGTATAGGGATTGGAATTTAAAATGCAACCCAAAACTCGACCATTCCAGACCCCATCACCTATTGAGTGTGACATTAAATTCCACATTCTTCTTGAATCTTGGAATTTTATCAAGACTGTTGTTGTGTCATCTAAGATCCTCAAGGTGAGGGGAGTCATGCTCAATAAGGAGGGAGTCCAAGAGTGCTCCCAAGCATTGAAAATGCTCCACAATAGGAACCATTCTTCATAGTCTACTCTCCTAGCCAAGTTAATGTCTTCAAATCTAATCCATTGGCATGTTTCTTGATTCCAGATGTGTTTCCACTAATGGAATCCTTTTTTCCAAAACTTCCTAGATTTTTGGAGTTCTAAGCCTCAAC
Organism: Ceratopteris richardii; assembly: GCA_020310875.1. NCBI lineage: Eukaryota > Viridiplantae > Streptophyta > Polypodiopsida > Polypodiales > Pteridaceae > Ceratopteris > Ceratopteris richardii. The sequence continues at coordinate 133,216,434 of CM035439.1, read as the reverse complement.
ACCTCTGATGCCCTAGATAGGGGACCATATCGAATCGTTTTATCTAATACCGATAGCCCACCTCCAATCTTCATTGATCTTGAGAAATTGTTTCACCTTGTTCGAACTCTTCCATAAGGATCGAACTAAGCTCAAACCTTTGGGAGTCACTTGATAGGGGGAGAACAATAGAGTGAGAAGATAAAGTCCCTTCCACCCTAGAAGGTCTACCAATCTGAGAGCACTCTTGTTTCTAAAAATGGGTTTGGCCCAGGAGGCATTCATGTTGCTCCTAGATTTACTTAACCATTTGGCTGCTAGCGTACTGGCCAATCCTTTAATATCTAGAATCTCCAAACCACCTTGATATTTTTGGCTTATGCAAGTAGCCCATTTAATTTTGGGGACACCCTTTCTGTTAGGGTCTCCATCCAGAGAAAGTTTCTACAAATTCTTTCCAATTTGACAATCGCTTGGTCCTTCGGTCTCCAACAAAAGAGAAAGTAAATAATCCAAGAGAGAAGGAACATGTTAGCCACCATATCTCACGCCACCAAGTCTATTTGTGTACCTTTCCAGTATGTCAATTTGTTACTGAGCTTTGAAAGAGCCCAGCTTCATCGCTCACCCATCGACACGTTGAACCCCATCAAAATTCCTAACATATGGAAGATTTGTCTTCCCCTCGGTATGACCTGATAGCCATGCTCAACCAAAATTTGAGGTGGATAATGGACCTGAAAGCAGTTTTAGAGTGGTTTATTTTGGAGCTTGGTGCCTCGCAAAATGCATCTATGTAACCCCAAAAGGTGTCAATGTTGATCGGATCATTATGTACAAAAGCATTTGTGTTATTGGCAAGGAGTTTCATGATCATTTGGTCTTGATTGAGTGGAAGAAAGAGGCCTTGAATAAGACCTAAACATGCATGATGTTTAACAAGATAGTTGAGGCCATCCACAACAATGGCAAAGAGAAGGGGGGCCAAGGGGCATCCTTGCCTGATAGAATGTTTTAATCGAATAGTTTGAGAAAACTGGCCATTGATGTTTATCTATGCTAACACATTTTGTAGCAACATTGAGACCATCTTAATAAACTTATGGCCACATACCAGGTCTTTCAAAGATTGGATAATGAAGTCCCACTTATGTCTGCCATACGCTTTGTTGAAGTATACCTTAAGGAAGAGGGCACCTTGAGCAGACTCTTTAGCAAAGACCAGACCTTCCCAAACATCACTGATAGCATCAAGGATATACCTCCCTTGATGAACCCTTTTTTATCCTCATTGATCGAATTTTTTAAGTGACAAGCAATTCGATTAGCAATAACTTTTGTAACTTGTTTGTAACATCGTATTAGATGCCAATTTGCAATACTATTTTTGCTACCTTTTTTGTGAATAAGCTTGATAATGCCTTCATTGAGACATTTGGGTAGTGCATCAAAAGAGACGACCTCTTGCCACACCGGATGTAATGGAGTAGACATCACATGTTTGAAGGTCTTGAAAAACTCATTGATGAGGCCATCCAACACTGGACTTTTCCCATTAGGAAGAGAATCAATAACTTCAAGAATTTCATCATCCAAAATATGACCCTCAAGAAGAGCTTCATATTTTATGGAATTCTTTTGGTTCTGAGCCTACAGATGGTTGCCATGCAATCATGCCTGTGAGGAGAAAGTAGCATGGAAACTCCGAAGAGCTGTGTAAAGTGATTGACAATCAATGTACTATTTTCTTCATCCGTCTTGCACTCAAACCCATCAATATCCATCATGAATGGGATCGCTTCCTTGGATTGTTACTGTTAAACGCGGGTCTTGCCGTCAGAGATGCGTTTAAACATCTATTCGGGTTCTTGGGAGTGGAAGGGGTCTGTTAAACAGAGGCCCTATACTTGATTTTCCCAACCTCATTCACATGACAGACTGTTCAATAACTTTACTAATCCAACTTACTAACCGAAAACTCGGACTTCATCTGATTCATCTACTCATAGAATGTCGATTCATACACAGATTAAGACTTCCTCAGTGACCAACGCACAATACAAAGATGACCATAACACAAACTCACAGTAATAAACTTAGCGGAACCGTGATTCAGTACTTAACTTAAGATAATCCTTACTGTAACTTAATCTTTACCGGACAGGTACAGATAATCAACAACACAGAAAGACACAGAATAACTCAGAGTTTTCAAACACACCACGGAAACTACACAGACTACATCAACCAGACAGATAGTCTGGCGACTCCTCTGGTCGTCACCGAAGCGTCTCTTTTCATTGATTTATAAGAAGGTTACAATGTCTACGCAACGACCTTTCGGTTCGTGCAGAATATAAAAAGAGTCAGACTTTACAATTGCCAATTCGGCGGCTTACGCTGGCACGCACGGTGGACTTGAACCCGCAGGTATACAAAATTATTACAACTCATCAACTATACCTTCTAGATACATAGTTCTAGCTAACCTGAAAGTCCGGGCAATTTTCTTCTTCAATGACTCTAACATCTGCTTCAAAATTTCTGGTTCTACGAGCTGAGCATCTGTCCGTACTGAACTTAAAGAAATAACTTGGCTCATTAAACTCTCTGCCTGTGTTTGCAGAAAAGCTTCCTGTAAGTAAAATGCATTTGACAGAGCCGCATCCCTGTTGACTTTCATATCTGCAATCTGCTTATCAACTCTGGATAGTCTTTCTTTTTGAGCATCTAGTTGATTCTCTCTTCTCTCCAACTCTTGATTCTGAAACTGTATGGTTTTGTAATACGCATCACGCTCTCTTTTTATCGCTGGTATCTCCTTCTGTAGTTGAGCGACGAAATTCATCTGTATTTTAAGATCTATATTTGATTCAGATAAATATACTTGTGTCCGTTGGAGTTCTTCATTAGTCTTTCTAGCCAAATCGGCCATCTCTTGTTCTTTCTGTACCGCTCCATTCAGTTGTGCTCTAGTCTCTTCTAAAAGATTGCCCAGAGCTATGCGTGCATCCTCTTTATCTTGGACTAACTGCTTCAACTGGACAAGTTCTGCATCAGCAACACTTAATAACTCATCTTTTTCTCGAACTTCAGCTAGTGACGCATCTCGTTGAGTGATAACTGTTTCCTGTTCGGCAAGTCTATTATGTAACTCCTTAATTTGTTCGTTTAAAGCTTGATTTTCTGCTTTGGTTGCAACTAGTTCTTCCTGGAGAGGGCTAATGTCTGCTTCCAAAACATCAACTTTATGCTTAAAATCATCTCTGATATTATCAGTTACCTCTTTTATTTGTTCTGGTAGTTGCCGTGATAATTGGATCAACATTTGACCCATGGATGCTAGTTCATTAAATACAGGGAGCGAAGAAAAGAGAAGGGAAGGACGTGGTTGAGATGAAGAAGTGGTGAGGAGCTGATGGGAATTTGGTGGAGAATAGTTCGGTGAAGAAGATGAGGAATTAGGTGCGTCAGGTAGAATGGGTGGAATGGGAATATGGGGTTTAATTGGAGGCACAGGTGGAGGAGTGAGAAGAACAGTGTTAGTTTCTAATACCTTTTCGGTGGTTTGTTGCGTAGTGTCATCAGGGTTGGCAACTGCAGACTCCACTGCTTTAATCAGTTCTTCAAAAATTTCTTTAATAATAGGTTGCCCATCTGCTTGCTTTTCCTGTTTGGATTGATGATGGGATTCTTCTTTAGAGGAGCTGGCTGCAGAATCGGCGGTATCATCATGTTCTTGTTGCTGATTTGGAGAGGACTGCGCTGATGAATCATTATGCATGGAGGTGGCTGTATCGTGGAAAGTGTCTTCTTCATGTTCTTCTTCTTGATTGTTGTCTGCTTCTTTTCTTGCAGCCGAACCCTGTACTTAACTGTCAGATGAATTGATTTTGATGCGTTTTCGACGGAGTAGCTGGAAGATTTCTTCGTCGTCCTCTTCATCATCTTCCAATATCTGTGCAGATTCTTCATGGTATAGAACTGGACCTCGTGAAGGCAGTTGTGCTGCTTGTATGGCCGGAAACAAGAAACTTAATATGTGGGGGAGACAGGAACGCGGCATATCTCCTTTATTGACCTGTTTAATTACCGAAACGCATTCTCTGTGAATGCGACGAAAATAGTATGAGGCAAAGTTTACAGGTTCTCTGGCAGCCGAATCTATTGCTGAATAGAATGGGCGAGATATCCCATATGTACGTTTTTGCAGGTTCAAGATGGCGACTAAGAACTGTAAGGCTGTTCTTTCAGGCTCATGACGACAAAGGATAGCATATTCATTAGAAGAATATCGGGGAAACAATTGGATCATTGTGGCTATCGGCAAATTAGGGCCATTTTCTCGACCTCTCGAAGAGAGTCGAAAAGCATCAGCAAAGGTCTGTAGAGTTATTACTACCCGAGATGGTAATGAGGTTATTGGCCAACTCTGCTCCGTAGCAGGTGTGGCAGCTATGGCGGCAATGATTTGAGCGTAGAACGGGTGACATTCCACTGAATGCCAAGGCAATTCAGTGAAATTGGCCAACCCACGAACACGCAAGAACTCACCTACATCTGCAGGGAGTCCGTCACGAAAAGTAACAAAGTTTGCTAATGCTTCCATGGTGCGCACACGAATAACAAGCACAAGAACACAATTGCACAGGGTATACAGAGAGCACAAGCACGCAAAACACACAGTCATAATAGCGATAACAGTGGAATGAAAAAGGTTAAGTAGATTCTTGGCAGCGGGAAGCAATTGAAATTGTTAATCATCGCGCGATGTTGAGATGATAACCTCATAACTTTGGTGCACATGCATGAGCAGAACGATAATGCAAGGCGGCTGTTGATCATAATTAGGTATTAAAATGAAGATATTTACAGACTTATTTTATTAATCACACAAAACTAAAAAGAAAAAGAAAAAGAAAAAAGAAAAAAATACGCGGGCAACCGCAGAACACTTTAGTGCGAATGAGGCGCTTGATGATATGGCTGCAACTTTGAACCATTTATCACTTTCGGAAGAGGAATTCCAGTCAAAGTAGTCAACCAAAAAGTTGCTGGGCCCACTTTTTCAGTAATCCGGTAAGGACCAAACCATCGTAACTTGAATTTTCCAGCAGAACGATTTGATTCTGCATTATAAAACAGCACAAGTTGTCCTACTATAAAAACTGGAGTTTTAAGATACCGATCATGTGTATTAGCTTGCCTCAACTGCACTTCTTGAAGAGTCAAAAAACTTTCCCAGCGATGCTCATCTGATTCTCTGAGTGTGTCCAACCGAAATGGCAAAGAATCTTCAGGTAACAATTTCTGAGAGATGGCCACACGTAAGCTTGGTACTACAATTTCCATTGGTGCAATTGCCTCCATTCCATATTCAAGTTTGAAAGGAGTCAGTCCAGTGGAAACTTTGTAAGTAGTCCGGTATGCCCATAATACTGCAGGTAGTAACTGATCCCATCTTTTTGGTGATTTGATAATCAATTTACGAAGCATACTCAACAAGGTCTTATTTGTACTTTTAGCCAAGGCATTAGCACGAGGGTAATAAGGAGAACTGAATTTATGCAGAATTTGAAAAGAGTGTGTGAGCAATTTCATTAGATTGTTAAGAAAATATGTGCCTTGATCAGTCACTAGTTCTAGGGGTAACCCAAATCGTGGAAATACGTCTTTCATTAAACATTTTGCTACCGAAATAGCTGTAGCAGACCGTAAAGCCCAAGCTTCTGCCCATCTTGTAGCATAATCTGTGCATGTCAGAATATATCTGTTGTTGCTAAGGATTGCTGAAGGTGTGATTGGTCCAATAAAGTCAAGACCCCATTTCTGAAAGGGCTCCAAGGGTAATATAGGTTGGAGAGGGAAAAAATGTCGTTGTAAAGGCTGTCCAGACCGTTGAAAATTGTCACACTGTTTGACAAACTGAGATACATCTCTGTACATGGTAGGCCCACTTTGCAGAAGTTTCCGATGCATTAAATCTGCTGCAAAATGTCCACCGGAAGGTATGGAATGTGCTAGAGCGATAACTGAGTTTACTTCATGTGGAGGAATACAACGAAGTAAAACTCCAGTGTGATCCATATAATACAATTCTCCAGCAATCAATCGAAATCTGCGACTGTAAACTACAATTTTCCTATGCATTGCAGGAGAAGTCTGAGCAGGAAGATATCGATCAGTAAGAAAAGTTAATAACTGATCATAGTAAGTAGGTGTCACAGGAGGTTCTGCAGATTCATCATTAGTTGGGTCAGTAACATATATTGCAGGTGTGGTGTCATCAACACCGACCGGAGCTTCATCGGAATCTAACCGAGAAAGGAAATGTGCTAATGCATGTGCAGTTTCGGGTCGATGAATTACTTCGTAATCAAATTCTTGTAACAGTAGAACCCAACGCGCTAAACGCCACCTAAATGCTGCTGCCGAACTAGATATACTAGCGCAACATGATCTACATGAAAGACAAATTTTCGGCCTAACAAATAATGCCGAAATTTCTCTACAGAATATACTAAACCAAGGCATTCTCTTTCACTTATAGAATAATTCTTTTTAGCAGGAGCAAGCCTTCTACTTGCATAATAAACAGGCCGAAACCACTTATCACCTTATTGCATTAAGAATTGGGACCTGTGTTAATAAGCCTTTTAGACGATCAAATGCTGTTTGACATTCCTGAGTCCAAACAAACTGTCGAGGAGTACTGGTTATTAATCTATTGAGGGGTATTGCCAAATGAGCAAGCCACCGTAAATGTCGACCATGCCATCTGACTTGACCCATGAATCTCATCACTTCTTTCGGTGTAGTAGGCACAGGTGCTTCTAACACAACTGCAATTTTATCTGGATCAACTTGTATGCCTTGTGCAGACACAATATGGCCAAGCAGCTTACCACAGGAAACTACAAACACAGATTTGTTTGGGTTCAGGCATAGTCTGTATTCACGACACTTCTCAAAGCAACACCGTAAATGATACATGTGTGCTACCATCTTACCAAATAAAGAGAAATCATCTAGATATACTTGCATGAAAGAAGTAAGATAGGGGGAGAAGATTTCCTGCATACATCGTTGAAAAGTACTAGGAGCATTTCTTAATCCAAACCACATAACTGTACAAGCAAAAACACCCTAATTCGTAATAAACACTGTTTTTGGTATATCTTGCTCAGCCGTTCGAACCTGGTTATAACCACTATAACCATCAAGAAATGAATACATTTCATGCCCAGCCACTCTATCCAGCATTGTATCAAGAAATGGATCAGGTACGGTGGCTGCATTCAATTTCCTGTAATCGACACATATTCGGAGCTGCTTGTTTTTCTTTGGTACAATTACAATCGGGGAGATCCATTCAGCATGTTCTACTGGAACGATGAATCCAACTTTTAATAACCTATCAAGCTCTGCCTTTACCTGTGCTGCATAGTTAGGATTCATCCGGTAGCTGGGTTGTTTAATTGGTTTTGCTTCCGGTTTAAGTACGACCCGATGTTGATAGAGGCGAGGATCTAGACCTTTCATATCACGATAATCCCATGCAAAAACATCAGAGAACTCATGAATAAGTTGTATCAAATCTGTTTGAAATGCTTCAGACAATCCTTCCTTTATCTTGACAGGTCGTGGATTTACTTCATCTCCTAAATTATATGTGATCAATTGATCTTCGAGAACATAAAATTGATTAGGTTTTTCTGATCCATCAACTGACTGCAAAAGTTGCTGTATATCAACCTCATCCTTGACAACAGTTTCTTCTGTCTCTATTTGTTCGGTCACAGGCACCACCGTACAAACTGTCGGATTCCAGTTATCTACAACAGATTGTAGATCAACAGTCCCTAAGGAGATTAAATCTATGTTATTCTTCAAAAATTATTCTTCTTCGTCATCGGATAAACCATCTAACATGTGAACTGGTTCTGCCACATAAGGTCTAGCATGTAGTTCACAAGGCAGAATAGCATCTAATTTTACAACATATTTTCGGTTATTGTCTTTGAAAGTGAGTTCCTGGGCTGACCAATCTTGTATAACCTTAGCTTGTTTCAACCAAGGACGGCCGAAAAGAAGATTATAATCAAGACTAGATTCCGGTAGTTCTAAAACTACAAAAGTCATCTTAAAAGTTGTACCCTACAAAGTGATTGGGACATTTTGTACAAGTCCTACTGGGTGGACTCTGGATTGGTCGGCCATTCTAACAAAAAACTAGACAGGCTCAATTTCGGTCCATGCTAACTTTTTACAAAGTGCTGCAGTAGCTATGTTTACACCAGATCCGCCATCAATTAATACTTGAGTAATTTTATGATTTTTGTACCATACCGTAATTAAAGGAAGCGAGTGATCCACCATAGTAGAGTCAATTTCCGGTTGTACTGTCGCTGTTGCTGGAATGCAGGAAGACGCAGAACTGAACTGCTGCTGGAATTGTTGTCGGACCCTTCATTAGGGGAAAAAATGAACCTTGCATGGGCCTTGTAAGGATTCCTAATTTTCAAGAATTAAGAAGCTTAATCTAAGAGATTAAGAGGCTATAGAAAACCACTAGTGGTATTCTACAATAAAATAATGTTTCATTGATTTTTGTCTTTGAATTGTCAAAGGGATTTTTTTAAACCGTTGGATGCTTCAATTTAATGGTCTAGATCAATTGTCTTGAATGAGTAGAAAGAGAGTCTGACATGCATGACAGTTAGAAGATTCTCTGCGGATTTTTTTCATACTCTTTGCAAGCATACGGGCCCTTGGATCATGCTAGATCCAATGCCTCCCCGCGTTTGGGGCTGAGAAGAAATCGGCATCCATTTTCAGCCCTCCGATGTTGCTTGCATCCAAAGGAGGATGTTCAAAGGCGCATTTGAAGGGAGGGATCTCATTCTAAGCCATTGGATCATAGTAAGATCCAATGGATGTCATTTGAAGGCGCTCAAACAATAGCCATTCAACCGACGCCGTCTGATGGGAGAGTGTAATCAAGGGCCCATATCAAAAGGCGCTTTCTTGAGGGAGAGTAAGATCTCAGCCATTCAAAATGATGTGAATCCAAGGGCCAATATCAAAAGGCGCCTTTTGGAGGAAGAATAAGATCTCAACCATTAAAGAGAAGGCAAATCCAAGGGTCCAAATGCACAGATGCCTTGACTTTTGCACACAACCTCATCCATTGGATCATTGAGCCAATCCAAGGGCTCTAATTGATTTCAAAGCTTTTCAAAACCATTCACATAACCAAAACCATGGATTTTAGGTGGTTTTCTCCTCTTTGACCACACAAAAACCATGGAACCCTATGCCTAGCCTATGAGATTAAAGGTCTAGACTGTGGCCACCACCCTCTTCTCATTGGTCCATCACTAATCAGCCCTTAATCTAAAAGGCCCAAGGAGGGTTCATTTTTTCCCTAATGTAGTACTAATGCAAGTAATTGTCCAAGAGGAAGAGTAATGGACGCCTTAGATAAAATTTCCCATGCTTGATCTACTTGACTTGTACTTTTTATTGATTCTGAAGATGATGCATCTGTTACCGGGGTAGAATGTTTTTCCTGCGAACCTTCATTTGCCAGTGGAACTTGTGTCACCGGAATTGGATATGGGAACACTGTAGGTTCTGTGATGGTCCATTGACTAGCTTTGTCATACTTTCTCTGTTGCTCACGAATACCTGGTTCAAATACTTCAACTACTGGTTGCAACGGCTTACCGGATCGGGTCTGAACTACTGCGGCTTGTGTTTCGATTGGTGTGATATGAACCATATTTGTCATAGGGTTCTGGCGCTCTTTCTTCCTCTGATCATATTCGGCTGCATCTTTACAGAATCTTCTGATGTGACCAAACTCACTGCAAAAATGACAGCGTGGTGGTGGCAAGGCATTACCTTCTTGTGATGTTCCTGTCTGCCAGCGATTTCCATTATAGTTGGTATTCCTCTGTCCTCTATAATTTCTATATCCTTGCTGCTGATTATTTCTCATCTGAGGGGGTACATAGTGGGTGGCAGGCTGTCCTGGTTCTTGTATAATTGCATTTACTATTGCTGTTCCCTACACTTTGGCGTTATAGGCATAGTTTTCAGTGGAATGTCCGTTGGTAGTGCAGATAGTGCAATACAACTGATTAAGGGCACAAGTGGCACTGGTATGCCCTGAATTCTTGCACGTGGTGCAGTACAAATGTCTAGTTGGATCTTCTGCAATATTTTAACTAGCTTTTAACCATTCTAGGTCTTCGGTAAAACCTCCAACCTTATTTTCGAGCTGCAAAGCCATTGCAATAACCGCATCTAGCGTCATAGCTCCCACACAACGAATGATCATAATCTGTCGGAGCTGCGGAGTTAAACCATTAATAAACCATTGAGTGATGACATCATCTGGCAGGTTTGCATGGGCCGACGCTAGTTGTCTCAAATGAGTTCTGAATAGGGTGGCATATTCTTGCACTGTTTGATTTAGCTTCTGTCTATTGTTCTGTAGGTAATCAAAAATTTCGGCAGGATTCTTCTTTAGCCGAAATCTCTACAGAAACGCATCTCTTACTGCTTCATAGGTGCCGAAATGGTTGATATCATATTCTGTAAGCCACCTCGCTGCTTCATTAACTGAGGTTGACTGGAATACTATGGCCTTATATGCCGGATCAGGTGGATGATTAAGTACTCCATAACTAATTTCAAAGGTTCGTACATGAGCATCTGGATCATCACCTGGAAATCCACCGAATTTCGTGTAGGTAACTCCTATTGGAACCGGACGAGGTGGAAGTAGCTGTTGCTATTGTTGTTGTTGTTGCCCACTCATGGTTGCTGTTGTATTGTTACTATCTTCTGAGTTCCAAGGTTGAATTTCTTGACCGTCGGAATCTGTATCATCAGCCTGTGCACTCTCCGGCTTGATAATATCGTTCAATCTCTTTCAGATTTCAGCTTCGAATAAGCTACCTTCCTCCTTGATATCAAATGTAGGGAAGCTTACTCTAAATAGTGGTGACCGGAATGAAGATTCACCAGGAAATCGTAAACTGTAACCGGGAGGGTGTGAACTCTCTATAACTTGGACCGAAATATCACCGAAATTTGTCAAAATTTCACCAAAACAAGGTACTTTTTCACCTTCACTGATTTCTTTGGCCAACACGCTTCTATCCTCAGACAAATTCGAATCTTGACCAGATGGTGTTAAGTTAATTGCATACTGCGTCCTGGTAGACTCTGGAGTTACTATATCTTCGACAGACTGTGCCGAAATTGCATCGGAATCTGCCGAAATTGCAATACGTTCCACCGGAATGCTACCGAAATCACTACTAACGTTCTTCGCTTCCTTGACAACTGGGTTCAACTTATCTGCGCTTCTAGCTCCTGGGGGCGTCCTTAGCAAATTAGGTATCACCCAAGACTGTTGGTTTCTCCTATACTTCGGGTACATCTCACTGGAACGAGTAACCGGCATATATCACGTTTGCAATACTTTGCGTACTACTCTTCCTTACTGTCGATTCACAATCTATGACCACTTTCTCACAATCAATTTACAACGCTCTAGTCCACTTTCCCACAACTATATTGCATCACTCTGGTGCCACATTCCCATAGACGGCGCCAGTGTTAAACGTGGGTCTTGCTGTCAGAGACGCGTTTAAACATCTATTCGGGTTCTTGGGAGTGGAAGGGGTCTGTTAAACAGAGGTCTTATACTTGATTTTCCCAACCTCACTCACATGACAGACTATTCAATAACTTTACTAATCCAACTTACTAACCGAAAACTTGGACTTCGTCTGATTCATCTACTCACAGAAGGTCGATTCATACACAAATTAAGACTTCCTCAGTGACCAACACACAATACAAAGATGACCGTAACACAAACTCACAGTAATAAACTTAGCGGAACTGTGATTCAGTACTTAACTTAAGATAATCCTTACTGTAACTTAATCTTTATCGGACAGGTACAGATAATCAACAACACAAAAAGACACAAAATAACTCAGAGTTTTCAAACACACCACAGAAACTACATAGACTACATCAACCAGACAGAGAGTCTGGCGACTCCTCTGGTCGTCACCGAAGCGTCTCTTTTCATTGATTTATAAGAAGGTTACAATGTCTACGCAACAACCTTTCGGTTCGTGCGGAATATAAAAAGAGTCAGACTTTACAATTGCCAATCCGGCAGCTTACATTACCGCACATATCTTTTAGTAGGTTTGTTCGCATTTCCTGCCCACCAATCTTTAAAATAGATATGCATATTCTTTCGTTGAATTTCGTCTTCATATCTCAACATGCCTCTGATTTTTTGGAGCCCAAGTTTGGTATTGAGAGTGGCCCACGATGTTTTCTTCCTCAAGATGCTTGAGCCTTTGATAAAGTTTTTATCTTCTAGCACAATGAATGTTTTGAAGATTCTTGATCAAGATGTGTTGTGCCTTTACATCTGCCTTCCTCAAGCACCTGATTGGTGAGGAGTGGGTGGCAAATGTCGAGCTCCATGCCATGGTAATCTCTTGCTAGACCGAGGGGACAGAGAAGGATGTTAGATTGGCATGGAACCATGGGGATTTCTTGAGATTGATGACTGGCTTGAAGGTATGCACTATCGGGAAGTGATAAAAAACAACAAGGTCCACACATTGGGAGAGGATGGGGGGCCCAATTATTGATGTATTCTATGCAATATAGCTCCTATCAAGTCCAAGTTTTCTCAAGTCGACACCAGACTGGAGGCTCAACCAAGAGAAACAACTCTCATCTTTGATCTCCACTAGATCCAGGTGGAGGTTGACAAGGTCCTATACATCCTTCTCGAGACCATCAATCACCTAGCCTCTATTCCCCCATCAGTCAGAAAGAGCTTCCATCATCTACAATTGATTGATCTGATCTCTAGAATAACATTCAATGCTCATAGTCTTCATGCTATTCTCTAATTTGGATATAGTAATAGACTTCTCCACGGATATACCTTTGAGGTATTTAATATCATATTCAATTTTCCATGCTCTGCAAGCTGTATACGATTCATAGTTGTGAACCTAGGGACAAAACAATAGCATGATGATGTCTCGTCAACGATTGTGTCCTCTCCGTGTGATTGGATGATGCTTAGTGCGGGTTCACAATGGGCAAAGGCAGGACCTTCTTTATGTTTTTATCCAATTATTTATTGATAGTCGTCATCCTTTGTTCACAAGGGCGGAGGCAAGTGAGATTTCATTTCCATATCATGGCACTAAACTTGTAATTGTGTTTTGCCCCCCCCCCCCCCCTCCCCCCCCCCTTAAGTGTACTGGCTGCCTTATCATATTAATATTTTATTTATGTTTTCACTTCGATTGAACCACATTTGTACAAATGTTTACTATTATACTATTCACAAAAGGTGGAGGCTCAAAATAAGCTGTATTTCCACTTCTCTGTGTGAACACTTAAGAGGCGGTTGCACTAGTTTCTGCATTCTTCCACTTGGAAGAGAGCCAAAATGCTTGAAAACTCCACCGACTTTGTGTGAGCCCAGCCTCATTGTTTCGTCCGATTAGGGCTACCATACATTGTGTATGAATCGATCAATAACTCTACGTTAGCATAGACGAGTCTCCTTCGCTAATTGTAGCTTTATCAGTGTAATATCAGAAATTTCTCCTTAGTCAATGCATAACCCTCCATTTGAGTTGTATGTATGGCCAGAGAATGATTCTCTGAACTCCCTAGCTTCATATATGTTTCATCTCTGCCACAAATTTGGCGCCACCATCTTTACATAGAGCCCTTTGTGCTTGCGTGATCCTCTCTATCCGCCTCATATATTTTCTTCAGCAAACTCATCTCAGAGGAATTATAATTTAACCCACAAATTCTTCTTGAGTCTTTGCCGCCCTCCCTTCCGTACATCCATTTATGTAATCTCTTCTCAATTAATATGACGACGAACAGTTATACGAATGTCTGTTGCGCCTCTGTCTATCCGAGTATGAGGAAGACGAGGATTTTCAGCAACTTCTACATGGTATCCGGCCTGTGTTCCTGGCGCTTGTGTGAGCCTACATTTCACACTGCCTTACATTGCCTATTGTCACTTTAACAGCGTCACTTTCACAACACAGGATGGCCACCTTCTCCAACGAGAAGGCACACCCGCTTGCAGTTTTGCTTTTGCGCGCAGATCAAACATCCCGCAAGTGTTGAAAGCATGCAGAGATTCCATCACAAGCGCCAAGGAGAGTACCTGTTGAAGTTGTGGAGAATCCTCATCTTCTTCATACTCGGATACACAGAGGCGCACAGACATTCCTATAACTGTTCATCGTTATAATTTAGAGAAGATTACATAAATAGATCGCGTACATGAAAGTTGCATCGTTTAAAACGTCAGACTCGGACATATTTGTTTGTCCGTCCAACACTCCCCTCAAACAAATATTTGTGTAGAATTTCATTAGAGAGAGAGGATGCTACAGAGTTTTATTTGGTAATGCTGGTCTAAATGCTTAATGCATTACATGCATGATATCTCATAACTATCTGAGGTAGATATCCTACGCTAAGAGTTCAGGTGGATCTTTAATGCTTCATTCTCGACTCAGCGAATCTCTGATCGAATGGTTCTTCCACAGCATCTGGAGCATATTCGGGCAGTAGTGTTCAGTTAATTCTTGATATATACTCCCCTTCCAAGAAAGAAAGCAGCATCATGTAGGGGGAATCTATACTGTTGGCATCTCTGTCTGAAGCGAATGGACGGTGCAATGATGGAGATCGATGTACAGTATGTATGCCTGGGTCGAATGGCCAGAGAGATGAGGAAAATCTGCAAATCCTTGGGTAAATGATAGTGGCATCGGGCAAAACCTCACACACGTTGCATCGAAGGCAGAGGACTGGGTACATATTGATTCGAAGCCAAAGGTTACGCTTTGCAGATTTGCGGGATGGACGTAGTTCTTGCGCAGAATCAGAGAGGGCGATTTCTGTGAATGGCACATTTATGTTCTTGGACTTGGCGTTTGGTGGCGAAAAGTGTGCTGGACCACTGCTAAAGCAAGGAAGCGCACACGATAATGAATCCGGAACAATTGCAAGGGCGTCGCCTTTTTCATCTCCTTGTTTGACAAACAAGAGGTCAGTTGATGCCGCACTTTGCATCGCCAGGGGGTCCTCTTTCGTGTGAAGGAGGGCATCGAAACTTGATTTTCTGTGTGTTTGCAACAGAGGGACGATCGCTTTTGCAGCGTGGATACTGTCTTGGCGCATCTGATAGAATCTCCGCATGCTTTCGACACTTGCGGGTTGTTTGATCTGTGTCGCGCAGAAGCAAAACTGCAAACGGGTGTTCCTTCTCGTTGGAGAAGGTGACCATCCTTCGCTCTTAAAAAGAAAATAGAAACTGGGAGGCAGCGTGTAATGCAAGCCCACACATGCACCAGGAACGCAGGCTGGATACCATGTAGAAGTTGCAGAGAATCCTCATCTTCTTCAGACTCAGATACACAGAGGCACACAGACATTCGTATAACTGTTCGTCGTTATATTAATTGAGAGAAGATTAGATAAATAGATGTGCGTGTCATCGAATAATAAAATGTAAGCGCTACTTAGCGCATGAATAAAATGTAATCGGAAATTATAATGAAATAAAACAAATGATCGACATGGGAATTCGGACCCTTTCCGGATCTCCCGTCACATGTATACGAACCCGTTTTGGGTAACTGAATAATATATCGTTCTCTGTCTTCTACCATCTTCAACATCGTATCACTATCGTTCTCTGTCTTCTACCGTCTTCAACATGGTATCATTGTACTGCTAGAGGACAACGCTCTTCTTGGCCCCTCTCCTGCAGCCTACTCTACAGAGAATTAAGGACGCTTCACTGCCTTCCCTCCTTTCTCGGTGATAATGGCGCAGAACGCTCCACCAGCCCTACCTCTTGCACTTCGCAGCTACCAACTCGATAAGCTCAACGGTGCAAACTACCTTACTTGGGAAATGCGCGTCACGGAAGAGGGCCTCTCTGTGGGATGTTGTCTCCGGCACTCTCCCACAACCATCTACAGCGGACTCTACATATGCAGATTGGGCCTCCCGCGATCTGCAGGCTCAAGCCGAGTTGCTCATGCATCTCTGCGATCGACAGGCCCAACTGGTACGCCGCTGCAAATCTATTGCAGAAATTTGGAACTTTCTGCTCTCTACCCACCATCATGAGGACCTTGTCACGCGGGTTACTGCACTCAAAAAGCTCCTCACAACGAATCTCGATGAATCTCAAGATGTACCCACCTTTGTGGATGAATGGCACACTCTTCTAGATATGGTTTCTCTATCTGGAGTTACTCTGGACGATAGCCTGCAAGTCATGCTCTTGCTTGCAGCCTTGCCTTCCTCATAGCGACCTTTCATCACCACCCAGTCCTCTTGCTTGCAGCCTTTTTTTTTTTATAAAGGAAGTTCGGCCTTAGCCTAATCTCCCGGACTTTAATTATATTAAAGAGAAAAAGTTACAAGTGAACGGGACTAGTACCCATGGGACCCCCCGAATCCCACAACGCAGGGGAGGAGTCAATCAAGCTACAAGGCATTACAAATGAGGTGGATAACATTATCATCGCCCTCATGAGGGACCCATTTGGGTTTCAACTTGTTGTTTTCCAGGAGATAAATACGGTGATGTCTAAACGGTGGTGAACTCTTGGCTCGAGAGATTCTTTTACCAAGGAGAAACAAGGATTTCTCGATCGACCATTCCTTAGGAGTTTGGTCGAAATTGACGGCACAGCGCTCTCTCCAAATCTTCCAGAGAGCCTCGCCCCTGATGGCATTCCATAGCCTCGAAGAGCAACCAATCGCCTCACCCAACATCACTTGTTGCCAGTTGATTTGACTCGTACTTCTCAGAACTCGGGACACGTGATGCCAGACAACACGGGACTTGGGGCAGTCAAAGAACAGGTGGGCTAAATCTTCGATGCACCGATGACAACGCTTGCACCAAGGCGGCACACCACAGATTTTGTTAGCCCTTGCATTGGTCCAGATGCCTTTATGTAAGATCTGCCACATGAGAACGGACTTTTTGACCTCAATTAGGGGGTGCCAGAGAGACATGAATTTTAGCTCCCACCGAAGTTTGGTCCAAGCAAGGCACCATCTCTTGTTAAGGGTGTGGTGAACATCCACTTCCCCTTTGAAGTTCGGGATTCTGGACAGATTCTTACCATTGCTCCATTTGAGGCCCTCCGAGCAAGGAGGATCTTGACCGCAGAGAAGGCGGGTAGTAGAGCGGTCCCAGGCTAAACACCTGCTTTGAAGAAGAGTCCATTCCTCAAAGGTAATGCTAAGTCTCGGATCCAAATCTTCGAACCTAATCCACTGGCGGGTCTCTTGTTTCCAGAGTTGTTTCCACTGTTTGAATCCCTTGTTCCATAACCGCCTTGCAGTTTGGAGGTTCCAAGAATCCACTCCCCGAATGCCACTGATCGGGAACCAGATAGAGTCATTTTGTCTTATGCCAGCAGCCCACTTCCAATCATCGCTGATTCTGATGAACTGTTTGGCCTTGTTCCAATTCTTCCATAAGGAACACACGAGGCTAGAGCCTTTAGGGCAGACTGGTTGGGGGGAGAACAAAAGAGTGAGAATCCCTATGTCCTTCCAACCAGGGAGGCCGACAAAGGTAAGGTCTGCCGTGTTTCTGAAGATCAATTTAGCCCAAGAGGACTCCCTATTGCTCCAGGCCTTGATAAGCCATTTAGCCGCCAGTTTGTCAGCTAAACCAGCAATATCCAAAATACCCAAGCCCCCTGAGTCTTTAGGGCTAATGCAAGTTTCCCATTTGATTTTGGGAACCCCTCTTCTGTTTGGGTCCCCAGTCCAAAGGAAGTTCCTGCAGATTCTTTCTACTTTGGCCAAGTCTTTCTCCTTAGGTCTCCAACACGAGATAAAGTAAATAATTGTAGATAACATAAAGGTGTTAATAACCATAGCACGCCCTGCCAGGTTGACTTGCATACCTTTCCAATGATTCAGCTTGCTATCCAACTTGGATAGTACCCAGTTCCATCGTTGTTCCATTGAGATATCGAAACCCATCGGAATGCCGAGGAGACGGAAGACTTGACCGCTAGGGATAACTTGACACCCCCGATCCACCAACAATTGGGGAGTAGGCCCGCTGATCGCTCTAAAAGCAGTTTTAGCATGGTTGATTTTTGAGCCTGATGCCATACAAAAGGTGTGGAGGCACCACCAAAACATCTCAATGCTATTTATATCATTATGCACAAAGGCATTCATGTCATCAGCAAAAAGTCTCACAACCATTTGGCCGTGATTTCGAGGTAAGGAGAGACCCTTGAGATTGCCAGCGTCCATGTGATGCTTTAATAGGCAGCTGAGTCCATTTGAGGCGATAGCGAATAGTAAAGGAGCCAGAGGGCAGCCTTGCCTAATTGATCTTTTTAAACGAATGGGCTCAGAGAGCTTACTGTTGATGTTTATTCTGGTTGAGGCATTTCCAAGAAGCGTGGAAACCATCTTCGTAAACTTTTGGCTGCATCCAAGGTCTTTCAGTGATTGAAGAATAAAGTCCCATTCCAATCTGTCATACGCTTTGTCGAAGTCGATCTTAATAAAAACTAGATCTTGAGCGGACTCCTCAGCAAAAGCAATGCCTTCCCAAATATCAATAATTGCTTCAAGTATAGATCTACCTTTGATAAAACCTTTCTGGTCCTCGCACAGCCAAGACTTTAAATGACAGGAGATTCTGTTGGCGATAACTTTTGCAATTATCTTGTATCCAGTTTGGAGCATGGTAATCGGGCGCCAGTTTTCAATTTTGTTCTTATCTCCCCGTTTGTGGATTAACTTGATGACGCCATTATTCAGGCACTCAGGGAGGGCACCGAAGGAGAGAGCCTCTTGCCACACGAGGCGCAGGGGGGTGGCCACCTGAAGTTTGAAGGACTTAAAGAACTCATTGGTAAGGCCATCTGGACCCGGACTTTTCCCATTGGGAAGGGCATCAATAACCTCGATAATTTCATTCTCGGAGATGTTAGCATCCAGAAGAGCAATCAAGTTCTGAGGGATTCTGGTTTGAGCAACCCTTGAGATGGTTGCCATGGAGTCGCGCCTGTGGGGGGAAAGAGGAGTCGAGCCTTGCCTTCCTCATAGCGACCTTTCATCACCACCCAGTCCTCTGTGATGGGACTTACCTTAGACACCCTGATTTCCCGCATATTGCAGGAACACGTGCTAAGATCATCCACCTCCACTGCTGGACGATCCTCCAACAGCACATTCGCTGTGCGTGGCTTCCAACGCCACACTTCTTCCAAGGACCAACATAAGAAACCTGCACACTCCTCTTCCAAGAGTCCATCACCGCAAAGGACATATTCAACGGGAGTGTCGCACCAAAAAACGTGAATCTCAAGGTCATCGACGGATCTCTCACCCTCCTCCCACCTTGATGGAAGAGGAGATACCTACTGACACAGCTTTTGATGATCTGCAGCTATTCATGGTTACCCTTTCACAACATTCCAGCAATACCCTCTCAGCTACGAGCCCTACTGAGTGGCTGTTGGACACAGGGGCCACTAATCATATGACACCATTTTGCCATTGGCTTGATAATTATACACTTCTTACCAAGCAAGCCCGTGTTTACTTGGGTGACGATCACTGTCTACAAGCAGCCGGAAAAGGCACTATGCAAGTGACTTTACCCAGCGGAGAACCTGTAGTTATCAACGATATCTATCACATTCTTGGATTAAGTCAAAGTCTTATTTCAGTCTCCGCTGCTACTTCCACAGGTACCTACATTGAGTTCTTTCACGGTTACTGTGTGGTGCATTTTAAACTCAGTTCAGGCAAATACGAGCTCGTCAAACTCCCTCAGATTGATCGCTTATATCCAATCCCATTTATTCAAGCTTCTCAGCATACGATCCTCCAAGCGCACTCCATTGTCAGTGCTTCCTCCTCCTCAGCCACCACCACGTTGCTCTGGCACTACAGGCTCGGCCATATCAATGCCTCCACAATTAAATCAATGTATAAACAGAACCTCTGTACGGGCCTACCTCCTAACCTCACCACTATTGATCTTTGTGAAGGTTGTGTTTTGGGAAAGGCAACACACAAACCTTTTTCCTCCTCATCTACCCACTCTACAAAGCTTCATCAGCTAGTTCACAGCGATCTCAGTGGTCCGATGGAAACTACTTCGCTAACAGGCTCTCGTTATTTTCTACTCTTTATCGATGATTTTGGTCGATTCTCCACTGTTCATTTTCTCAAAAATAAAGCAGATACACTTACCCACTTCGTCGACTACTGCACACTCGTGCAAAGACAACATGGTCTCCCTGTTCAAACTCTCAGATCTGATAATGGTGGAGAGTACGTGTCTCATGCCTTCCGATCTCACTGTCAGCGTGAAGGCATTATCCAACAGTTCACCATTCGTGACACTCCTCAGCAGAATGGCGTCTCTGAGCGCAAGAATCGCACCCTTGTAGAGGCAGCACGTGCAATGCTTCTGACTGCTTCTTTGCCAAAGAGTTATTGGGAAGAAGCCATCGCCACTGCCTGCTATGTGCAAAATCGCACACCTCACTCCGTGGACCCAAAACATACTCCATACTATCATTGGCATGGAAAATCTCCAAACGTCAGTCACTTGCGGATCTTCGGTTGTCCTGCTTATTCTGTGCAACCACATCAACTCCGACAAAAGTCTGATCCTTCAACTGCTCACTTGATATTCACAGGCTATGGTGAACGCTTTGGTCATAAAGCATACCGACTCTATGATGCTACTCATCGTAAGTTCCTCTTCTCTCGCTCAGTCATCTTTGATGAATCTTCTCTTATCAGTACTTCCCCGCCCTCAGTCCTTCGAACTCCTGAAAACACCATTGAGCCTCCTCCTCTGCGGTCTAACTCCAAACCCCCGTCCATGGTTCCTTGCATTACCTTGACGGAACCTGATACAACGGTACAAGCTGCCCATGGCGCCCTTGTGACTCCACCCCGGTCCCCGCTGCCTTCACCTGCACCGGTTGATACCCCTTGTCCTACGGCTGCTCCCTTTGGTCTCTTGGAAAACACACTAATCGATTCCTTTTTCCACAATCACCCAATCCTCTCCATCCAGCGAACAGATTTAATATCTCTTATGAAATTCCAACCACTATTCCAGCAGCCCCTTCGCCAATTCAGGACGACTCTCAGTGCAGTTTTGATCTATCCTCACCCTCACCGAAATTATGTTCCCTCCATGATGTTTATGCACGATCCAATACCTATCATCTTGGAAACCATTCTGTAGCCTCTTCTTTTGCCGACTCCAGCGACTACATCGATTTCCTTCATGCTACAGATCTGGTCGAATCCATCTCTGTTGAAAAGGCACTCACCGGTCCCGATGCTGCTCAATGGCGCAGTGCTATGGATGCTGAATACCAATCCCTGATTGATAATCAAACGTGGAAATTGGTTCCCCCCCTGACGGTCGTACAATAGTTTCCTGTACGTGGCTGCTGCGCAAGAAATTATCAGCGGATGGTCAAATTTCCCGCTATAAAGCACGTTTGGTCGCCCATGGCTTCACTCAAGTTTCGGGCGTTGATTACTCAGAGACGTTTTCGCCAGTTCTGTGGATCGCTACATTTCGACTTTTCCTTGTGTTGGCCGTCCACTTTAAGCTACACCTGCATCAAATGGATGTTAAAACAGCCTTCTTCCATGGCAGGTTGGATGAGGAGATTTTTATGATGCAACCTCCAGGATATGAGTCTATCGAGCATCCCCACTATGTCTGCCGATTGCACAAAGCAATCTATGGCCTTAAGCAATCTCCTCGCCAATGGTACTGGCACTTTCATGAGGTTATGACCAACTGTCTACTCTCGACACTCCTCTGATGCGTTCCTCCTTCTTGCTATTTATGTGGATGATATTCTACTTCTGAGCAATTCGACTTCAACCTTAAACTCCACAAAGCAGGAATTAAAGGATGCCTTTTCCATGAGTGATTTGGGCCCCTTCAATATTGCTTGGGCATGCAAGTATTGCACGATCCTCAGACTGATTCCATAACTTTATCTCAATCGGCCTATATTAATTCATTACTCCAGAAGTTTTATATGGACACTTACAAAGGGACAGCAACACCACTTCCGACAAGTTTGAAGTCCGGATCTACGGCATTACCCTCTAAAGTTGCACCAGATTTTCCCTTTGCTCAGATCCTTGGCAGCATACGTTATCTAGTTACCTGCACACGTCCCGATATCTGCTTTGCTGCCAATTATCTTTCCCGATTTATGCAATAACCTCAAGCTCACCACATTCACTTATTGAAGCGCCTCCTTCGTTACTTGAAGCAGACTCAGCATTACTCATTGACCTATAGAACTCAGCCTGAGGCCACCCGCTGGACGCTTTCTGGTTATTCCGATGCAGATTGGGGGGGCGATCATGTTACCATGCAATCTACCTCTGGCTATCTCTATATGCTCTCTGGCGCTGCTGTTGTATGGAAGAGTAAAAAGCAAGACCGGGTTACCCTATCGTCAACAGAGGCAAAGTATGTGTCAATGACATTAGCCCTGAAGGAGGGACTTTGGCTACAAACACTCCTTGAAGAAACTAAACTTATGCCTCGACAATCACTGCTTCTTCACTGTGATAACTTATCTGCCATAATTATAGCAAAAAAATTGAAACATTCAGAAAAGACAAAACACATTGCACTTAAGCTGCAGTTCATCAGAGAAATGGTTCAAGAAGGAAAAGAAGAACTAATTCATGTAAGGACTCAATATCAATGGGTAGATTTTTTAACAAAATCACTCCCAGCATCTTAGAATGCTGTGCGCAAGTAGGCCTGAACCTAATTTGACATCGCTTCCATTTTATGGGAGGTGTGTCATCGAATAATAAAATGTAAGCGCTACTTAGCGCATGAATAAAATGTAATCAGAAATTATAATGAAATAAAACAAATGATCGACATGGGAATTCGGACCCTTTCCGGATCTCCC
This sequence comes from Ceratopteris richardii, assembly GCA_020310875.1. Taxonomy (NCBI): domain Eukaryota; kingdom Viridiplantae; phylum Streptophyta; class Polypodiopsida; order Polypodiales; family Pteridaceae; genus Ceratopteris; species Ceratopteris richardii. The sequence continues at coordinate 133,193,359 of CM035439.1, read as the reverse complement.
ATCACATGTATACGAACCCGTTTTGGGTAACTAAATAATATATCGTTCTCTGTCTTCTACCGTCTTCAACAGTGCGTACGTCGCTTATATGAAAGGTTGCATCGTTTAAAACGTCGGGACTCGGACATATTTGTTTGTCCGTCCAACGCTGAAAATGTGTTGTCCCTCTGTTGCAAATGCACAGAAAAACATGTTATGATGCCCTCCTTCATACGAAAGAGGACCCTCTGTCGATGCTCTGTCTTTGCCATTGTTCAGATAATTATCTACATATAATTTCTCATTCTGTAATCTCGGATACACAGAGGTGCACAGACATTCGTATAACTGTTCGTCATCATATTAATTGAAAAGAGATTACATAAATAAATGCGGGTGTGTCGCTTACATGAAAGGTCACATCCTTTGAAATGTCCAACTCGGACATATTTGTTTGTCTGTCCAACACTCCCCCTCAAACAAATATGTATTTACAGAGAAAGGATGCTACAGAGCTTGGGTTTTATTTGGTAATGGTAATCGAACTGCTTAATGCATTATATGCATGATATGTTATAACTATCTGAGGTAGATATCCTACACTAACAGTTCATGTGGATCTTTATTGCTTCATTCTGCACTCAGCAAATCTTTGATCGAATGGTTCGTCCGGAGCATATTTGGAGCAGCAATCCTTCAATGAACATCTGCTTCTTTCTTTGAACTTTGTCTTTGATATATACTCCCCCTTCCAAGAAAGAAAGCAGCATTATGTTCGTGAAAGCCATACTGTTTGCGTCTATGTCTGGAGCGAATGGCCGGTTCCATGATGAGCGAATGGCCAAATGGAAGAGAAGAATCTGCGAATCTCAGGGGACATGATAGTGATATGCGTTGAAACAGCACACAGGTTGTAGCGAAGCGAGAGGAGGGGGTAAAGATTGATTCCAAGCCAAAGGTTACCTTACTGACATTTGAGGGATGCACGGATTTGTCGCACGGAATCGAAGATGGCTATTTGTGTGAATCGCACATTTATGTTCTTCGGCTTGGTGCTTGGTGGCGAAATGTGTGCTAGCCCACTGATGAAGCAAGGGAGAGCACATGGTGATGAATCTGGAACAGGTGCAAAGGCGTCGCCTTCTTCATCTCTTTGTTTGGCAAACAAAAGGTCAGTTGAGGCTTCGCTCTGCATCGCCAGAGGGTCCTCTTTAGTATGAAGGAGGGCATGTTTTTCTGTGGATTTGCAACAGAGGGACGACCGCATTTTCAGCGTTTTCAGTGTCCTTGGCGCTTGTATGGAATCTCCACATACTTCTGAAACTTGCGGGGTTTTTTATCTGCACGCAGAAGCGAAATTGCAAGTAGGTTTTTCCTTCTCGTTGGAGAAGGTGGCCATCCTGTGCTGCTACAGTGGGAACAGGCAATGGCAGGCAGCGTGAAATGCAGACCCACACAGGCGCCAACAACGTAATATACGAATGTCTGTGCGCCTCTGTGTATCCGAGAATGAGGAAGACAAGGATTCTCTGCAATTTCTACATCCGCACTATTTGCGGAAAACGCCTGTGTGTTGATGCCCAAGTCTCGTGGATAAGTATCTCCGACATGTATATCTGATCAATCTGGATCACTGATTAAATTGACAGTTCTGATAGGATGACTTGATCAATGAAGCAGCAACCGCTTGCACCATGTCTTCTCAGCGCATGTAGCCGATTATACTCAACCTCTAGAATTCCTCCACAGAACCTGGTTGGCTGATGATCTCGTGCTCTCTATTGTTGGAAGAAACAACAGGCACACCCATGATACAGAGAGATGCGTACTCGCTATAGATCAAGAGAGCAGCTGTTCATTACGTATGCAAGATTACAGTTTTATAGATGATTATGGCAGTTCCATGAAAACACGTGCACTGATCTGGGAAGTCGTGCATGCATTGTAGATGTAGAGTGATGGTGTCTTAATCCGCCAACACACCTCCGTTTCTGACATCATTTCTACAAAGGCAATGCGGATGTTCTGAATGATTTAACAGTAACATGTGTCATGACACATCGATAAGAGTTAATGATGGAAAATAACAAAAGTATTGTGATATTTATAAGTCTTGCAAGATCAATTGTATAGAGCCATTGAAGTTCATCAATTTGGCAGTCGTTGTTGCTTTGTCATGCTTGAGTCCAGCTTCCTCTCGTTGCTTGAACTTTCTTGCTTTGTGCAATCGTGAAATCTGGTTGATTGCTGCTTTGCCTTGAGGTCATACCCATTATCCCCCCCCCCCCCCCCCCCCCCTACCCCCCCCACCCCCCCCCAGGCTAGAAAAACAACAGACAGGAATTCGATGATCAAAAGGGAGTTATGAACAATTAGAATTGCCTTGTAGGAGAGCCATTCATACATCGTCATGTAGCTTAGGTACTGATTGGAAAAGGCCCAATAGTGGATGCTCATGTCAGAGATCTGCATAATCTGGATATAGGAAAATGAAATGAGGCGAATAGGCATAGTAAGAGTTTTTTTTATAAAGGAAGTTCGGCAATAGCCTACTCTCCCGGACTTGAATTAAATTAAGAAACAAAGGTACAAAAGAAGGGGACTAGTGCCCACGGGACCCCCCGAATCCCACAAAGCAGGGGAAGCTTGGTTGATTCCTAGGTTGCATTACAAAGAAGGTTGATCACCCTCTCGTCGCCCTCATGCGGGACCCACTTGGGTTTGAGCTTGTTGTTGATCAAAAGGAGGACTTGATGGTGCCTGAAGGGGGGGGATTTCTTACTGTTGACAATCCTTTTGCCAAGGAGGAATAGAGATTTTTCAATCGACCACTCCCTGGGGGGGTCGCCGAAGTTGAGAGCACACCGCTCTCGCCAAATTTTCCACAGGACTTCCCCTCTGATTGCGTTCCAGAGAGCCGCAGAGCATCCAATCGCTTCTCCCAAAAGGACTTGTTTCCAACTAAGCTGTTTCTGAACTCTGATTTTCAGTCCAACCATCTGCCAGATTCTGTAGGAGTTGGGGCAAGTAAGGAAGATGTGTGGGACATCTTCGATTGCGCGGTGGCAGCGATTGCACCACGGAGGGATCCCACAAATTTTGCTTGCCTTATGGTTAGTCCAAATTCCTCGATGAAGAATTTGCCATAAGAGGACAGACTTCTTAATCTCTATAAGTGGGTGCCAGATACCCATGAATTTCATGTCCCACCGAAGCCGCGTCCAAGACAGGCACCACTTCTTGTTGAGGCTGATCTGGAGGTCAGTCGTTTCTTTGATGTTCGGGATTTTGAGTAGGCTATTTCCATTGTGCCATTTGAGACCACGCGCGTTCGGAGCATCATGTCCCATGAGAAGGCGAGTTTTGTGACGATCCCAAGCGAGGCATCTGCTTTGCAAAGTGTTCCATTCTTCGTAGGAGATGTTTATGCGAGGGTCGATATCCTCGAAGTTGATCCAACTGTTGGTGTCATGTTTCCAGAGGTGTTTCCATTTTTTGAATCCTTTGTTCCATAGCTTCTTGGCATTTTGAATGTTCCACGACTCCACACTCCGGATGCCATGTATCGGAAACCAGATAGAGTCGTTTTGTCTGATTCCGGCCGCCCACTTCCAGTCCTCACTAATTCTTGTGAAGCTTTTGACTTTATTCCAGCCCTTCCAAAGAGAGCATACGAGATTGGAGCCTTTCGGGAAGACAGGTATCGGGGAGAATAGCAGGGTCATGATGTCAAGGTTCTTCCAGTTCGGGGACCCCGTGAGGGTCAACTCATTTTTGTTTCTGAAGATCAGCTTGGCCCACGAGGCCTCCCTATTGCACCAAGCTTTAATCATCCATTTGGCTGCCAGTTTGTTAGCCATACACCCAATGTCCAGGATGCCAAGCCCCCCGCTATCTCTAGGGCTCGTGCAGATGGCCCATTTGATTTTAGGCACCCCCCTTCTGTTATGATCACCCGTCCAAAGAAAGTTTCTGCAGATGCTATTCAGTTTGGACAGGCCTTGCTCATTCGGTCTCCAGCAAGAAAGGAAATAGATGGTAGACGAGAGGAGGAACGTGTTGATAACCATCGCCCGTCCAGCGAGATTGATTTGCATGCCTCTCCAGTAATTGAGCTTGTTTTCAAGTTTGGCCAGCACCCAGTTCCATCGTTGCTCCATAGAGACGCCAAACCCCAAGGGGATTCCAAGCAGCCGAAAGATTTGGCCCTGCGGAATGATTTGACAGCCATGATCAATGAGAAGGCCAGGTTGATGTCCCACAATGGCCCTAAAGGCGGTCTTATTGTGGTTGATTTTGGATCGAGAGGCCTCACAAAAGGTATCAAGACACCTCCAGAAAGTCTCCAGGCTGGTATTATCATTGTGAACGAACGCGTTCATATCGTCGGCAAAAAGTCTCATGATGATTTGACTGTGGTCGTGAGGAAGCTGGAGGCCTTTGATATTGCCAGCCTCCACATGATGAGCCACAAGTCTGCTCAGCCCCTCAGTGGCGATGGCAAAGAGAAGGGGGGCAAGAGGGCACCCTTGTCTAATAGATCTTTTAAGATGGATCGCCTTCGAAAGTTTGCCGTTAACGTTAATCTGGGTCGTTGCGTTGCCGAGAAGGGTCGCGATCATCTTGGTGAATTTCTGACTACATCCGAGGTCTTGGAGCGACTGCAGAATATAGTCCCATTCTAGCCTATCATAGGCTTTGTCAAAGTCGATCTTGAGGAAGACCACATCTTGATTAGACTCATTTGCAAGTTGAATACCTTCCCAAATATCCATAATGGTTTCCAGGATGGACCTGCCTTTGATGAAACCTTTTTGGTCCTCACTAAGCCAAGATCTCAGGTGGCACGCAAGTCTGTTGGAAATGACTTTGGCGACGATCTTGTATCCTGTTTGGAGCATCGTAATTGGCCGCCAGTTCTCGATTCTGTTTTTTTCCCCCTTCTTGTGAATCAGTTTGATAATTCCATTATTTATACAAGAAGGAAGAGCACCAAATTTTAGCGCTTCTTGCCAAACCATCCGGAGAGGGGTGGCAACCACCAGCTTGAAGGATTTAAAAAACTCGTTAGTGAGTCCGTCGGGTCCCGGGCTTTTACCGAGAGGGAGGGCATCAATGACCTCGATGATTTCTGATTCAGAGATCGGGGCATGAAGCAGGGAGTGGAGGTTGGGTGGTATTCTCCGGGGGGAAACCCTAGAAATGGCAGCCATGCAGTCCCTTCTATGGTGGGAGAGGGGGTTCGAGGTTCCCAAGAGTCTCGTGAAGTGCCCTTCGATGATGCCAAAATTATCTTCTTCCGAGTTGCATACATTGCCATGTGGGTCTAGCAGTAGGGGAATCGTCTCTCTGTTGTGTTTCCTTTTAAGAATACTGCACATCTCTTTGGTGGGTTTGTCGGCTTTTCCAGCCCACCACTCCTTGAAGAAGATTTGCAAGTTTTTCCTTTGTATTTCTTCCTCGTATCTCAACGCTGCTCTGATTTTTCGGAGACCTTTCTGGGCTTGGTGTTTTCCTTTGTTCACTTCCTCCTCGAGTCGCCAGAGTCTGTGGTAAAGCGCTTCCCTACGAGCCCGTCGCACTGTCTCGAGCATCTTCTTAGTTCTGATCATGATCTTGCGAGACTTGTCGACCGCACTTCTCCAGCACTTGGCTGGGGCCAAGCCAGAGGCGAATGCCACCTTCCACACATCGGCAATCTCTTGATGGACGGAGGGGAGAGAGAAGGTGGAAGCGTTGGCATGGAACCACGGAGCCTTGTGGGTCCTGTTGGAAGGTTGAAAGGTGATAACGATCGGGTAATGATCAGAGATGGTGAGGTCAGTACGTTGCGAGATGGAAGGGTGGCCCCACAGATGAGTAAAGCTCTGAGAGATGTAGCATCTATCAAGTCTAGCTTTCCTCAGATCCTCGCCCGCTTGGAGATTCGACCAGGAAAAGCCATTCGAGTCTTTGAATTCGACCAGATCCAAGTGGAGTTTGGTCATGTCCCACGTTTCTTTCTCCCGACTGTCGATGACCCTGCCCTTGCCCATCCATCTGTCCATAGGGTCCTCCACCATGTTGAAGTCTCCACATATAAGCACGTTGTGGGGAAGCGAGTCAAGAGAAGTCCAAGTGTTCAGCCTCTCCAAATCCCCGTTAGGGGCGTACAAAGAAACCATAGTAACGCAGAGGGGAGCACCAAAAGAAACCGCAATCCAGCGGTGATTTACATCTTCAATGGAGTTCTCAAGCTTTTCGAGCCAGGGTTGTTTAACACCGATAGCCGTTCCACCGGACCCCCGCTGGTGCTTTGTTGGGATCCACACATGGGCCGAGGAAACCTGTCTGAGCCGTTTCAGGAGGTCTTCTCCGTCAATTTTAATCTCTTGGATGCATATAATGTCTGGTTTTAAGCTAATGTCGCGGAGCCATTGACCAATAATGGCCGCTCTTGAGGGGTCGGTTAGCCCCCTAGCATTCAGCGAGATGACAATCATTTTTGTATTGATCCCTCTTTGCGGGAGGGAGCCTTGTCCTTTCTTCTCTTGGCTTCATCTTTCTTTTTCGCTGGGATCTGATCCCGACTTAGAAATCGGTTCTTATGGGGGCTTTTCCAGGGTAACTCCAAAGGCTGTTTCCCTTTGCGGGATGCCCCCCGCTGGGGAGAATTGGGCCCCGTGCTCGGCAACGTTTCCGGGATCGTCGATCCAATGATAGAACTTTCACTATCCATGTTGTCTTCATTATTAGTAGTGAAACCATCTTCTTTGCTTGTAGTGTAGCCCTCCTGGGGGGGTTCTTTGTTGTCAGGGATCTCTAGGGCTTCGTCGTAGTTGTCTACCTCAGGTGGCTTCCCACGTGGGTAGTCGAGCTCGTTGATCTCCTTTCCAAGATTGCAATACAAATTGCTGTGTGGGGTAATTGGCAGGTTGTTCCTCTCACCGTTGGCCCTCGGACTTCTTTTCCTTCTTCTTCTAACTTCAGTAAAGCCATCAGCATCGGCTTGTGGATTGCGGAGGCCCTTGCCATCCCCTTCCTTGTTCGAGTGGGTCAAATCGCCCTTGTCGTCTTGAGCAGTTTTGGAGGCTTCTTGCGAGCGCTTGTTTTTTTGCCTGAGAGGGCAGTCTTTAATCCTGTGACCTTGCTGACCACAACGAAAGCACGCGTTGGGGAGGTTTTTGTAGGTGATATCCTGCTCCCAAACATCACCTTCGCCCATGTCCACTTTGATCATTGATGGAAGCGGCGACCTGAGGTCGGCCTCGACGCAGATTTGTGGGTGCCACCTAGCATTGAACGAGTGTCTTGCACCTTCATAGATGAGACCACCAATGTCTTCGCGTGAAGCCAACGGCTTGCCGATAGGAGAGACAATGTCCCACACGAAGTTGTACAAGAAGTATGGGAGGTTAGGGAGCTCAACCCAAAGAGGGTACCGAAGTGATTTCGATTTGTCAGGAGTAAAGTCCGGGGACCATCTGAATAGGCACAGGGTCGCCCGACCAAACTGCCAGGTGCCTACGCTTAGGGCTTGGAACGCCATCTCTTCATTTTCAAAGACTAGCAGCATGTGGTTTGCTGGTAGGAATTGACATTTGCTGACAATTAGTCCTCGAGGGAACCACTCTTTTCGAAGCCATTGTCGCACAATTTCGAGCGGGGGCCTAGGGCCAAACACTTGGCCGACGAGGCAAACTTTCTTGAGCTCCTCCTGAGCGGACAGAACTGCGGGTCTACTGAGGGACACGACGGGGGATTCAACACTTTCGGATGCCCCAGGGGCGGCACACGACCCCCCCTCCAGCAGAGCGGCTAGGAAGTCGGTCTCCCCAGGGGGAGGGGCCCGATTACTTTTCACGAGAGAGGAAGAAGCCACATCCATGGCCAAAAGGAACTTGCACCACTTTTACTTTTCAAATCCCAAAGGCAAGCCCCTCCAACATGGAGAAAAAGCAGACCACAACCCAGGAAGACACCGACGCCTAGCACTCCAAAAAACAGGGAAGGACAAAAAACCAAGAAGCCCACAAAGAAGGGAAGCCCTCTTCCCCTTTTCGAACCTTTTTAATTTCCCTTTTTCATTTTCTTTTTTATATTTATTTTCTTTTTCTTTTTTTTTTTTTTTTCTCTTCTTTCTTTTTTCCTCTTTTTTTTTTTTCTTCTTCTTCTTCTTTTTTCTTTTTTTTTCTCTTCTTTTTTTTTCTTTTTCTTTTTTCTTTTTTCTTTTTTTTTCTTCTCTTTTTGAACTAAAGCGAAGACACTTTTCTCTTTAATCCCCTAAAATAGTTGTCTTTTCTTCACTTATGAAGTGAATTCCCACGTGGCAGAGGGGACACAGGCCGATAGTCGAGAGCCAAAGGAACCCTGTCAATCGCACGTGGCAGAGCCCACGGTCGCTGCTTTCAAAAACCATCACTAGGCAAAACCGTCAGTCGCAGACGTCAAAACCATCAATCGCCGGTATTGCTGGAGAAAACCATCGAGCGTCGATGTCAAAACCATCAGTCGCGGACGTCAAAACCGTCGATCGCTTGTCCCGTCAGTCGCGCGCTCAAGAAAACCAGAGACCATCCTTTGAACTCAAGGAAACCGTCGATCGCCGAAAACCGTCAATCGCGGTTAGCGTTCCCGTATATCGCGGCCACCGTGAAGCGCGCTGGACAGGTGTGTCAGTCGTCGCTCCAACGCCTACCTCTGTCAGTCGTCGCTCCCGGTGCCAGTCAGTCGTCGCTCCAGGTGTGTCAGTCGTCGCGCTATCAATCGCGATTGATGACCTTTGTCAGTCGCGAGCGCGCTATCTCTGTCAGTCGCTGCTTCAGTCCGTCGCCCTCGAGAGCCTCTGTCAGTCGCCACTTCAGTCGTTCGTCCTCATCGTCACTTCAGTCCGTCGTTCACTCCGTCAGTCGTCCGAACTCTCTTTACAGTCCGTCGTCACGATCTTCGCCACGAGTTGTGAATCTTTGTCAGTCGTCGCTTCAGTCCGTCGTCCACTCCGTCAGTCGTCCCGATTCCCACACATTAACTCCGTATATCATTGTAATAGGATTGTTGTTAATAGTTCTTTTTGCATTCGATAATCTGCAATGTGGAATGCAGAGGATGGACAAACGATGGGCTCGACAATCTTAGTCGACGACACGTCAAACGACGGTTGATTCTAAATTTTGCAGGGCGACAGAGCTACGCAGGCGATAAGAGTATAGCACTCGCATCCATATAATATATAACACATAAGAGTTTGCTTGAGGGAGAAGCACAATACTTTAAGTGCATTGGAGCACAAGTTGTGTTTGCACGAGAGAGAGAGAGAGAGAGAGAGAGAGAGAGAGAGAGAGAGAGAGAGAGAGAGAGAGAGAGAGAGAGAGAGAGAGAGAGAGAGAGAGAGAGAGAGAGAGAGAGAGAGAGAGAGAGAGAGAGAGAGAGAGAGAGAGAGAGAGAGAGAGAGAGAGAGAGAGAGAGAGAGAGAGAGAGAGAGAGAGCACCATGTGTGCTGCAAGAAGTATCATGAAAGCCGTGGGTAGAGAGGTGTTGGAGTAAATGGTGTGAGATGCAAGATCTTTAGAGTTGGGTCACACATATGTGGGTATGTCACAAAAATGCTTGTAGTGGCGTGGGGAACGCTCGTTGTTGGCGCTTGCCATCTCCTTCCACAAAACATGGAGCCGGCGGTGGTAGAAACCATGGTTGTCATTTTGAATGGATGTTGAAGAAATTTCTAGTTGACAATAGACTGCAATGGAAGCGAGACCTGCACTGTACGAGCTTTCCTTGGTGCGATTGGGCAACATGTGAGGAAGTGATAGATGAAGCATTGACACATTCCGAATGGTAATCTTGAAGCTGTAGAGCTTATTGTCCCTTGCACGAGGATGACTAGTAAGGAAGAGAGACATTGCCTTCATTAGGGGATGAAACATTACTGCTTGCAGCGCAGGGAAATGTTTGAGCCGAAAGTGGGGAATGGAAAGTGGAAGAGCTAGGCGCTGTGGAAGGCATGCCATATGTTCTCGTTGGATTAGCAGGCAAAGACATTCCCCATTGATGAAGGGGATTGATGGAGGCAAACCTGCCGCTTGCATATCATCTGTAGAGGTAGCAGCTGAGAATGAGCGTCGAGCATTGTCTGTCGCGCATTGTTTATCTTCCATTCATTATGTGGGCAAGAGAATGCTAATACGTGAGCATGCCATGCCCACCAAGCATTTGCATCGCGCTTGCAATAACAGACAAGGTGATCCTTCTTGGAGTCTAAGAGAGGATCGATGCTAAAACTGTTGAAGATAAATGTACAAGCTCATTTTCATATGAGCCATGGTTGCATAGATTTACCAAATATAAAGATAAAAAAAAATAGAGTAAAAAAGGAAAAAATAATAAAAGAAAAAGTGTAGTCAAAATTCATGATGAGTAAGAGATACCTGTAGTTAGTAGCATGTAGTGGAGAAAGTGGTGAGTTAAGAAGGATGCACAAACTTCTTCACATGTTCATTGGTTATAAAAGTGAAGTGGGAGCACATTGAAAACAAGGAGAGAAAGAGGCAAGAGCTCACAGTAGTCCGATCTAGCCATTTTGTCATTTTGTCTTCCCTTAGACTCCTTCCAGCCGCACGTCAGTTTGTACACAGCTCTGTTGCAGAGCTCATATCTCAGTGCATATGTAACCATTTTGTGCGTTTAAACATTCATTAGAAAAATTATTTTGTGCTCTTTTTGCATATCAAATATCTCTTTGAAAGCTTATGTAATTTGTGAGATATTAGTGAAAGCGTGAAGTCCAGTTTTTCAGTATACCTGTGTAGATATGTAGTCTATTTTGGTCGGTTAAGTTTCCCAACCAAAACATATCTAAATTGCATGATTTTTTTCCTGTTGGAAAGCTCTTGACATCTACTTTCACTGTCCCAAATATCTCATTGAGATCATTTATATTCTGTGAGATATCTGTCAGAGAGTAAAGTCTAGTTTTACAGTGTACTTATGTGTGCAGGTGGTCTGATTTGGTCAGCATACCTGTGTGGACAGGTAGTTCATCTTTGTCAGTTGTGTTTCCTAATCAAAATTTGTACAAATTAAGTTATTTATAGCTTTTTAGAAAGCTCTTCTGGTCTACTTTGATTGAATAAAGGCTCAAGTCCATTTGAGTTTTGTATTAAGAGTAGCAATCTATCGAAGATGCAGCTATTTGTCCAAGTGCTGGACATACAAGGGTGGTTCACTACACATTTCCGTTGCGCATAGGAGAACTCATTCTCCACAAAAACCACCATTGGTACAATACGTAGTGCACATGGATATGTGCACAAATAGGTTCACATTGGATAGGGAACGAGAAAGTAGAGATGCCACCAGCGAGACAGGCGAAGTAGGAGCATGGAGCATTGGATGCACGAACAATCTTCATATCATTTTGGAAGAAGCAACATACACACCCAAGCCTCAACTCCAGAATCTAGATCTCTCCTCTCTCATCAGCTTTTATACAAATCACATGGGTTCACATGTACATACAAATACATATATCACACACATTGAATATAAGGATGTACTCGCATCTACACACAAGCACAAATATCACATCCACACATTAAATGTATGCAGAATAATACATATTAACATTCACACATATTTAGAAACACATGGATTGTAGGCCCTATGCTTAAAGTTGCTTGGCATGTAGCCTTCTTTATTATTATTGAAATTGCCTTCTTTATTATTATTGAAAGAGAAAGTAATCTTACCTTCTTGAAGTGATGCCTCTCAAGTTGTGGAGATAAAGAAGATGCATAGAAAACAAAATTTGACACATTCAAAAAGCACCAGTAAATTATCCACATCTCTTATAAAAATAACCATTTTAAACAATACCCACACCTTGTATTACAAAATGTTCATAAAGGGAAAGTTACTATGAGAAGATTACAATTTCTTTCCCCTTTTGAAGAAATATATCCTCAAATTTGAAAAAAAAAGAAAAAGAGATAGTGTGTGCTACAAGAACCAATAAAGTAACTTAGTTGAGGGGAGAGAGCATGCCTAGAATCTTTATTAGAGAAGCCTTTGGATGAGAAGTTGTTTGCATGCATCGTCAAGTAATGTTAGGGCATTCACCTTGATCATTCAATTCCTCATTGATTTTACCTTCATCAACTTCTTTCTTAAGATCCATGAAAACGTTTGCACTATTCCGTTATTGCTCTTTACATAAGTATACTAATATCCTCTCAATAAGCTCCTAATATGCTTGAATCTTCTGATTCAAAGTCTCCATCAATGTCCATAATGATTCTAATCTAGTACTTGTAAGAATCACCTAAACTCCTAGAAAGAAGAGTTTTTGGATAGAGAAGATTGTTGGATGTGTGAGTGAGTGAAAAGTACCAATAAAGGTACACACAAGAGTGAGAAGGAGATTAACAGAATGGCTGGAAGATCTCTTTGTAGATAGATGATAAGTAATGCGAGAATGAATGAAAGGAGAGCCATAAGTGAATCCCTAATTTCAATGTACCTCCACATATGAGCATATAGTGTATATGTGGTTACATGGGAAACAAACCTTCTAGCTAGCACTAGAGTATAAAGTGCCCATGTATTGGGAAACGATTGAATCAAAGCTAGTTAACGGACATATAAGTGTAACAAACCCCCTTGGAGCGAATGATGTGAATACATACAAGAAGTGATAGATAATTCCCCACAAGGTAATAAGCCTAAATCTTTGCAAAAAGCTTAAAATGTTGCCTGAGAGCTTTGGTGAATATGTATGTCATGTTATCTTGTCTACGTACATATAGGAAATCAATATCTCCTGCATGATGGCATTCACTGACATAATGATAATGAAACTCAATGTGATTTGTGCGTGCATGATATACCAAATTTCTTGCAACCATTAATGCACTCTGATTTTTAGTGAGAATATGCATAAGTGCATTAATCTTTATGCATAGATCCATCAATAGGTGTCTTAATCATATACATTCCACTATAGTTATGAATACTGCCCTGTATGTAGCTTCACAGCTCGATGTGGCCACAATAGGTTTCTTCTTACTTAAACAAGATTTGCATTATCCTTGAAGGAAAAAGAAATTACCACTAGTGGACACACATGTATCATAACAACCAACCCAATCACTATCTATAAAATCATGCATGCATGGTTAAGCATCTCTTCCATAAAAGAGACTCAAAATCAAAGTGCCTTTAGATCACCTCTCTCTCTCTCTCTCCTTCTATCTCTCTTATTAGATTCAACATCAATATAGTTTTTTTAAGATCATCATCTTTGTTCTCTTGTTCTAATCATTTGTTTGATGTATTTGAATGTATCTAATTCTCTATACTCGCATTATTACACTCCTGATCAATATATTCTTAACCACATGCATAGATCTTGGATCTCGATCTGATAAAAAACATTGAACATTGTAGAGAGTATATGCACGAAAGAAAAATCAAAGAAGAGTGCACTCACAAAAAGAAAGAGTGTGAGACTCAAAAGTGAGTAGACCATGAAATGTGAAAACTCACATGGATTAGAGTGAGCTTGCCAAGAGCATGGAGTAGGCTCCTCAAGCTTCTAACTAAGTACAAATGGGGGGAGAGACCCTCCTTATATAGAGTTGGAGGGGGCTCTCCAAGTACATCATATGTGGGATAATTCTCCTTGAAGGAGAATGAATACACAGGTAGAAAAGTGGAAATAAGATGGAAATGGAGCACCTCATAGATACAAAATGGAGATGCACTCATGTGGATACAAATGGAAATGATGTAGGAGCAATCATGTCATTGTTCCACAATATGTTACTTGATCCATCCTTGAGGAATTTCTGAAAACGGAAGGTCTTCTCTGCTCTCATGCTCAAAATTAGCCTCCTCAAAGGCTTCTTCAATTTTGACATTTTTAGGCTTTTCTACCCTTTTGTAGAACTTTGTAGTGTTGAATCCTCGCAAAATTGGCCCATTTTGATCGAATGCACCAATTTGGTCTGATGGCCCAATTTGACTATTTGGCCCCCCCAAAGATACTAACCCACTTTCTGCTACTTTTTGACCACCAAGACCATTTTGTGAAAAATGCCCGAATTTGATCTCCAAAGGCTCTTTAATTTGGTCTGATGGCCCAATTCGACTATTTGTGCCCCCCGAAGATACTAACTCACTTTCTGCTATTTTTTGACCACCAAGACCATTTTGTGAAAAATGCCCAAATTTGATCTCCAAAGGCTCTTTAATTTGGCATGATGGCCCAATTTGACTATTTGGGCCCCCCGAAGATACTAACTCACTTTCTACTACTTTTTGACCACCAAGACCATTTTGTGAAAAATGGCCAAATTTGATCTCCAAAGGCTCTTTCTTGACCTCGATCTCTGTTTTCCTGCAAGGACTCATTTTTTCTCCTTTGTGAGTGATTGAGCCTAAATTTTCATTTTTCGACTCTTTTTCCCTTCCTTGGGCTTCTTTTGCAAGTTCTTCATTTATTTCAGTAATCTCAACAGTGCAACACTCTGCACCACCCATCATCCAATTTAACAAATTTTCTTCTTCTTGGGGTACAGAAGGCATTACTTGAGTATCTACATATCCAATTGTCTTTTTGGAGTCACATCCTTCTTCTAAGTGTACCTGTAAGGGGTTATTAGTCTTCGAGGAGATCCACATTTGATTTTTTCCCCAATCTTGTAGTGCTTTTGCTTGCCTTAACCAAGGCCTTCCCAAAAGCAAAGGATAAGAGCTTTCCTGTGGTAGGGCAATCACAACAAAATCCAAGAGGAATTGACAACCTTGTACTCACATGTGTACCTTCTCAATGATGCAGAATGGCATAACATGATGCTGATCTACTAATGTGACAGTGAAGGGTGCCTCCTTGGTTAGGTTCAATTTGAGTTTCTTCATTGTAAAATCAGGCATCAGATTGATGCCAGAGCCTCCATCTATAATGACACCAGTCAGACCATCATTTATGAACACAGATAGCCTTGAGCTTTGATAGTCTACCAAGGGTGCGGGTGGAAATTCAACCATGAAACCATCTACACTCTGTGGTGGGCTTAAGTAGGCCGAGTGTATAACTTTCAATAAATCACATCTTACTTTTGAATCCATTTTTATGAGTTGGTACAAACTAACCTTGTGATGAATACCTTTCAAGGTTTCCTCAATCTTAACCTCTTGTGTGTCTTCCTGAGAGCTTGCAGGTTGGTCCTTAAGGGAAGTAGTCACCATATCATAGGCTCCTCCAATGTCTACTTGGCCCTTCCAACCAGCCTTCTTTTCCTCATCTCTATGTTTGAGTCCCTGTTCTTTCTCTCTACAAGTTGCCGCTTGTCTGGCTCTAGTCATCATGGGCACTAAAGAAGATGAAACAGCATAAGACTGAGTGGTCATACCTTCTACTTGTGCGGAGACTACAATCATGTGAATTGGAGCAGGGAGACTTCTTGGGCAATCTCTGGTATAGTGATCCTTGGCATTATGACAATGCTGATAGGGAGGTGCATCTTCTGGTAGAGAAAACCTGTTCTGCATATGGCCATACTCACCATAACGATAACACATCAGTTTCCTATTATATCTAGGCCGAGTTAGATGGGTCTCTTCTTTATTAGGTGCATTTGAAGTACTAGCATAATACGAATCAAGACTAGGACGGTTACCATGCTGTTGTACTCCCTTGAGGTAGTAGCAGTCTCTTGCTTCATGACCATACTTGCCAAGGAATTGACAGCTCACCTTGTTAGGACAATTAACATTTTAATGTCCATTTTTGCTACATATTGTACACCAAACCTGCCTTCGTATGTCCTATGTAGTGCACAAATCTTCTAACTCATGATGAAGTTGAGCTACTTCATCAACATTGTGGCACGGTGGTCGTGGTATGACCTTCTCTTCTTGTTGACTCTGCTGCATTCTTAAGGCTTCCAACTCCTTCCTGAGTTGCTCAATAGGATCTAAGTGTGATGCATAATTTGGTTGAGTATCTCCTTCAAAATGTAGCCTAGCTTCCTCAATGCGTGATGCAGCTGCAACAAAATCATCCAGTGTTGCATCCAATCTAAGAGATTCGCGAAGCTTCTGCTGAGATGACTTGGGGAAAGCTCTCTCTATCCTTTTTTTAACCAGGAAATCATGTGGAGCATGTGGCAGGCATGAAACAAGTGCTTTTGTCCTAGTGTGAAGTTCATGAAAGGATTCACCTGGTCTCAGCTTTAAATTCTCTAACTGATCTAGAGCTCTTTTTGAGGAGTCACTTGGTCTGAATGTCGTCTCCAGTACCTCCCGCGTAGTGAAGTGGCCATCTGCATATTGACTATACCATTTGTCAGCAAGACCTTCCAATGTAGATGGGAAGAGTACTAGCATTGCATCCTCTCGATTCTGCAGACCTCGTCCGCGACATAAGGAAATGAATCTCCTCACGGGATCATCTGCATCCTCATAAGCTAGCCCCTTAAAAGTAGGGAGCTTGATATTCAACCTAGAGAGTAAATGAGAAAGATCCTCCATTGGCGCTGGTGCTTCTTTTGAAGTATCTGAGGAAAAATCTAATGTCCTCCTCAGCTTCTCTTTTGAGAGTGGGGTTGAAGCCAATTCAATGGACAAATTTAAGGGCAGTGGGGTACTCACCGAAGGTAGAGTTGACTTCTTGATGCTCCTTTCTACACGAAGAGGTTCTCTATCTACTCGAGTGTGGGTCATGTACCCACTCACACAATGCAAAAAAGACCAAGAAACAATGTGACACACTCTATACTGCACTAAGTTCCTCACACAAAAATGCAACTGTCCCACCAGGCGTGCCAAACTATAGAGGGGGTAACCGGGTCTATACTTCCAGTACTCTTTCTACTCAAGGGCGGTTCTCCTTAGGGAAGTATACCCTATAACATCATTGTGTGAGGTACTACTTGAGACGATAAACCAAGAAACGATCAGAGTGTTACAAAGATACTGAAAGGCCAATTTGACCAAGATAGAAAAAAAATTACGCTAGTACACAAAAGATAAAATTGTTAACAGTACAAAAGGTCTGATCACCTGAAAGATGAACTAGGACATCTCAACACAGAGAAAGTAATACAAATGTAGAGAAGGTATACAAGTGTGGTATACAATGCTATGAAATCCAGCTTACAAGTGACTGTCCCAGTATATCCAATTTCATTGTCATGCCGACTGCCCCCAACACTGAAGCTCTCACTCTGTATATTCTCCAAAAGAGAAGCTTCTTCTACAGTGGGCAAAATCACATCAGTGAGCAGAGAATAATCAAGGAGAAGCCTGATTAGAACACTCTCAAAATACCACAGTAACACAAGTAGACCCAAATTGACAAAAGCTAGAATCACAGAGAGACGACAAAGAGTGTATCCCTCAGCTTCCTAAATCTCTGTATATCCTTCCGAATGGACCCTTCACTAACATATATCTCTGACCATCTGTACGTACCTCCAAATGAGTGCAACTGCTTCTTATATAGATCTCGAGGCCCAAAGAGTGACTTCCGCCGGATTCCATCAGTTAAGGCACCATCATTGTTCATTGCACACGTGCGGCCAAGAGAGTGGCTTCCACCGGATCCCATCATTTACTACACCATCACTGTACGTTGCACACGCGCCGAACTAGTCTGACAAAAGTGGAGGGAGAGTTGGCTAATTTTGGGTAGGTGGTCTAATTCTGGTATTGATAGCCAACTGACTCAAAAGCACCTGAAGACTTTAGAATATGGCCTTGAATGCGAAACTCTTTCTTATCATGAATCAACACTTCATCACAAATCTTATAGCCCACTTGATTCTGGCGTTGAATTTTGAAGGATGAATTTTGAGGGAAAAATTTTGAGGGACAACTTTTGAGGGACAAATTTTGAAGGACAAATTTTGAGGGACAAATTTTGAAGGACAAATTTTGAGGGACAAACTTTGAGGGACAAATTTTAAGGGATAAATTTTGAAGGACAAATTTTGAGGGACTATTTTTGAAGGACAAATTTGAAGGAAAAATTTTGAGGGACAAATTTTGAGGGACAAATTTTGGAGGAAAAATTTTGAGGGACAAATTTTGAGGGACAAATTTTGAGGGACAAATTTTGAGGGAAAAATTTTGAGGGACAAATTTTGAGGGACAAATTTTGAAGGACAAATTTTGAAGGACAAATTTTGAGGGACAAATTTTGAAGGACAAATTTTGAGGGAAAAATTTTGAAGGACAAACTTTGAGGGACAAATTTTGACGGATGAGGGACAAATTTTGAAGGATAAATTTTGAGGGACAAATTTTCAGGGACAAATTTTGAAGGACAAATTTTGAGGGACAAATTTGGAAGGAAAAATTTTGAGGGACAAATTTTGAAGGACAAATTTTGAGGGAAAAATTTTGAGGGACAAATTTTGAAGGACAAATTTTGAGGGACAAATTTTGACGGACAAATTTTGAGGGACAAATTTTGAGGCTGAATTTTTTCCGACCCGACAAAGATGAAATGACGGGAATCTTGAGCAGTGAACTCTCGAGGGACAAAAAGAAGTGGCGCTAGGACCTTTTTTTTTGGGACTGACATACAATCAGATGAAATCTTGCTCGATTACAATGGTTGTGAGTGAGGCTGATTCGGATTGGTTCTTTGATAGTGGTGCTTCAAAGCACATAACATCATGCAAAAGATTTTTTGCCTCTTTGAAAGATGCATCAAGGAGGACATGTGGTGTGTGCAAACAATGCCTCTTAGCCTATCATTGGAGTAGGAGAAATTGAGCTTATGGCTGCAAATGGAGGTGTGATTCTCTTGAAAAATGCATTGTATGTGCCCGGTATAAAGAAGAACTTAATTTGAGTTCTGTTGATTGCCAAAGCTGAACTTCATGTACACTTTGTTGATGATAAGTGTATGGTTCATGATTTCAGCAATGGTGATGTTATCATGATGTCGGGTACATTATGTAATGGTTTGTACTGCATGGATACATACAAGAGGGCTGCCTCAAATGCCTTGGTTGCTCATACTTCTTCCATGGCTGAAGTGGAGCTTTGGCATGCTCGTTTTGGTCACTTGAACTTCAATAGTTTGCTTTACATGCAAAAAAAGGACATGGTTATTGGTTTGCCTACACTTGAGTCCATTGAAAAGCATGCATGTGAAGGTTGCATTCTTGGAAAAATGCATCGTGCTTCTTTTCCAAAAGATAGTCATACACAGACTACAAGAAAATTGTAGCTTGTTCATAGTGATGTATGTGGTCCCATCAAGACTCCATCTTTTGGGAAGCATGTATATTTTGTTACCTTCATTGATGATGCTACTCGCCATACATGGGTGTATCCTATGAAAGCAAAGAATGAGGTATTTTCTTGCTTCAAAGCATTTTTAGCTATGGCTGAAAATTTTTCTTCACAAAAGCTTTTGACTCTACGCACGAATCGTGGTGGTGAATACATGTCACATGAGTTTAATGCTTTTCTTTGAAAGAGGTATTTCACACCAATGTATGGTGCCATATACACCTCAACAAAATGGTGTTGCCGAGCGTAAAAATAGAACTCTTCTTGAAATGGCATGATGTATGGTTAATGGAAAGCATCTTCCTGATAAGTTTTGGATGGAAGCGGTCATGTGTGCAAATTATGTGTTGAATTGTTGCCCTACAAATGCATTGAGAGTCCTCACTCCTTATGAGGCTTGGAATGGTCATAAGCCTATGGTTAGTCATATGCACGTGTTTGGTTGTTTGGCATATGCTCTTGTGCTATCACAACAACGTCACAAACTTGATGACAAGGCAAAGAAATGTATATTTGTTGGTTATAATGCTGAAAGTAAGGGATATCGTTTGTACCATCCATTGACAAACACAATTATTGTGAGTCGAGATGTGGCATTTGATGAAAATTCAGTTTTCCCTCTACTTGAATGCAAGAAACAGCCAACAGTTAGCTCACAAGATGTGTTCGATACACTCATGCCTTTGTTCCAAAATGGTGCGCTTGACTATGGCAATGTAGACCAGCCAACTAAGGTTCAAAGGGTTGAAAAATTCCAGCCAAATAGGGCTGAATATGTAGAGAATTTCCAACCAAACATGGCTGAAAATTTTGAGCCAAAAATGGTCAAAACTACTGGAAATTTCCAACCACATATGGCTGAACATTTGCATCAAAATACGGCTGAAAATGAGCATGAAACTCAGCCCACGCATGATGTACATATTGAAGATGTTTTACATAATGAACGCATTTCGATCAAGAGTGCACAAACTATGTCAAAGTGGTTGAAACAAACTTTGCAGGACAACAAATTGAGTGCACCTTTACTTGGTAGAACAAGATCAAGCTCTCAGCATGCATCAAGTAAGTTTGTGGATTATTCTCTTACTGCTACAACATGTAATGAAGAGCCACTTTCTTTTGAAGATGCATGTGAAGATCCACAATGGATGAGTGCTATGTAATAAAAAATGGATTCCATACATAGAAATGGTACTTGGGAGTTATGTGAATTGCCAAAAGGAAAGAATGCCATTGATACAAAGTGAGTTTATAAGATTAAGAGAAAAATCTGATGGTAGCATTGATCACTACAAAGCTAGATTGGTTGCCAAAGGATATGCGCAACAATATGGCATTGATTATGAGGAAACATTTGCACCTACTTCACGCATGACTACCATTCGTACTATGGTTGCATTGGTTGCCCATCGAGGTTGGAAAGTGCATTAGTTGGACATAAAAACTGCCTTCTTGTATGGTGATTTGCAAGAAGAGGTTTATGTGAAGCAACCTCCTAGATTTGCTATGAAAGCGAAAGAGCATATGGTTTATTGCTTTCATAAAGCCTTGTATGGTCTCAAGCAAGCTCCACATGCATGGTATGAGAAAATCCATAAGCACTTGATTGCTCTTGGGTTCACATGTAGTCCGATTGAAAGCACACTCTATGTACGCAAAAATGGGGCTGATCTTATAGTGGTTGTTCTTTATGTCAACGACATACTCTTGATTGGGTCATGTGATGCAAAACTTGACATTCTTATGGCTGATTTGCAATATACTTTTGATGCCACTTGTCTTGGTCTTTTGAGCTACTATCTTGGCATCCAATTTGTTTCCGTTGAGGGGGGAATTGTTATGCATCAAGCAAAGTATGTTGAAAAACTACTTCAACGTTTTGCCTTTGAAGATTGCAAACTAGTTTCCACACCAGTTGAGATAGGATTCAGGTTCTTAGTTGAGGATTCTAGTAATGCATTTGACACTTCTCTTTATCAGCAAGCTGTGGGATGTCTTATATATGCATGCAACACAAGGCCGGATATACAGTATGTAGTTTCTCAATTGAGTCGATTCATGCATAGACCTGGCACTAAGCATTGGCAAGCGGTGAAACATGTGTTTAGATATCTCCAAGGCACTTTGAGCTTAGGTCTCTTTTATGGCAGAGATATTCAGCCATGCTTGCATGCTTTTACATATAGTGATTAGGCTGGTTGTTATGATAGTCGCGTGTCCACTAGTGGTAATTGCTTTTTCCTTGGAGACTCATGCATATCTTGGTTGAATAAGAAGCAACCTACAGTGGCGACATCGAGTTGTGAAGCTGAGTACATGGCAATTTTCACAGCTACAGTGGAGTGTATATGGCTGAGACGCCTATTGATGGATCTTTGCATGGAGATTGATGCTGCTATGCATATTCTCACTAATAGTGAGATTGCTTTGGCTTTTGCACGAAACCGAGTGTTTCATGCATGGACCAAACATATTGAGGTGCATTATCACTATGTGAGAGAGCGCCTTCATGTAGGAGATATTGATTTGGTATATGTACCTACACAAGATAATATGGCAGACATATTTACCAAAGCTCTTCCACGGGAAAAGTTTGAAGTTTTTCGCAAAGCTTTAGGCTTATTACCTTATGGGGACTGATCCATCACTCCCTGTATGTGTTCACATCATTCGCTCCAGGGGGGTTTGTTACACTTATGTGTTCCTCGAGTAGCTTTCCAGCTATCATCTTCTCCATGTGTTGCTACATTTGTGATCCTTGTGTGTGCTTCTCGTGTGTCTCACGCACTTCTACACACACCCAACATGATTCTCTTGATTGTGAGAGTGTATCTGTGTGAGCTCTCTTCTCTATCTCCTTCCTTGTGACATGGTATCAGAGCCAATGTGGGTGTAGAGCTCTATCTCATGGAGAAGGTGGATCATGAAAAGTACAGGACAAGGCATGGACAAAGCACGATTCACAAATGACCTCAGATTGCTATAAAAATTGGCATGAAGGTCAAAATATTTTTGTGAATTATCCCTTTAGGGTCACTCAGTTTTTCAAATTTTTGTTTTCGGAGCCATATCGACCTCTATTTCAAGCTCGTAAGGTGGTCCATAGAAGAACTAGGTCAATATACAAACTGTAACTTGCATCTTGTTTGCCAACACTCAAATATTCAAAGTCTTGAATTTCAAGAGATTCTACTGTTGATACAGGAAAACTATGTTTTTTGAGATCGAACTATCACGTCAAAGTCCGATAGTGTTCAAGTAGAAGTGCTACTTGTAATGTTCTTGCAATGTTCAAAATGAACACTGCAAAAACACTACAAGCAAACGTAGATGGAATTGCTACAGAAATGGAAAATGTAGATGGAATGAGTTAGCTTATGAGTGATAATCTGGACAAGAACAACTTCCATGCTTGGAGATTCAAAATGAAGAATTTCTTGATGGGAAAGGCTACTGGAAGTACATCAAAGGAAACAATAAAAATTCTCTACAGTTACCAAAGAGGAATCGAAATGCAAAACAGATAACAACATATGAGGAATCAAATCAAGGAGCATGAAAGTTAATGTATTGTCTATCTGTTAGCATACATGATAGCATGATCGGGCACATACAAGGTTCCAAGACTCTGAAAGAGGCTTGGAACAGTTTGGTCACATTGTATGAGACCAATACAAAGGCACAAAAATTGTAACTCAAGAACAAGCTGCATGCAATAGAGAAAAAGGGCATGTCAGTAAGTGACTACACCTTGAAAATCAAAAGCATATATGAGTCACTTGCATCTATTGGCATGAATGTAGATGATGATGATAAGGTGGAAGTGTGCCTTTGTGGTTTATGAGTTTCATATAAGAAATTCATAACATCTATTCAAACTACGGAAAATATTCCAAATGTTGTTGATCTGGTGTCCATGTTGATTATTGAACAAAAGAATCTTGATGAGGACTCAAACTCCCAAGGGACCTAGTTATGAGTAGGTATTCTACTCTAGTAGAGGAAGAGGCAGAGGTAGAGGCTTTGTAAGCAGAAGAGGACATAATAACCAAGACCAAGGCCAACAACAAAATCATCCAGAAGGTAGAGGATAGTTTGTAGGTAGGGGGAGCCAAAGAGGCGGTTAAAATTTCCAAAGAAATGATTCAGGTAATGATAGTAACAGATGTTGGAATTGTGGTAAACTTGGAAACTTTGAATGTGACTGCAAGTTGAAGAATCAAGATAACAGAGGGCAACAAAACAACTATGCATCCACAAGTGCAGATGATTCTAAGAAGTTGTTCATGGTCCAACATGACATAATGAATACGATGTCTGTTGATGTTTCAAAATCAAATGACAATTTGCGGTATTTAGGTGCATCAAATCACATGAGCAGTCATGTTGAATGGTTTAATAGTTTGTAAAAATTGCCAGTCCCTGGATATGTTGAAACAAGTGATGACACTTCACATGCTATCGAGCATAGAGTACACATAACACTGTCTATGGAGGATGGGAAGGTAAACCATCTTGTTGATATGCTTCATGTTCCAAATATAACAAAGAATTTGCTTTCTATTGGACAAATGGTTAACCAAGGATTACAAGTCAGGTTCAATGTTGATGGGTTATATGTAGAAGAATACAAACAAGATGGAAGCTTGATTGCCAAAGGAAACAAAGTGGGTAGGATGTTCACCTTAAATGTGAAAATTCTTGAAATGAATGTAGCCATGTTTGCAAAAGGTGTAGGAGTTATTGTTAATATAGAGATCTAGCACAAACAAATTGGACATGAAAACTTGCAAAGGCTAAAATTGATTCATTCAAAGGAGATTGTCAATGGACTACTAAATTTCAAGGTTGTAGAGATGCAAAAGGTATGTGCATCAAGTCAATTCATATAAAAAATTAAGAGCATTATTTCCACATGACAAGCATGTTAGTGAGAATTTGCTAGAAATAGTACATACAAATGTGTGGGGTCCTACAAAGACCACATCTATGGGTGGTTGTAGCTTTTATGTTACTTTGATTGATGATCATACACCGAAAGTTTGGGTATATTTCATGAAAGAGAAGAGTGAGGTGTTCACTTACTTCCAAAATTTTAAGGCTATGGTGGAAAAGTAGGCAGCAAAGTGTATTCAGACATTAAGGTCTGATGGAAGAGGTGAATACATTTCAAATGATTTCAATAACTTTCTTAAAGTCATGGAGTTCGATGTTAGTTTTCATGCAGGTACACACCACAATAGGATGGCATTTTTGAATGAAAAAATAGACATATTGCAGAAATAACAAGAGTCTTGATGGCTAAGAAGAATATACCTCATTCTTATTGGGGAGAAGCCATGCACACTATTGTATACATCATGAACAAAGCTCCAACTATTGTTGTACATCAAGTTACACCTAAAGAGAAGTTCACGGTAAAAAGCCAAACTTATCACATATTAAAGTATTTGGCTATATTGCATATCTACATGTTCCAAATGAGTTGAGGATGAAGCTTGATCCAAATGCAAAAAATTGTATCTTCATTGGGTACTCCCTTGAGCAAAAAGGATGTAAATGCTATAAGCAACTCACACGATAGGTGAAGGTAAGCAAAGATGTGGTATTTGATAAAATGTCAAGCTTCTATGCAGATGCCAAAGAAGGGCTTAATCTTGATTCATATGACAAAGGAACTGCTGAAAAATAAAGTGTAGAATCTCAAGTTTTGAGTGGACTTTAGGCATCACCAAGCAATAGTTCCAACTCAAACCCATGGCATGGAAGATTGTGTGGAAATTTCAGTCTAGAAAATTCATTAACTACATCAACGAAAGGTAAAGAAAAGCTTTTTGTTGGTAGTAAAACATCTATGGGTTTTGACGGTATTGATGGAGATTCAAGTGGTTCAAAAAAGAGCCTTGATGAGGAACTTGGATTGCCCTCTGTCAAGATGCAAGGAATAAGAGAGGCACATGCAGATGATACAAGGAGAAGTGATCGAAGATGAAGAAGATTTGGGGGCATGCAGAATTTAGTGCAACGATTGACATATCACAGTTATATGGCTCGTCACTGTGCCTACATGACCAAGGTAATACAAGATGCTGAACCTTCTTATTTTGAAGATGAAATTGGAAATGCAAATTAGAAAAAAGCTATGGATGAGGTGATGGTTGCACTTTATGAAAACGATACATGGAAGCTAGTTATGTTGCCGCAAGGAAAGAAACCCATAGGCTGCAAGTGGGTTTACAAGGTAAAGCACAATGATGATGGTACCATAAGCAAGTACAAAGCATAATCGGTAGAAAAAGGATATGCATAGAAATATGGCATTGATTATGAGGAAACCTTCAGCCTTGTAGTTAGAATGTCTACTGTCAAAACACTTGTTGCATTAGCTACATCAAAAGGATGGACTTTGCATCAGATGGATGTGAAGAATGCTTTCCTACATGGGGAGTTATAAGAAAAGTATACCAACCACAAGGATATGAAGATTCAATGCGCCCAAAATATGCTTGAAAATTGTAGAAGGCTTTGTATGGACTTAAACAATCCCTTTGTGCTTTGCATGAAAGGATTACTCACTACTTAACCACAACTAGATTTTCTATGTGTGATGCAGATCATTCATTATATGCAAGGGTGATGATGACATCACAATTGTGGTTATTTATGTTGATGAATTGATTCTAGGATGTGACAATGAAGCAAGGATTAAAGAGGTAAAGCAACTCCTTATGTAGGAATTTGACATCAAAGACTTTGATGTGCTGCACTATTTCTTGGGCATTGAGTTTATACATACAAAAATAGGTATATGGATGTCACAAAGGCAATATGCCTTGAGCATACTAGAAAAGTGTGGTATGGATGATTGTAAAGCAATTTCTATGCCATTAGATCAAAATTTAGAGTTGGATATGTTGATATATTTAGGTAGTGATATGTGTGAACACACTAGGACCGCCGAGGCACTTTTTTCCCTCTTTAGGAGGTTTTTTTCCCCCGGCTTGTATATACGCCTATTGATCTAATGGGCTACTTATCTTTGTACATTCTCTAGTAATACATTCAGTATTGTGTGTTGTGCTCCAAGCTTCTTCTTCTTCCTTGTGTTGTCCGCGTGCTTCCGTAGACGTCTAACTCCAACAATTGGTATCAGAGCAGGTCGTCGCTTCATCTAGGGCGCCGTCAACACTCCTCCGTTTGAAGTCTCAGAATTGTACGAATTTTGGTGAGCATACTCACGGTGTTTCGACCTCCGAACGCACTATCGCAGTGCTTGTGCAGGCTATTTTGTCTTTTTGTGCCAAAGGTATATACCTATTTCTATTCGCCAATATAAGCATCTCGAAGTCTACTACAGGTTTAGCAAAACTCGTCTGGGTAGTTCCGTTCAACTTTTTGAGATACAGTCAATTTTCTGCATCAAGGTATTTTAGTCACCGGCCATGGCTAAAAGCAGTGATGTATTCGGTATGTTGGCTGTTGAGGATAAGTTGGATGGTACCAACTACCCATTATGGGCTTATATGATGCGAAATGTATTGGTTGCAAAAGGATTGTGGAACATTGTGCAGGGTGTTGAAAGACGTCCTGTTACACCTGTAACAACAGGTACTACAAATACAGGTGCTGGAGCTGATGAAGATGGTGTCGAAGATGATATTGTGCAGATTCCTGTTCGTGCTACTGTTTCTGCTGCACCTACTGCAGAGCAGATTTGTTGGGATGGCAAAGATGCCTAGGCACATGCATTGATAGCTTTGTCTGTCAAACGTGCCATTATTCCTCATATTCGTTCTTGCAGAACAACTAGGGATGCTTGGAAAACACTTACCACATTGTACCAAGCTAGGAATGAGGCTCGTGTTGCTTACCTCCGAAAACAGTTGGAGAGTGAGCACATGAATGAAGGTAATTCTATGGACAGTTTCCTAACGAAGATCAAAGATTTGAAGGAACAGTTGATTTCTGCTGATGAGGTTATACAAGATAGCTCACTTGTGCAGACCGTTCTGAATGGTCTTCCTGATTCATATAAGAGTTTTGCTTCTACTCTTTGGTTGATGATGAAAGGAAATCCGAATGCCTTATCATTTGAGGAGTTAGTTTCTGTTCTATTGCAGGAAGGTCAGTCCAGGAAGAACATGTCCATTATGCATGTTGCAGATCAAGCTTTCCTGGCTAGTCAAAAGGGCAAAGGAAAATGGAGCTCTTCTACTAGTAAGCAGAAATCTGCAAATGCTGCACATTTGAAGAACCAGGATAAAGATGAGAAGAAATAAAAAAAGTAGAAACTGTTTTGCAAGTACTGTAAAGGGAATGATCATATCATAAAGAACTATCGAAAATTGGCTGCAAAAGAGGCAAAGCAAAAGGAGGCTAGAATGATTATTGCAGAAGCCTCTACACCAAAAATAGAGTCGGCTAATCTTGTGCAGGAAGAAGAATGGGCGTTTACTACTGTTTGCAGTTTTGACCCATCTTCTCATGAGCAGTGCATGTCTGCAGTAGACTCCGATGTTTGGTACTTTGACAGTGGGGCGACCAAACATATTACCTCGCAGCGCAGTTTCTTCTCATCACTCGAGCCTGCCCCTACAGGGAATACTATCACATGCGCCAACAACTCCTCTTATCCTGTTATGGGAGTTGGTAAGATCATTCTGACTACTGCTGATGGGAGTTCTTTCACCTTGTCAGATGCTTTATTTGTGGCTGGGATCAAGAAGAATCTCTTATCAGTTTTTGCATTAGCCAAGATTGGCTTGGTTGTAAAATTTGTTGATGATAGATGTACAGTTCATGATCTGTCAAATGGCGATGTTATTATTGCTTCTGGCATTTTATGTCGTGGGTTGTATAAGCTCATAGACTATGAAAGATCTGTGAATGATTCGGCATGTGCAGTTCATGATTCTCAGGCTATGTCAGATGCAAAGCTTTGGCATGCATGCTTTGGTCATCTGAATTTTTCTAGTTTGCTACGCCTGCAGAAATCTGATATGGTGTCTTCTTTGCCCAAGCTTGAGGCACCTGGAAAACATGTATGTGAAGGCTATATTTTGGGCAAAATGTAGCATTCCTCCTTTCCAAAAGATGGTTCAGTTCGGGCTACGCAGAAATTGCAGCTTGTACATAGTGATGTCTGTGGTCCTATGCAAACACCTTCTTTTGGAAACTATCTTTACTTTGTGACTTTCATTGATGATTTTTCCAGGCATGCATGGGTATATCCATTGAAGGCAAAGTCCGAAGTGCTTTTGTGCTTCAAACAGTTTTTGGTTTTGGCTGAAAATCTGTGAGCATGTAAAATGGGCACCCTCCGTTCTCATCGAGGGGGGGAATATATGTCTTCTGATTTTAATGCATTTCTGGCTGAACGTGGGATAAAACACCAGTGTACAGTGCCATATACACCTCAACAGAATGGAGTTGCTGAACAGTAGAACAGGTCACTCATGGAGATGGCGAGGTGTATGGTCAAGAGTCAGGCTTTACCACATAGTTTCTGGCTTGAGGCTGTCATGTGTGCAGCATGCTTTCATGTACCAAGGAGACATCTGTTAGCTCCAAAGACATGTATGATACTTTGATGCCTCTTTTTACAGGTGGATAGTCTAGTGCTGGTCCTAATGAGGCAACTTCTCGGCCTTTGCAGGTTTCATATGATGATGTAGATCATTCCATTTCTTATGCAGATTTACATGATGCACTCGTTGATGAGAGAGCTGATATTGAGCAAGCAAAAACTATGCCAAAATGGTTGATGCAAACTTTGCGTGACAGCAAATTAGATGCACCTTTGTCGTATCGTAGTCGTTCAGGCTCTCATAGTGCCTCCTTTGCATCAGATTGCTATGCTATGGCTGCGTCTAGTCTCTGTGATGAGAATGAGCCTGTTTCTTTTGATGAAGCACAAAATTCAGAAAATTGGATGGCTGCTATGCAATCTGAATATGATGCTATAATGAAGGATGGTACATGGTCTTTATGTGACTTGCCTCCTGGCAAGAAGGCCATTGGAACTAAGTGGGTATACAAGATGAAGCGTAAACCTGATGGTACAGTTGACACGTATAAGGCTAGGCTTGTTGCAAAGGGTTATGCACAGGAAAGAGGCATTAATTTTGATGAGACCTTTGCACCTACATGTCGTATGACTACTGTTCGGAGCATTTGTGCACTTGCAGCCCATCATGGTTGGAATGTACATTAGTTGGACATTAAAACTGCATTTCCGAATCGTGACTTGCATGAAGAAGTGTATGTTTTTGAGCCCTGTGGCTTTGTACAGAAAGGGCATGAAAACCAGGTGTGCAGGTTAAAGAAGGCATTATATGGTTTAAAGCAAGCACCACGTGCTTGGTATGAGAAGATACATGCCTATCTAGTTGCACATGGTTTTGAGAACAGTCCAACTAAAAGCACCTTATATGTTAAGCGTGCTTATGATGTGCTTTTGATCATTGTTGTCTGTGTTGATGACATGCTATTCACTAGTCCTATTGAGAAGCATATTGCTGATTTCAAGGCTGATTTGCATGCCTCATTTGAGATGTCTGATTTGGGGCATTTGCATCACTATTTGGACATTCAGTTTATGCAAGTTGATGGTGGAATGGCTTTGTGTCAAACGAAATATATTGACACATTATTGCAGCGTTTTGGCCTTGAAGACTGTAAGCTTATTGCCACTCCTATGGAGACAGGTTTACGATTGAGTCTTCATGATGCTGGAGATGCATTTGATGTTGTTCTCTATTAGCAGGCTGTTGGATGCTTGATTTACTTATGCATTACTCGGCCAGATATTCAGTTTGTTGTCTCACAGATGAGCAGGTTTATGCATTGCCGAGGAGTCACGCATTGGAAGGTGGTTAAGCACATCTTTCGCTACTTGAGTGGTACTCGGCTACTTGGGTTGTTTTATCCCAAAGGGGGATCACTACCGCTAGATTTGCATGCTTTTTCTGACTCAGATTGGGCTAGTTGCTATGACACTCGTGTGTCCACCAGTGGTTTTTGCTTCATGCTTGGTAGCTCATGTATATCTTGGTTGAGCAAGAAGCAGCTTAGTGTGGCCATTTCCAGTTGTGAGGCTGAGTATAGGGTAGCTTTCACAGCGACTGTTGAGTGTGTGTGGCTCAGATGCCTTATGGCTGATTTGGGTGTTGGCCAGTCTTCTGCCACCACCATCTTCACTGACAGTCTGAGTGCATTGGCAGTTGCAAGGAACCCTGTGTTCCATGCTCGCACTAAGCACATTGAGATGCATTATCACTATGTCATGGAGAGGTTCTCTGCTGGGGAGATCAGCTTGGCATATGTGCCCACACAGGAGAACATAGCAGACCTTTTCACGAAGGCTCTGCCTAGGGAGAAGCTTGAAGATTTCCGCAAAGCTTTGGGCTTACTTCCTTTTGTGGAGTGATTTCCACATAGCTTGGCACTTCCTTATACATGAGTGCCAGCTCCTTTTTCACCGCATCACTCCCAGGGGGGATTTGTTGATATATTTAGGTAGTGATGTGTGTGAACACACTAGGACTGCCGGGGCACTTTTTTCCCTCTTTAGGAGGTTTTTTTCCCCCGGCTTGTATATATGCCTATTGACCTAATGGGCTACTTATATTTGTATATTCTCTAGTAATACATTCAGTATTGTGTGTTGTGCTCCAAGCTTCTTCTTCTTCCTTGTGCTGTCCGCGTGCTTCCGTAGACGTCTAACTCCAACAGGATACTACATCACATGAAGCGTTGGAAAATGCTACTATGTATCGGAAAATTGTGGGAAGTTTGATATATCTCACAATTACAAGGCCCAATATAAGCTTCATTTTTGGACTTAAAAGTCAATTTATACAGGTTCCCAAGAAGCCACATTCAGATGCTCTAAGGTGTACTCTACGTTATGTGAGTGCCACTTTGGATTATGCATTGTTTTATGAAGCTAGTGTAGATTTGCAGGTTCATGGATACACCGATGCAGATTGGTTTGCTAGTATTCAAGATGGAAGGTCTACTAGTGGCTTTCTATTCTCACTTGGGAGTGTAGCTATTACATGGAGCAGTATAAGGAGCAAACCACTATTGTTTTGTGGAGTAAAGAGGCTGAGTATAGAGGTGCTGCAATGGCAACATGCAAAACATCATGGCTAGAGATGCTACTTATAGATTTATGTGTGGAAATGCAAAAGCTGATCATCATCTATTGTGATAATCTTAGCAACATTTAGTTAGTACAAAATCCTATTTTTCATGCCAAAACAAAGCATATCGAGGTACATTATCACTTCATCAGAGAGTTTTTCTATATTCCTTTTATATAATAGAAGAAGAAGAAGATCATTCTTCCTTGCCTCAATCTATGTGTGTGGTCCTCTTGATTGTGAGAGTCTGTGTGTGTATGTGTGTGTGTGTGAGCTCTCTTCCTTATCTCCTTCCTCATGACACTATGCAATCAGAATATGATGCTATTATGAAGAATGGTACCTTCTCTTTACTTGACTTGCCTCCTGGCAAGAAGGCCATTGGCACTAAGTGGGTGTAGAAGCTCAAGCGTACACCTGATGGAACAGTTGTGTTGATATATTTAGGTAGTGATGTGTGTGAACGCACTAGGACCACTGTGGAGGTGATCGCAATCTGGGTGGATCGGGTCCGATCGCGGCACATGCAGAGTGTATGAAGCTAGTGAGTGTTGGAAGGTTTATGTGATAAAAAATATGAAGGTGGAGATGAAGTTGGTTATGGGGAGGAGAGATGTCATGATTTAATTATGGAAAGGGGAACATATGAATTCAAGATAAATGCATGAGCATAAATGACAAGGACAAAAGAAAACCATTCACATGAATCAATTTGGAAAGGAAAAATGTCCAAAAAAATGGAGCTTCTTATACATTTTCCAAATTTGTTTCATATGCATGGGTTCTTGTGGATGTATGCAAGATGAGAACGAAAAGAAAACCACACACATGAATCAAATTCGAAAGGAAGAATGGTCCAAGAATCTTATACACTTTCAAATGTAAAAGATATGCGTGGGTGTTTGTGGGTGGTATGAATGCATGTGAGTGTGATTTATGAATGAATAGGAAATTATTCTCTCAATCTCAATGGATCATCCTCACTGGTTTAATGCAGGATTGTGGAACCTTCTCACACATAGAAAGAGATAGAAGGAGACATGTAAAAACATATAAGAGACTAAGAGACAAAAGACAAGAGAGATGAATTAGAAGATATTGTAATGGCATACATATACATGAATGTTGTGATATGTCAAGCTAAGCATTCTATTGGTCAAAGGTATTCTGCACGACCCTCTCATCATGAGAGTTCAAATGAATGTCACACGTAAGAGGATAGGTTCCACTTCATTGACCCTATGTCTTTCTAGGATCATAATGTGTTTCTAAAGAAGTTTAAGACTCATAAAACCAACTCTAACTTACTCACACGCTGCACTAAGGGTAAGCAAAGAAAGAGAAATTGGGTTTATGAGCCTATCCTAGATTGGACGTTTAAATTATAATTGACTCTAAGAACTATGCTCTTACTAGCCCACCTTGGATCCTCACACACTCAAGTGAGGGTGATCGTCTCAAGGAAACCATGTGCTAGCAAGGTCCCTATGGATGCCTAACAATGATGCTCTATGAGTTTGGAGGGGGGTTTTTATAGTTTTTTGAATGAATTTGGGCCCTTGGATCTTGAGAAATCAACTCTCAACCCTAAGATCAATTATTGTTCATTACAACCATTGGATTTATCAAATGGAGGCTAAGATTGGTTCTTTATATGATATCTAGGGCAAAGGGGTAAAAATGAGGCACATTCATTCTCCACCACTAGATCTGAGGCTAATCTGGACCGTCGGATTAGTGCTGACATCAATTTGGATAAGATAAGCTGCTATTTTTGGACGAACTTTGCATTATTTATCTTTGACCATCAAGAAAGGTTTATCCAATGAAAAAAACTCGTGGATCCTCCTTGTTTTAAGCTTTAGTGCATCTCCACCCTTGAATGCATGCTCATCCTAACGGTACAACATGGTTCCATCATTGTTTGCCATGTGGCAGCCCTTCAAGCCTTCAATTTTCTTATTCTAGGAAATTGCGGTGACCTTGAAATCTTGATTTTGTGCTCTTTGAACCTCCGAATAACCTTTGATGAAGATGAAAATTAGTAGGGCCATGTTTTGAAAGGTCTCCCTTAGGAATATGCAGAAAAAACTCCCATCTGAATCTCCCTTATACAAGTTTGACTATATTTGGAAGTTTGCAAGGTGGCATTAAGGTGTCTAGGAAGCTCTGATAGCCTTGAAAATTTGTACAAATATCTAGCCACATATGATCTTTATACATGCAAAACCATATGGCTAAAAAAAAATTCCTATACAAGATTTTGTAGGGTCTAAGTGGAAAAATTACATTTTTTACAAAATGCACATGGCATATCAATGTGCTAGAAAATCCATTTTCATGTGAAATTCATGCCATAGACCGCCTTTGATAGGCTTTACAAGTATACGAATTTTCATGTGATTTGGAGACATTGAAAATTTTCCCCTAATTTCCAAAATTTGACCAGCTTTGATTGCTACCCTAGATTTGCTTGATTTCTTCCAAACTTTGCATGTGAACTCTGTTTGACATCCTTGATGCGTCTTGGGCTTGTCGATCAATTCTAGCTACCTTCATTGAATGTGTTTCCTATAGGTCTTCATGAGTGAGAGAGGAGAGAAAATCTCCACGACGTTCATCCCTACTAAAGCTGTGATTCGTCTGGAAGTGTCACTCTAGTATGTCTAAAAAAGAAAAGGTTCCATGCATAAAATTCTTTCAAAAGAAAAAAATAAGAAACATCGAAGAAAAAATTGATTATATGCATGAATGATTAGGCAACATGACATGAAACAAAATTAGCATGAAAGAAAAAATTGAAACAAACAAAATGAATATGCATCAATAAATAGGCAACATATATACAAATGAATAGGCAACATTGACAACATGTAAAGAAAGAAAACAAATAAGCATCAATATGGAGTGGAAGTGAATGTATTGAGTCATTTTAGGCCTCAATCCCTCTCATCTTGAAGAAGCATTTGTACCTTTTTCATAAAACAATCTACCTTAAATACAATTATAAACAAAGATTTAGGATTTTCAAGAGAAATATTTCATCTTTAGCTTATTTTAGATCAACTTCGTTCCTACATAAATATGAATATGCTCTTTCTCTAATAACATGCAAGGAAATCGAACTAAACTCCAGTAATGCATAAATCTGCCTATATAGCGCGTGATTTATTCTGTTATGCCTCCTTAGTTTAATTTGGCTTGCTCTCTCTTTTGTTTTTTTTTTTATGATGATGATGATTTGGCGACTTTATGGTTACATTCACTTTTTTATGGTGGAAGAAAGTGTAAACTTCCTGGTAACATGTAGCAGCTTTTTTTTTTAATGACGGGGAAAATATTAAACCCCGATACAAGGTACAACCATTTTTGATGATGGAGAACAATCATTTAAACTCCGATACAAGTGTTGTGAGGTGGACTAAGGATGTAGAAACATGCAGTAGTAGGAGCTAGTCTCCAAATCTACATGTCCTATCTTTCCATAAACCTAGATTATAACCCATTTCTTAGTAGATAAATTACTACTAAGATACAATTTTACACAAGTAGAGAAATCATCATTTGCCTTTTGACTCAAGTGATGTGGATATGAAATGCAATGCAAAGATTGAAAATAAACATGCATGAAGTGAAATTGGAAATAAGAAAGAATGAGAAAAAATTGGAATGAACTTGAAAAAACAAAGCAACAATGACTTGAACAAGAAATGATTCTTTTATTTTTATTATTTATTATTATTTTTATTTTTATCATGGATACTCCTGTTTACGAATCGGCCTTGTTGTTATCATCTTCTTCAATGTCCTCATATAAAATGTACTCATCATTATCGCATTTTTTGAATAGTTTTCTCCTTTTACCTGCAATCAAAGTTTTCAATGCAACACCATTTAATTCACAAAGAGCATATGTACCATTGTTGTTGACTTTTGATACAATGTATAGCCCAAACCACTGTTGAGTGAGTTTTTTGCATGCATCATATTGAGAGTCAAATGTACTATCATAAATGAGCATCCAATTTCCTACTTCAATTGGCTTAGGATGCAATCGATGAGTTTTATCAAAATAATGCTTATTCTTCATTCGAGATTCTCTTAATTTTTCAATGGAATCATCAAGTCTTAATTTACCTTGTTCTAACTGTGTAATGCATAAACTCAAAAGATCATTAGTAGACATGTTTTCAGACCAAGGCAAATTTGACCATGCAAAAATATGAGACTGGATTGGAAACAACGGTTTTTGAGAGTACATGAGTTCCGTAGGCATATACCCTATGGTACATGTACACATCATTCTATCTGCCCAAAGTGCAAAGGGTAAGAATCTAGGCCATTGTTTAATGTCACCATTACATGCTTTAGATATGGATTTCACAATAGGTGGATGCCCTCTCTCTATTTTACCATTGGCCTCTCGATTATATGTAGTAGTGAGAGACAAACAAATGTTGATATATTTAGGTAGTGATGTGTGTGAACACTCTAGGACCGCCGGGGCACTTTTTTCCCTCTTTAGGAGGTTTTTTTCCCCCGGCTTGTATATACGCCTATTGCCCTAATGGGCTACTAATCTTTGTACATTCTCTAGTAATACATTCAGTCTTGTGTGTTGTGCTCCAAGCTTCTTCCTCTTCCTTGTGCTGTTCGCGTGCTTCCGCAGACGTCTAACTCCAACAATTGGTATCAGAGCAGGTCGTTGATTCTTCGAGGGCGCCGTCGACACTCCTCCGTTTGCAGTCTCAGATTCGCACAAAATTTGGTGAGCATACTCAGGGTGTTTTCGAGATCAAAACAGCTTTGCTATGTGGTGCCGAAATCGCGATCTGAGCTCGTTTCGGCCTCCGAATGCACTATCGCAGTGCTTGTGCAGGCTATTTCGTCCTTTTGTGCCAAAGGTATATACCAGTTTCTGTTCGCCAGTTTAAGCGTCTCGAAGTCTACTACAGGTCTAGCAGAACTCGTCTCGGCAGTTCTGTTCAACTTTTTGAGATACAGTCAATTTTCTGCATCAAGGTATTTTAGTCACCGGCCATGGCTGAAAGCAGTGATGTATTCCGTATGTTGGCTGTTGAGGATAAGTTGGATGGTACCAACTACCCATTATGGGCGTATATGATGCGACATGTACTGGTTGCAAAAGGATTGTGGAACATTGTGCAGGGTGTTGAAAGACGTCCTGTTACACCTGTAACGACAGGTACTGCAAATACAGGTGTTGGAGCTGATGAAGATGGTGTCGAAGATGATATTCCGCAGATTCCTGTTCGTGCTGCTGTTTCTGTTGCACCTACTGCAGAGCAGATTCGTTGGGATGGCAGAGATGCCCAGGCACATGCATTGATAGCTTTGTCTGTCAAACGTGCCATTATTCCTCACATTCGCTCTTGCAGAACAGCAAAGGATGCTTGGGATACACTTACCACTTTGTACCAGGCTAGGAATGAGGCTAGTGTTGCTTACCTCCGAAAACAGTTGGAGAGTGAGCACATGAATGAAGGTGATTCGATGGACAATTTTCTTACAAAGATCAAAGACCTGAAGGAACAATTGATTTCTGCTGATGAGGTTATACCAGATAGCTCACTTGTGCAGACCGTTCTGAATGGCCTTCCTAATTCATATCAGAGTTTTGCCTCTACTCTTCGATTGATGATGAAAGGCAATCCGAATGCCTTGTCATTTGAGGAATTAGTCTCTGTTCTGTTGCAGGAAGATCAGTCCAGGCAGAACAGGTCCATTATGCGTGTTGCAGATCAAGCTTTCCTGGCTAGTCAGAAGGGCAAAGGAAAATGGAGCTCTTCTACTAGTAAGCAGAAATCTGCAAATGCTGCACAATCGAAGAACCAGGATAAAGATGAGAAGAAATCAGAAAAGCAGAAATTGTTCTGCAAGTACTGTAAAGGAAATGATCATATTATAAAGAACTGTCCAAAACTGGCTGCTAAAGAGGCAAAGAAGAAAGAGGCTGGAATGGTTGTTGCAGAGGCCTCTACACCAAAAACAGAGTCTGCAAATCTTGTGCAGGAAGAAGAATGGGCATTTACTACTGTTTGCAGTTTTGACCCATCTTCTCATGATCAGTGCATGTCTGCACTAGACTCAGATGTTTGGTACTTTGACAGTGGGGCAACCAAACATATTACCTCGCAGCGCAGTTTCTTCTCTTCACTCGAGCCTGCCCCTACAGGGAATACTGTCACATGCGCCAATAACTCCTCTTATCCTGTTATGGGAGTTGGTAAGATCATTCTGACTACTGCTGATGGTAGTTCTTTCACTTTGTCAGATGCTTTATTTGTGCCAGGGATCAAAAAGAACCTGTTATCAGTTTCTGCATTAGCCAAGATTGGCTTGGTTGTGAAATTCGTTGATGACAGGTGTACAGTCCATGATCTCTCAAATGGCGATGTGATTATTGCTTCTGGCATTTTATGTCGTGGGCTGTATAAGCTCATAGACTATGAAAAATCTGTGAATGATTCGGCATGTGCAGTTCATGATTCTCAGGCTATGTCAGATGCAAAGCTTTGGCATGCACGCTTTGGTCATCTGAATTTTGCTAGTTTGTTACGCCTGCAGAAATCTGAAATGGTGTCCTCTTTGCCCAAACTTGAGGCACCTGGAAAACATGTTTGTGAAGGCTGTATTTTGGGCAAAATGCAGCATTCTTCCTTTCCAAAAGATGGTTCAGTTCGGGCTATGCAGAAATTGCAGCTTGTACATAGTGATGTCTGTGGTCCTATGCAGACACCCTCTTTTGGAAATTACCTTTACTTCGTGACTTTCATTGATGATTTTTCCAGGCATGCATGGGTATATCCACTCAAAGCAAAGTCCGAAGTGTTCATGTGCTTCAAACAGTTTTTGGTTTTGGCTGAAAATCTGTCAGCATGTAAAATGGGCACCCTCCGTTCTGATCGAGGGGGGGAATATATGTCTTCAGATTTTAATGCATTTCTGGCTGAACGTGGGATAAAACACCAGTGTACAGTGCCGTATACACCTCAAGAGAATGCAGTTGCTGAACGAAAGAACAGGTCACTCATGGAGATGGCGAGGTGCATGGTCAAAAGTCAGGCTTTACCACATAGTTTCTGGCTTGAGGCTGTCATGTGTGCAGCATATGTACTGAACAGGTGTCCCACGAAAGCGTTGCAATCTATCACTCCATATGAGGCTTTGCATGACCGCAAGCCATCTGTTGCTCATCTGCGTGTTTTTGGTTGTTTGGCATATGCATTAGTGCCTGAACAACATCGCAGAAAATTGGATGATAAGGCAGTAAAATGTATTTTTGTTGGGTACATTTCTGAAAGTAAAGGCTATCGTCTGTATCATCCACAGACTAAACGCATTCTGGTTAGCCGTGATGTTGTCTTTGTGGAAGATGCTATTCAGCCATTGCTTTCATGTACTAAGAAGACATCTGTTAGCTCCAAAGACATGTATGATACTTTGATGCCTCTTTTTACAGGTGGACAGGCTAGCACTCGTCCTAATGAGGCAACTTCTCAGCCTTTGCAGGTTTCATATGATGATGCAGATCATGCCATTTCTGATGCAGATTTACATGATGCACTTGTTCATGAGAGAGCTGATATTGAACAGGCAAAAACTATGCCAAAATGGCTGGTGCAGACTTTGCGTGACAGCAAATTAGATGCACCTTTGTCATATCATACTCGTTCAGGCTCTCATAGTACCTCCTTTGCATCAGATTGCTATGCTATGGCTGCATCTAGTCTCTGTGATGAGAATGAGCCTGCTTCTTTTGATGAAGCACAAAATTCAGAAAATTGGATGGCTGCTATGCAATCTGAATATGATGCTATAATGAAGAATGGTACATGGTCTTTATGTGACTTGCCTCCTGGCAAGAAGGCCATTGGCACTAAGTGGGTATACAAGCTGAAGCGTAAACCTGATGGTACAGTTGACAGGTATAAGGCTAGGCTTGTTGCAAAGGGTTATGCGCAGGAAAGAGGCATTGATTTTGATGAGACCTTTGCACCTACATGCCGTATGACTACTGTTCGGAGCATTTGTGCACTTGCAGCCCATCATGGTTGGAATGTACATCAGTTGGACATTAAAAAGCATTTCTGAATGGTGACTTGCATGAAGAAGTGTATGTTTTTCAGCCCCGTGGCTTTGTGCAGAAAGGGCATGAAAACCAGGTGTGCAGGTTAAAGAAGGCATTATATGGTTTAAAGCAAGCACCACGTGCTTGGTATGAGAAAATACATGCCTATCTGATTGCACATGGTTTTGAGAACAGTCCAACTGAAAGCACCTTATATGTTAAGCGTGCTAATGATGTGCTTTTGATCATTGTTGTCTATGTAGACGACATGCTGCTCACTGGTCCTCTTGAGAAGCATATTGCTGATTTCAAGGCTGAT
Organism: Ceratopteris richardii; assembly: GCA_020310875.1. Taxonomy (NCBI): domain Eukaryota; kingdom Viridiplantae; phylum Streptophyta; class Polypodiopsida; order Polypodiales; family Pteridaceae; genus Ceratopteris; species Ceratopteris richardii. Next base: position 133,153,539 of record CM035439.1, on the reverse strand, counting down.
TTGCATGCCTCATTTGAGATGTCTGATTTGGGGCATTTGCATCACTATTTGGGCATTCAGTTTATGCAAGTTGATGGTGGAATGGCTTTGTGTCAAACGAAATATATTGACACATTATTGCAGCGTTTTGGCCTTGAAGACTGTAAGCCTATTGCCACTCCTATGGAGACAGGTTTACGATTGAGTCTTCATGATGCTGGAGATGCATTTGATGCTGTTCTCTATCAGCAGGCTATTGGATGCTTGATTTACTTATGCATTACTCGGCCAGATATTCAGTTTGCTGTCTCACAGATGAGCAGGTTTATGCATTGCCCAGGAGTCACGCATTGGAAAGCGGTTAAGCGCATCTTTCGCTACTTGAGTGGTACTCGGCTACTTGGGTTGTTTTATCCCAAGGGGGGATCACTACCGCCAGATTTGCATGCTTTTTCTGACTCAGATTGGGCTGGTTGCTATGACACTCGTGTGTCCACCAGTGGTTTTTGCTTCATGCTTGGTAGCTCATGTATATCTTGGTTGAGCAAGAAGCAGCCTACTGTGGCCACTTCGAGTTGTGAGGCTGAGTATAGGGCAGCTTTCACAGCGACTGTTAAGTGTGTGTGGCTCAGACGCCTTATGGCTGATTTGGGTGTTGGCAAGTCTTCTGCCACCACCATCTTCACTGACAGTCAGAGCGCATTGGCAATTGCGAGGAACCCTGTGTTCCATGCTCGCACTAAGCACATTGAGGTGCATTATCACTATGTCAGGGAGAGGTTCTCTGCTGGGGAGATCAGCTTGGCATATGTGCCCACGCAGGAGAACATTGCAGACCTTTTCACGAAGGCTCTGCCTAGGGAGAAGTTTGAAGCTTTCCGCAAAGCTTTGGGCTTACTTCCTTTTGTGGAGTGATTTCCACATAGCTCGGCACTTCCTTATACATGAGTGCCAGCTCCTTGTTCACCGCATCACTCCCAGGGGGGATTTGTTGATATATTTAGGTAGTGATGTGTGTGAACACTCTAGGACCGCCAGGGCACTTTTTTCCCTCTTTAGGAGGTTTTTTTCCCCCGGCTTGTATATACGCCTATTGCCCTAATGGGCTACTAATCTTTGTACATTCTCTAGTAATACATTCAGTCTTGTGTGTTGTGCTCCAAGCTTCTTCCTCTTCCTTGTGCTGTTCGAGTGCTTCCGCAGACGTCTAACTCCAACAACAAATACCATGATGTTCAAAGAACTCTTTAGCTAACTCTCCACGATCGGAAACTACTTTCTCTATGTACCCAAAGCGACTTATGACATCTTCAAGCAAGAATTTGCAAACATTGGATGTGTGCTTAGATCATAGTGCACGTCCCTCTACATGATTAGTTAAGTCCTCTCTTGCAAGTACAATGTAACACATTTTGTCAATACCTTTAGGCATAGTTACAAGATCTACTACCCACTTTTAGTGAATACAAGTCGATAAGTAGGATGCAAAGGATCTCTATGTTTGAATGACGAATGAATTTGACAAGTAGAACATGTAGAAACATAGTTACTAATGTCAACATACATCTTTGGACAATAATAGGTACTTCTAATTTTTTCATATGTTCCAAAAAATCCTTTATGACCTACCCATAATGTCTCATGCATTTCTTTCATTACTTGCATCTCTTAACCTTACCCTTAGCATGTCTCCAAAGATAATTGTTACATAGGAAAAACTTGTAAGCTCATTTTCTAATGTTCGTAGTCTAGCTAGGTAATGGTTGCATTGTACTCAAATACTTTCGTATATCTCTCCATTCATCTCCATACTCAGACTCATGAGATTGCTCATACTCGTATATATGGGGAACATAGTCAACTGATTTCACATTCTCTATTAGATCACTTTCAAGATCATCATCAAATCTAGCTCTCGGTAACATATCAACAACTCAATTTGACTTACCTGAAATAGGAACTAACTCAGGATTTATGAACTTAATATATGAGATCCATCTAAGCATGGCTATATCAAGAGATGAACAATTGGGTACCATTCCAATGAGAGGCAAACAATTAGTCTCAACTTTGACATTTGCACCAATGAACTATTCTTTGTCTATTTTCAAAGTTGTTACCATACCCCATAGTTCTCGTTTGATATGTGGATACTTTCGTTGTGTTTCATGTAAAATTTTAGCCCCAAAGCTAATTGCATATATATTCCCTTCACTATCATCTTGACTTATGACCCAACCTATACCAATAGGACATTATCAACAATCAATATAATAGGTTTGTTAACAGAATAGTCTACATGCTTAAGGATGGGAGCTTCAAGCATTACTTCAATTTACGCATAGCTTGTGTGTGTTTCTCAGTCCAAATAAAGTTTTGTTTATTCCTCAACAAGTCATAGAGAGAATCAACAACATGAGCAAAGTATGGGATCCAAATAACATAAAAGATGCAAGCACCAAGAAATCTGCGTACCTCACTCACATTGTTATATGTTTCAGAAATCTTGCTAATGGCATCAACTTTTTGTGGGTATGTCTTTCAACCATAATGACCACATAAATGCCCAACAATAAAAACCTCATTGACACCAAAAACAGATTTTTCTATGGAAAATTTGAGACCTACCTCTTTAAATCGTTGAAATATTCGTTCACAATCAGAGATATGGTCAAGAACAAATTTACAACATCTAGATGAGGTCTAAATTAATTTCCTTTACACGTTCCTTACTCCCTTTAATTGGAATATCATCAATGAATGGCAGGGTTATATGAGGGATAAAATCATGTAAGACCATATTCATAGCCCTTATCATATGAGCCACAGAAGTAGTGGATCCTTGAGGTAAAGTACACATTTTCACTAAGCCTAAAGGATTTTTCATTTTGGTTATGTGACGACTATCAATTGCTAACTGGAATTGGTCATATCCATAATATAAATCACCCATTGAATAGATAGAATGTCCTGAAAATGATTAAGCAAACTCATCTATAATGGGTCCTGTTCCTACATTCCTTATGGTGACTTTAGTGAGGGGTTGGAGATCTTGAATAAAACATAGTTTCCCATTATTTTTAAGCACAATGATCCATCGTTTATCTTCTTCTTAAGTAGTTTCATTAGCTCCGGTAAGTGAGCCTTTGGAACTGGTAGAGGGTGAAGATTCCATGGAATATGTGGAATAGTAAAGATAATCATGGGTGCAACTAGCTTTGGATCTGCACATCCAATCTCATGAGGATACATAGTAAAGGCTTTTCCATGGCTATGTATGACTCTCTCAAATTCATCTCTCTCTATTGGAAAAAGAAAGTCATCATCTCTACCAATTTTCACCTGTTTAATTGTCTCATCCATGAATTTATGTCCTATGCTTTTCTTATCCCAAAGAATTGGATCGTTTTCACATCAATAATTTTTTCGTTACTTCCTTGGGGTAATAGTTGAGCTATGGGTTTGATTTTCTTTTCAATAGTTTTGTACTTTGTTTCAACTAAGGCATCATGTGATTGGTTAAATTTTGAGCACTTTTCAACATTGAGAAAATACTCTTGGATTAGAGCATACTTATGGAGGGAAGAAAGAAGAATAATGTGGGAATTAGAATTTTGCTCAAGACATAACTCTAACTCCTCGAGAGTAGAGAAACAATGAGATGTCTCTATCACATGCTCAACGTTCTCATCATGTTCCATGGTTTTGTTGGTTTTATATATTTTTTTTTGGGTTTTTTGGATAAAAGACATCGATAGTTGATTCTTATGAAGGAAATCTAATCTAGAATGTGGGAAACAAAGTGACAAACTACTGTACAAGTTGGTTGGTTGCAAGATGTCAAACCAATGTCCACTATTGTCCCACTGAACAATGGATTATATCCGAAATTTTGATCGTATGTAGCTCCAAACATGAATCAAGGTGCACAATCACTAGAAGCATGCTCATGACCCTAAGTAACAATAGGTTTCTTGATAATTCCCCATTGATTCCTAGGATGATTCACTCCTACCGTCATGACTTGAAGTGATTGCATTCCATCCTTAGAATTAATTCTAGCATAGGTAGATCCATCATCCATGGCTTTAGTTTCCATATGATTCTCACAAATAAAGGCCTGACCTAAGAGAACTTCATAGGAGCAATTGTCTTGAATAAAAAAGTGAAATTCTTTTGTGATTCCTCCTATGGATATGGGCAAACTAGCAAAATCTCCATATAGGGTACCTACACCATTATGTGTAGTTCTAATATGCCATCCACAATCTTTATCTATGGGCCATCAAAATTTATCATAGACTTCTCTTGAAATCACATTGATTTCGGAGCCGAATCTACTAATGCATTTACATTGATAGCATTCTTATCATTGCCTATTTTCACATGCATCTTTGATGTACCTCTAGACCAAAATTTTCTTTTAAAGTGACTTTCAAGATTGCTTTCATGATTTTCATGATCAGGTTGAATAAGTTCTAAGAAACTTGTATTAACATTTACTTCATCATCATCAAGGTCCTCTTCATCAGATTCATCAAAGTTTAAGGCTTCATTCATAGCGTGATCTTGATCTAGAGAATCTTTCATCTTAGTATCTAGATTAAGAAAAAACCTCTTCCTTTTAGATAGGCCGATAAAGTTATCTTTAAAAATAGGCTTTGCAATAGAGAAAACTTATTCTAAAGCCATAGTCACTTGACTTTTAAGGAAAATGTCATCTAAAATCTTCATAGGATCTTTTTTTCTCTCAATATCTAAAATCAAGATGGCTTTAGGTTCTCTCTTTGGTTTCTTTTGTATTTGCTCAGGATCTTGTTTTTGTTCATGTTCTTGTGTTTGGTCTTGAGTTTGTTTTGATTGTTCTTGTTTCTCTAAAGGCGTTGGTTCCATTTTTCTTTGCTTTGCCTTCTTACCTTTTTGTTTCCCCTCTTGTTTTTGTTCATTGGGTTATGGTTCTTGTTTTTTATCTTTGGTTTGTGATGTTTCCCCTTGCTCTATGATGGTTTCTATTCCCTCTAAGATTTGTTTTCAAGTGACTCTTCTTTCACTAGGCTCAGTTTCATCTCTTTTTCTTTCTTTTTCTACATTGGATATGTGAGAAATAAGAGATTTATCTTCTATCGGTGACTCCCAAGCCGTTATTCTCCTAATCTCATCTCATGCTCTTACTAAAGCCTCTACGAAAAAGTCAGATTTCTTTGTGGGTTTACTTGATTCTAGTTCTTGTTCATCAAGAGCTTCTAGCTTCACCCCTCTAGTTTGTAAGACAATAGTTACGCAATATAACACAAGAGCAGTAGAGAAGATAACATATATAGGAGAATCTCAACAATTTTCTACTAACAGTAAGTACAAGGATGATGGTGTTGTCCACCCATGCGCTCTCAAGGTAGAGCTTCAATGGTGATCTAGACAACTGTAGATAGGGAGATACAAGGTAGAGGTATGCTGGCTCCATTCGGTGTCTGAGGTAGTGTAGAAGTCATGCATATATAAGATAATGGCAGCCTTCCATGGATAGCTATACATGGGCGGTAGAGCATGGGCGACCACTGCCTACGTAATTGCCATACACGGCTTAAGTCAGTTAAATCGACCTAACAAATATAAATGATTTTTGACTTTGAGAGGGAATATTCCCTTTACCATCGTTTTGGGGGTGCAGCACTGAGACCCCCACCAAGGGGCCCGCTGGCCCCCTAGGATCCCCTAGCCAGGGGGGCCACTAGCCCCCTTGGACCCCCTGGCCAAGGCTACTCATTGCTGCCCCACAACCCACAATTGGGGACCTTGGTAACTCCCTTTCCTTACAATATCTTACATGGTCCAATATGACCTTCATCCAACATGCAAGTTGGGATTCCCATCAATTGGGTAATGCACGATTGGCTTCTCCTCATAATGGGGGCCTTACAAAATGTGCATACAATCATGAGGGGTAGACATTGATCATATAATAACACCCCCCCTCAATGTTTACCGAATGATAAATCAAGTAGGTCTTGGTCCTATGCCCATTTATTGAAGATGCTTGTTGAGCTGCTCTCTTCCAAGCGCTTTAGTGAATATGTCAGCACAATTCGCCTCTGTTGGGCAATATTCTTGCTCCACAATTTCATATTCAATTAGCTCACAAACATAATGGTACTGTACTTCTATATTCTTGGTGCGGGCATGAAATACTGGGTTATTTGCAATGGCCATACAACTTTGATTATCGCACTTGAGTACGGTCCCCATATTTGATGGAAAGCCTAGATATGCAAGAATTTTCCTGAACTAGACTGCCTCACAAGAAGCAAAACAAGCTACTTTGTACTTTGCTTCAGTGGAGGAGAGTGCAAGAGTTGGTTGCTTCCTACTTACCCAAGAAAATATTCTTGAACCAAGTGAGAAACAATATCCAAAAACTGATTTTCTAGAATCACAATCCCGTGCCCAATCTGAATCACAATATCCTTGAAGTGTTTCACTTGTGGTATAAAAAATAACAAAATCCAAGGTTCCTGCAATGTACCTTAGAATTTGCATTCTAGCATTCCAGTGACTCTCCTTAGGTTTGTTGGAAAACCTACTTAATACTCCAACAACATAGCAAATGTCTGGTCTAGTTTTGCACAAAAAAATAAGACTTCCAACGAGCTTCCTATACTTCTTAGCATCTACATCAGGCATGTTATCATCCATAGATAGCTTATGATTTACCTCCATAGGTTTGTTAGTTGGTTTGAAGTCCATCATTCCAAATGCCTTGAGAATTTCTTTGGCATATTTTTGTTGTGAGATGAAAATGCCATCCTTTCTTTGCCATACTTCAATTCTCAGAAAAAAATGGAGTAGACCTAAGTCTATCATTTCAAACTCCGTTCCCAAGCTGATCCGAGTTTTATTGATGAGTTCTTGATGATCTCCTCTAATGATAAAATCATCTACATATACAATGACAACAACTAGCTTGCTATCCCTTTTTGTTACATACAGTTTAGCATTAGAAGTACTTCTTTCAAAACCATATTTTTGAAAAAATTATCTATCCATTGGTACCAAGCCCGTGGTGCTTGCTTAAGTCCATACACAGCTTTCTTCAACTTGCAAAATTTATTTTCTGAATTGGGCACCTCAAAACCTGGTGGTTGAGATACATATACCTCCTCCTTGAGGTGACCATTCAAAAATGCAGATTCGACATCCATCTGAAAAATAGGCCAGGCCTTGTGTGCAGCTACTGCAAGTACCGTCCGAATAGTTGTTATGCGTGTTGTTGGTGCAAAAGTTTCTTCAACATAAAATCCTTCAATTTGTGAAAAACCCTCTGCAACTAATCTTGTCGTATATTTTTCTAACGTGCCATTTGATTTTTACTTAGCTTTCCAAATCCATTTAGTACCTATTACCTTTTTCTTTGGCAGAAAGTTGACTAGATCCCATGTATCATTTTTGAGTATACTATTATACTCAAACTGCATTGCCCCTCTCCAACTTGGATCATCAAGGGCTTCTTCAATGGTGGTAGGTTCATTTATCAAACCCATGATATCTGCCATTAGAGCCATGTTAACAATGTGTTCTGAGGCTCTTCTTTGCTCCTCTGTTCTTTTTTTTCTTTGTAATCCATCCGGGATGATTCTTGTACGTCTACATGTGGATTGTGATCATCAAAGAGCTATTGTGCCCACTTTGGTAGTGGCTTATGCTATGTAGCTACAACATGTTGGCTTTTTACTGAGGAAATTTCACCATCAGATGTTTCCTCCTTGTCAACTTTAACTTGTCTTTTGATAGGCACAAGGTGAGATATTTCTCCATTTGATGAGATAGTAGATTTACCTTTATCTTATACTAAGTGTGGCCATTCATCAAATACCACATCTCGGCTCACAAAAATCTTTCTTGCCGAAGGATCCCACAACCTGTATGCTTTAGACTCTTCACTATATCCTAGGAAGACACACTTTTTGCTTTTTGAATCCAACTTTAATCTTGTTGAATTAGGAATATGTGCATAACAGAAACAACCAAAATATCTGAAATGCAAAACTAAAGGCTTTTTACTAGAATATGCTTCTTGAGGAGTCATTCCCTTCAATGCTTTTGTGTAGCTTTGATTGAGGATGTAGATTGTTGTATTGATTGCTTCTTCCCAGAATGAATCAGGCATGTCTTGAGCCTTTAACATACAACAAACCATTTCAACTATTGTCCTGTTCCTATGCTCAACAACACCATTTTGTTGATGTGTATGAGTTGTGGTAAGTTGCCTTTTCACACCATGCTCCTTAAAATAGTTATTGAATTTTGTTGACAAGAATTCACCTCCTCTATCTGTTCTGAATTTCTCCAATTTCTTTCCTGATTCATTTTCCACATACTTATACCACTTTCTAAATTTTTCAAAAGCATCACCCTTCTCATGAATGAAATAAACCCACATCTTTCTACTATAATCGTCGACTAACAACAAAAAGTAGAAAGATCCTCCTAAAGTAGGTGTAGACATTTTACCATAGAGATCAGCATGTACCAACTCTAGAGGAGCTTGAGATCGATTGCTGGACTCTCGTGGAAATGCCTTTTGTTGTTGCTTGCCCATCATACTAGCTTCACAAGGTTTTTGCAACTCTCAAAATGCAGGCAAATGAGCAACAATCCCTATTCTTTGCATCTCCTTCAAAACTGCAAATCCAAAATGGCCAAATCATTGGTGCGATAACCTGCTTACATCTTTACCTTCTGTAGTAGTTAAGGCACTTAACTCATACAAGTTATCACGTCTTATGCCTTTACCTACTACATTACCTGATGAATCCATTATTTCTGCACCACTCTTATTGAAGTGAACTTCGAGTCCACAATCTATTATTGCAAAAACTGACAACAAATTTCTTTTAAGTGTAGGTACATAGAGAACATCGGATAACGTTTTCTCAACACCTAGAGAAGTGATAAAAGAGATGGTTCCAGTTCCTTTCGTTGGACACCTTGAGTCATTTTCCACCACCACATTGATGGATTCCCACAGAGGCACTAGGGAAATATACCAATCCTTTTTACAGGTCATATGTCGAGAAGCTCCACTATCTAAAATCCATGGTTCATCAACACGAGCTTGAGCGGATGAGCATACCTCTTCAATAGCTACCCATAGTTCCAACTCTCTGTTGTTTCCAGACTCTTTGTTCTTCCATGATAATTTTACAGTCCCATTTCATTCATGAGCTTGCTTCTTTGTGCAATCCTTGTTGGCATGGCCTTTCTTTTCACAATAGAAGCAACTTCCTGTGAAATTTTTCTTCTTTGGCTTCTTCTTCGATCCATCAGAAGAGCCTTTACCTTTTGCATTTGCTAAGAATGCAACATCACTTGTACTTTGCTGATTCTTCAACCACATCTCCTCTTCTAAAAGCCTAGCACAAAACTCTTCAAATGTAAGGGGAGTTGGTCTTACCTGAGTGTTAAGGGTTGTTACTAATCCATCATACTTTGCTAGAAGAGCACGTATACATCTTCGAGCCAGCTATTTTGGTGTTATAACAACACCAACTGCAACCAATTGATCTTGAAGATGTTTTATCCGTTTGATAAAATCTTCAGCCTTTTCAGAATCAGAATGCTTTTCATTTGCCAACTGATTTTCTAAATTTTGTATCCTAGTGTGGTTCTTGGTCTCATATTGACGAGTCAATATGCCCCAAGCCTCATGTGCTTTAGTAGTATGTTGAACTAAAGTAAGCATATAATCACTTACACTAGTGACAATTGCAGATAATGCATCAGCATTCTGCCTCTTCCAAGCTCGTAGAAGATCTGGATCTGGCTAAATCATCAATCTTCAATTTGCTGGATCTTCAATTGGTATAGGCTTTGGATCCAATCCCATCAGTCCCATGACAGTGTCAAGTAATTCATAGGAGTCCAAAATTGTAGAAATTTTGAACTTTTAGAGTGTATAGCTGGTTCCATCCAGCTTCCCTTGAGTGAATGCAAGTGGAGAAATTTGAATAGGTGCAACATTAACATCAGCTGGAGCACAAAGACCATTGTTTGAGGATGAAGCCATCACATAATCACTCTAAAGATCTACGGAGATCGTAGTCTGCTAGTAGGCTGAAACAGTGATACCATGTAAGACAATAGTTACACAATATAACACAAGAGCACTAGAGAAGATAAGAGATATAAGAGAATCTCAACAATTTTCTACTAACAACAAGTACAAAGATGATGGCATTGTCCACCCGTGCACTCTCAAGGTAGAGCTTAAATGGTGATCTAGACAACCCTAGATAGGGAGATACAAGGTAGAGGTATGCTGGCTCGATTCGATGTCTGAGGTAGTGTAGAAATCATGTATATGTAGGATAATGGGCAACCTTCCATGGACAGCTATACATGGGTGGTAGAGCAGGAGCGGCCACCGCTCGCGTAATTACCATAGACGGCTTAGGTCGATTAAACCAACCTAACAATTATAAATGATTTTTGACTTTGAGAGGGAATATTCCATGGAATATTCCCTTTATCGGACCCCACAATTGGGGACCTGTTGATATATTTAGGTAGTGATGTGTGTGAACACACTAGGACCGCCGGGGCACTTTTTTCCCTCTTTAGGAGGTTTTTTTCCCCCGGCTTGTATATACGCCTATTGCCCTAATGGGCTACTTATCTTTGTACATTCTCTGGTAATACATTTAGTATTGTGTGTTTGTGCTCCAAGCTTCTTCTTCTTCCTTGTGCTGTTCGCATGCTTCAACAGACATCTATCTCCAACAATTGGTATCAGAGCAGGTCCATCTAGGGCGTCGTCGACACTCCTCCGTTTGCAGTCTCAGAATCGCATGAATTTTGGTGAGCATACTCAGCGTGTTTCCGAGATCAAAACAGCTTTGCTATGTGGTGCTGAAATTGCGATCTGAGCTCGTTTCGGCCTCCGAACGCACTATCGTAGCGCTTGTGCAAGCTATTTCGTCTTTTTGTGCCAAAGGTATATACCAGTTTCTGTTCACCTGTTTAAGCATCTCGAAGTCTGCTATAGGTCTAGCAGAATTCATCTCGACAATTTTGTTCAACTTTTTGAGTTACAGTCAATTTTTTGCATCAAGGTCACCGACCATGGCTGAAAGCAGTGATGTATTCCATATGTTGGCTGTTGAGGATAAGTTGGATGGTACCAACTACCCATTATGGGCTTATATGATGCGACATGTTTTGGTTGCAAAAGGTTTGTGGAACATTGTGCAGGGTGTTGAAAGACGTCCTGTTACACCTGTAACGACAAGTACTGCAAATACAGGTGCTGGAGCTGATGAAGATGGTGTCGAAGATGATATTCCGCAGATTTCTGTTCGTGCTGCTGTTTCTGTTGCACCTACTACAGAGCAAATTTGTTGGGATGGCAGAGATGCCCAGGCACATGCATTGATAGCTTTGTCTGTCAAACGTGCCATTATTCCTCATATTCGCTCTTGCAGAACAACTAGGGATGCTTGGGATACACTTACCACATTGTACCAAGCTAGGAATCAGGCTCGCGTTGCTTACCTCCGAAAACAGTTGGAGAGTGAGCACATGAATGAAGATGATTCAAGGGACAGTTTCCTAACGAAGATCAAAGATTTGAAGGAACAGTTGATTTCTGCTGATGAGGTTATACCGGATAGCTCACTTGTGCAGACCGTTCTGAACGGTCTTCCTGATTCATATCAGAGTTTTGCTTCTACTCTTCGATTGATGATGAAAGACAATCTGAATGCCTTATCATTTGAGGAGTTAGTCTCTGTTCTGTTGCAGGAAGATCAGTCCAGGCAAAACAGGTCCATTTCATGTTGTAGATCAAGCTTTCCTGGCTAGTCAGAAGGGTAAAGGAAAATGGAGCTCTTCTACTAGTAAGCAGAAATCTGCAAATGCTGCACATTCGAAGAACCAAGATAAAGATGAGAAGAAATCAAAAAAGCAGAAATTGTTTTGCAAGTACTATAAAGGGAATGATCATATCATAAAGAACTGTCCAAAACTGGCTGCAAAAGAGGCAAAGAAAAAGGAGGCTGGAATGGTTGTTGCAGAAGCCTCTACACCAAAAATAGAGTCTGCTAATCTTGTGTAGGAAGAAGAATGGGCGTTTACTACTGTTTGCTATTTTGACCCATCTTTTCATGAGCAGTGCATGTCTGCAGTGGACTCAGATGTTTGGTACTTTGACAGTGGGGCGACCAAACATATTACCTCGCAGCGTAGTTTCTTCTCTTCACTCGAGCCTGCCCCTACAGGGAATACTGTCACATGCGCCAACAACTCCTCTTATCCTGTTATGGGAGTTGGTAAGATCATTCTGACTACTGCTGATGGTAGTTCTTTCACCTTGTCAGATGCTTTATTTGTGCTAGGGATCAAGAAGAATTTGTTATCAGTTTCTCGATTAGCCAAGATTGGCTTGGTTGTGAAATTCGTTGATGACAGGTGTACACTTCATGATCTATCAAATGGCGATGTGATTATTGCTTCTGGCATTTTGTGTCGTGGGTTGTATAAGCTCATAGACTATGAAAGATCTATGAATGATTTGGCATGTGTAGTTCATGATTCTCAGGCTATGTCAGATGCAAAGCTTTGGCATGCACGCTTTGGTCATCTGAATTTGGCTAGTTTGCTATGCCTGCAGAAATATGATATGGTGTCTTCTTTGCCCAAGCTTGAGGCACCTGGAAAACATGTATGTGAAGGCTGTATTTTGGGCAAAATGCAGCGTTCCTCCGTTCCAAAAGATGGTTCAGTTCGGGCGATGCAGAAATTGCAGCTTGTACATAGTGATGTCTGTGGTCCTATGCAGACACCCTCTTTTGGGAATTACCTTTACTTCGTGACTTTCATTGATGATTTTTCCAGGCATGCATGGGTATATCCATTGAAGGCAATGTCCGAAGTGTTTTTGTGCTTCAAACAGTTTTTGGTTTTGGCTGAAAATTTGTCAGCATGTAAAATGGGCACCCTCCGTTCGGATCGAGGGGGGGAATATATGTCTTCTGATTTTAATGCATTTCTGGCTGAACGTGGGATAAAACACCAGTGTACAGTGCCGTATACACCTCAACAGAATGGAGTTGCTGAACGAAAGAACAGGTCACTCATGGAGATGGCGAGGTGCATGGTCAAGAGTCAGGCTTTACCACATAGTTTCTCGCTTGAGGCTGTCATGTGTGCAACATATGTACTGAACAGGTGTTCCACTAAAGCGCTGCAGTCTATCACTCCATATGAGGCTTTGCATGACCGCAAGCCATCTGTTGCTCATCTGTGTGTTTTTGGTTGTTTGGCATATGCATTAGTGCCTGAACAACATCGCAGAAAATTGGATGATAAGGCAGTAAAATGTATTTTTGTTGGGTATAGTTCTGAAAGTAAAGGCTATTGTCTGTATCATCCACAGACTAAACGCATTCTGGTTAGCCGTGATGTTGTCTTTGTGGAAGATGCTATTCAGCCATTGCTTTCATGTACTAAGGAGACATCAGTTAGCTCCAAAGACATGTATGATACGTTGATGCCTCTTTTTACAGGTGGACAGTCTAGTGCTGGTCCTAATGAGGCAACTTCTCAGCCTTTGCAGGTTTCATATGATGATGCAGATCATTCTATTTCTGATGCAGATTTACATGATGCACTTGTTGATGAGAGAGCTGATATTGAGCAGGCAAAAACTATGCCAAAATGGCTGGTGCAGACTTTGCGTGATAGCAAATTAGATGCACCTTTGTCATATCGTACTCGTTCAGGCTCTCATAGTGCCTCCTTTGCATCAGATTGCTATGCTATGGCTGCGTCTAGTCTCTGTGATGAGAATAAGCCTGTTTCTGTTGATGAAGCACAGAATTCAGAAAATTGGATGGCTACCATGCAATTTGAATATGATGCTATAATGAAGAATGGTACATGGTCTTTATGTGACTTGCCTCTTGGCAAGAAGGCCATTGGCACTAAGTGGGTATACAAGCTAAAGCGTAAACCTGATGGTACAGTTGACAGGTATAAGGCTAGGCTTGTTGCAAAGGGTTATGAGTAGGAAAGAGGCATTGATTTTGATGAGACCTTTGCACCTACATGCCGTATGACTACTGTTCGGAGCATTTGTGCACTTGCAGCCCATCATGGTTGGAATGTACATCAGTTGGACATTAAAACAACATTTTTGAATGGTGACTTGCATGAAGAAGTGTATGTTTTTCAGCCCCGTGGCTTTGTGCAGAAAGGGCATGAAAATCAGGTGTGCAGGTTAAAGAAGGCATTATATGGTTTAAAGCAAGCACCACGTGCTTGGTATGAGAAGATACATGCCTATCTGGTTGCACATGGTTTTGTGAACAGTCCAACTGAAAGCACCTTATATGTTAAGCGTGCTAATGATGTGCTTCTGATCATTGTTGTCTATGTTGATGACATGCTGCTCACTGGTCCTATTGAGAAGCATATTGCTGATTTCAAGGCTGATTTGCATGCCTCATTTGAGATGTCTGATTTGGGGCATTTGCATCACTATTTGGGCATTCAGTTTATGCAAAGTTGATGGTGAATGGCTTTGTGTCAAACGAAATATATTGACACATTATTGCAGCGTTTTGGCCTTGAAGACTGTAAGCCTATTGCCACTCCTATGGACACAGGTTTACAATTGAGTCTTCATGATGCTGGAGATGCAGTTGATGCTATTCTCTATCAGCAGGCTATTGGATGCTTGATTTACTTATGCATTACTCGGCCAGATATTCAGTTTGCTGTCTCACAGATGAGCAGGTTTATGCATTGCCCAGGAGTCACGCATTGGAAGGCGGTTAAACGCATCTTTCGCTACTTGAGTGGTACTCGGCTACTTGGGTTGTTTTGTCCCAAGGGGGATCACTACCGCCAGATTTGCATGCTTTTTCTGACTCAGATTGGGCTAGTTGCTATGACACTCATGTGTCCACCAGTGGTTTTTGCTTCATGCTTGGTAGCTCATGTATATCTTGGTTGAGCAAGAAGCAGCCTACTGTGGCCACTTCCAGTTGTGAGGCTGAGTATAGGGAAGCTTTCACAGCAACTGTTGAGTGTGTGTGGCTCAGACACCTTATGGCTGATTTGGGTGTTGGCTAGTCTTCTGCCACCACCATCTTCACTGACAGTCAGAGTGCATTGGCAGTTGCGAGGAACCCTGTGTTCCATGCTCGCACTAAACACATTGAGGTGCATTATCACTATGTCAGGGAGAGGTTCTCTGCTGGGGAGATGAGCTTGGCATATGTGCCCATGCAGGAGAACATTGCAGACCTTTTCATGAAGGCTCTGCCTAGGGAGAAGTTTGAAGCTTTCCGCAAAGCTTTGGGCTTACTTCCTTTTGTGGAGTGATTTCCACATAGCTTGGCACTTCCTTATACATGAGTGCCAGCTACTTGTTCACCACATCACTCCCAGGGGGGATTTGTTGATATATTTAGGTAGTGATGTGTGGAAACACACTAGGACCGTCGGGGCACTTTTTTCCCTCTTTAGGAGGTTTTTTTCCCCCGGCTTGTATATACGCCTATTGCCCTAATGGGCTACTTATCTTTGTACATTCTCTCGTAATACATTCAGTTTTGTGTGTTTGTGCTCCAAGATTCTTCTTCTTCCTTGTGCTGTTCGTGTGCTTCCGCAGACATCTATCTCCAATAGGACCCTGGTTACTCCCTTTCCTTACAATACCTTACATGGTCCAATATGACCTTCATCCAACATGCAAGTTGGGATTCCCATAAATTGGGTAATGCACGATTCGCTTCTCCTCATAATGAGGGTTTTAACCAACCTAACAAATATAAATGATTTATGACTTTGAGAGCAATATTCCCTTTATCGGACCCCACAATTGGGGACCTTGGTTACTCCCTTTCCTTACAATACCTTACATGGTCCAATATGACCTTCATCCAACATGCAAGTTGGGATTCCCATCAATTGGGTAATGCACGATTGGCTTCTCCTCATAATGGGGGCCTTACAAAATGTGCATAGAATCTTGAGGGGTAGTCGTTGATCATATACTAACATAGTTCCTGCATTCGTTATGGTTATATGTTAATAGTGTTTTTTCATTCCTCCCTTACTACAATTTCCTTGCAAAGGTAGCCAAGATCTATAGTCACATATTTTCTTGTCTATGTCTATTACTAGTCGTTGCTCCTTAGCAGCCTTCAATAGTTCACAATCTCTCAAAAAGTGCTCTAACAAAGCACATCAAGGACACCTATGAGGGACACACACAAAACCATTTTGATTTTGAGGATTTTGATTAACTTGTGGTGGGAAATTTTGAAATTGAGGATTTTGTTGATAAGGTATTGTTTGAACAGGATAATTAGGATTTTGATAAGGCAATTGATGTATTTGAGGAGCTTGGGGAGCAACATGTGGTACTTGAGGTGCAAGAGGAGCTTCCATAGTATAGGGTTGATGATTTTGAAAATTTTGATTTTGAGGATTTTGAAAAGTTGTTTGAGAAGCTTGAGGATACATGTTTTGATACATTTGAGGATTTTGCACATGAGGATGAGGATTTTGCATTGAAGGATTATGCATTGGAGGAACTTGATATGCTTGAGTAGGAGCTACTTGTGAATTTTGATTGGGAGCTATAAAATGTTGATTAGGCTCTTGAAAAGACATTGGGTTCATTTGATTTTGAAAAGTTTTGATGTAATTTGATTGTAAAGCATCTACAGTCTTGATGAAATTGGATTTTGTAGCAATAAGACTTTCCATTTGCTTAGTAAGAATTTCCACTTGAGATTGTTCAACTACACTTTTATTTGGATCTACTTTAAAACCTTGAGTAGGCTCCATCATTTGAGGAATAGGCGTAGAGTCAAAAAGTATAGCATGGAATTGTTCTCTAACTTGCTCCTTAGTTTGTGGAAGGCTAGCTTGAGGAAGACTAGTTTGCACATAAAGCATGGATTGTGTTTGATGTCTATGGGATACAACCTCTACTACTTTACACATTTTTTGCCAATTATCAGTAAGACCATAGCGCATATTTGGATCTTCTAATCACCATTCAACTTCCCTATGAGTTTCAGGATGAAGAAACTTAAGAAAATTGATCACAAGATCAGGTTCCAAAGTTATCTTATCCTCATCAGGAAGTTGTTCATAGCATCTAATATACTCATTTTACAAGTGAGTAATAGAGCTACTAGGCTTTGGGGAATTGACCCATCGTAAGAATCCATCCCGTTTATGTTGGCTATAATCCTCAAGATAGAATTCTTTGAGCATCTCCTTTCTGAAAATCATTCCAAGGAAGACTATCATATTGAGTGACACGGTTTATGATAGAGCTATCAACAAATCATTCAAAAAATTTAATCAAAAGATCTTCGGGAAGACCAAAAATCATAGCTTGCTCTTCAAACAAATCTAAGTAGCTTGTGATGTTGATGCCATTGAATTTTCCCTTCTCTCTCAACATAGAAGAGACTATTCTTTGGCCTTGTCTCTCAACAATAAGGGATTTGAATCCTTCCTCCATCTTACGTGAATGTGCAATTGATGCACGATGCTTCTTCATTCTACACAAGATTAACAGACTCTCTTTTCGGTGTAGAAGCCTCTACAACAACCATTCTAGCCTCTTTTTTCTTTGCCTCTTTTGCAGCCAGTTTTGGACAATTCTTTATGACATGATTGTTTCTTTTATAGTACTTACAAAAGAATTTATGCTTTTGTGATTTCTTCTCATCTTTGTCTTCCTTGTTTGAATGTGCTGCATTTGCGGATTTTTGCTTACTAGTAGATGGGCTCCATTTACCTTTGCCCTTCTCACTAGCCAGTAAAGCTTAATCTGCAACATGCATAATGGACCTGTTTTGCCTAGACTGATTTTCCTACAATAGAACAGATAATAACTCCTCAAATGTCAAGGCATTTGGATATACTTTCTTCATCAAATGAAGAGTAGAAGCAAAACTATGATATGAATCAGGAAGACCATTTAGAACGGTCTGCACAAGTGAGCTATCTAGTATAACTTCATCAGCAGAAATCAACTATTCCCTTGATCTTTGTTAGAAAACTGTCCATAGAATCACTTTCATTCATGTGCTCACTCTCCAACTATTTTCGAAGGTAAGCAACATGAGCCTCATTCCTTGCTTAGTATCAAGTGGTAAGTGTATCCCAAGCATCCTTAGCTATTCTAGAGGAGCAAATGTGAGGAATAATGATACGTTTGACAGACAAGGCTATCAATGCATGTGCTTGAGCATCTCTGCCATCCCAACGAATTTTCTATGTAGTATGTGCAATAGAAACTGCAACATGAATAAGAATCTGCAGAATATCACCATCTTCAAGGCCATCTACATCAGCTTCAGTACTTTTATTTGCAGGTAAAATATAGGATGTTCTTCAACACCCTCCACAATATTCCATAGCCCTTTTGCAACCAATACATGATTCATCATATAAGCCCATAATAGGTAATTTGTACCATCCAATTGATCCTCAACAACCAACATACAAAATACATCATTGCTCTCAACCATGGCCACTGACTTAAATACCATGATGCAAAAAATTGACTGTATCTAAAGAAGTTGAATAGAACTACCTTGTCGAGTTCTACTAAACCTGTAGCAGACTTTGAGATGCTATAGATCTTTGGCACAAAAAAATGAAATAGCCTATGGAAGCACTATGATAGTGCATTCGAAGGTTGAAATGAGCTTAGATTGCGATCTCGACACACATAGTAAAGCTCTTTTGATCTCCTAATCACCCTAAGTATGCTCACCAAATTTCATGCGATTCTGAAACTATGATCGGAGGGGTATTGACAATGAAGCAGCGACCTGCTTTGATATCGGTAAATGGAGTAAGAGGTCTGTGGAAGGACATGAACAACACAAGGAAGAAGAAGAAGCTTGGAGCACAACACACAATACTGAATGTATTACCATTAGAATGTACAAAGATGTGTGACCTGTTAGGGAAATAGGCATATATACAAGCCCAGGGAAAAAACATCCTAAAGAGGGAAAAAACATCCTAAAGAGGGAAAAAAGTATCCCGGTGTTCCTAGTGTGTTCACACACATCACTACCTAAATATATCAGCAAGATTTATATCCTAGAGAATTATCATTCCACGAGGATGATTCGACTTGTGCAGTTGCAACCAGGGTATTCTTACCATTAAACTGACATTCTTCTAAGCTACGATTATTCTTGTTGCAAAAAGGACATTATATCTGGTTTAATGCACAACCGGTAGTGATATATCTCACATTTCTGCATCGTACACAATACAATTGTTGAACCGGGTTAACCCCTTTTTGCATTATTGGACTTGTATTTTTAGAGCCCAAATTCGCTAGCTATGTTTTGCTGTCAACTTGTATTGCCAGACCAATTATCTGGTCTAAGGATCTTACTTCTTCTAATGTATACATATAAAATTTCTCCTTAATCTTTGGCTGCAATCTGTCCACAAAGAACTCTTGCAACAATTCTTTTGAAGGAAGATCATCTTCCAAAAACTATCTCATGGTTGATCTAAAGTTCGAAGCATATTGCTACACCATACTGTTGTGGATCATGTATTGTAATGTTGCATATAATTCGAAAATGCTTTTAGCAGTCCAAAATTGCTCCAAAAGGCCTCTTTTAGAGCATCGTATTTTGTAAAATGGTCTAGAGGATATTCAATTAACCATTTAACTACATCACGAGCTAAGGTAGCTTGGTCTACCCATTGCTTATGATCATTGTCGTGCATTGTTCTATTAATATATGCATACTGATTCTCAAAAGTCTGAACATGTACATTGAGATATTCTTTCGGTCGTCCAGAAAAATGGGTCTATTGCAACCCTGAAAGTGGACTTGTATCCCCCATCTTTTCTCCAAATTCCTCTTCACTAGTGGTGGCCGAGTCTCGCATAAAGTTCTCCAGTTTGTTGGGTCAAGTGATAGGTACCGGTATTAAGGTAAGCTCTAACTGGGTCCGTTGCCACCGCTTTGGCTCAGGTCCCTAGGGCACTTTTCTTCCTACTCCTGACTCTGCTAGCTGGCTCTCCTAGATTCCCCTTTTCGTAGATCTTTAGATAATTTTTTGTTCTTCCACTCAGATATCCAATCATCCAAGATTGACTATGGCAAGACACCATTTTCCACCCATAGCAACAATTCTTCTCGGATCTTTGCTGATTTTGCAATTGAAATATCTTTTAAACACAAAGTTGCTAATGTCTCCTTGATAAGTTCATCTAAGTATTCGTGACCTCGATCACTAGACAAGTATTCCTTGCCACTTCACAACGTCATCAATTTAAGAAGAACTCCATCTCAAGAGTGAACCCCATCCCATCGTGGTTGCGAATTTGTTTGGTGGTTCTTGTGTTGGAATAACATACAATCACCTACAAAGGAATGAATTCGGGAATGGGGATTATGATAACAACACCGTAACCATGACATGTATTTCTATTCCTTTAAATTATCATTGCATACTTAATATGATTTAGGTTTCATTGACACAATTCAGATTATAACCAATACACCGCAAGATTCAGAATACTTCAATTAGATGGACAAAATTTGGTGATACAATAGAATTCTAAGATAATACCGAAATTGGGTTTAGAGCAACATAGATTGCACCATAAACATCACATACAAATATTTGCGTTTGTCTTTCGACTTATTTTCGTAATAAAGATAATTCCACAATCACCAACAGTTCCATCTTTTTTGCTCTATAATTCTGAACTCACTGTCTCTTCGTCTCTCCTTCTCTCTATTCCTTTCATTCCACATAGACATATTACACTGCTATGTCACATTGTTCCAAACGTCCACATATAAACGATACCGCACTTCCGTAAATAACTCTTTAGATCTCACAATAACACCCCTTCTCCTATTACAAAGGAATATGAATTTAGAAAATATTGGTGAGTCCGTTCTGGCGCCTAACAACTTTAGTCTTTGATAGAAATGAATCTCATCCTCTGCATGGACAAGATTTACAAGCCTACAAAAGAGGAGTTGCACCTCAACTTTGGGATGTAGAGGGACAGAGGGGAAGAGTTTTTTTATGGTGACTTTGCCTTATAATGTCGCAGACAAGGAGGAGAGTCTTTGATATATCATCTTAACAATCTTGTTCTTCTTCGATTGATATCCACATGATATTAACACCTCGATCAATCCACAACCTTCATCCTGAATGAATGCTTTCGTATAGCTGTTGTTTTCATAAAAACAATAAGGCATACAAGATAAGCAAAAGAAGAATTGTTCAATAGCAATGGCCAACAATCGACTATTTTCTCTGGTTGTGGATGCAGCTAAGAAGAGATAGCTAAGAGGGAGGAAAGCTTTGCTAGTGGTGTGGCTTATTCATCATCTGATAGGGAAGGAAGTTGAGAGACGAGGGAAAATGAACAATATGGATGAGCATCATCAAAAGAGGAGAAGCTTCAAGAGAGATAATGGAGGAAAAGTTCTTACTGTTATTTCCTCCAACGTGAAAGGAGGAGATTTTCCTTTTGGAAACAGCATTTCATCCTCGTCCTTATGGATTGAGAACATCTGTGTATGAGATCATTTGAAGATCTCACTTGCATCTACATAAAAGAACAACACTAACAAACAATGTGCAGCTTCCATAGATGGAATAAGAATGATCAAAATGATAATCAGTGCTATGCTAAAATTAATTTAACATGGTTAACTTCAAACACTCCACATTGCCATATCCTTCATCACATCAATGCATATGTTACATTCAGTCATTCCAATCGCTAGCATGGATTGTTAAGCAAGAAAAAGCACTCCATGAAGCTCAAGTGGTCTCAGAGCAGCACTTGCACCTTCATTGCTTAGTCTAAATGAACTAACAACTGCACCATTTCCATTGTAGCAGAATTCAAGCAGAAGATGCATCTTACATATCATTAATCGAGAGTAGACACAAGATAGTGCAATGCCGTCTCTCGGTTTTAGCACCCATAGCTACCCTCCAGCACCTAGATCTCGTTCTTGCAGACTCACATTAGTGCTAGGAGAGGAACCACATTGTTGCACCATCTTTGTCTATCTAAGAGAGAGGGAGAGGGAGGGAGAGAGAACATGATGTGTGCCTCTTTATCCTCTACCTCAAACCTTTTCTTGAACTAGAACCATTCTTCTATGTGAAAGAGAGGGAGAGAAGTCTATATCCATGTACTTCCACCTCTCCTCCTTCTGCTTCATCATTTGTGATTGGTGCATTCCTTCTGCTCTACAACATATTGGGATGCGACAATGTAGCTAAGGATCACGTCACCTTTGGCTCTAGATAAGTGCTTGAACCAAGCTATAATTCCATCTCTGCTAAAGAGAGCAAGAGAGAAACAAACAAATGACGACTACCACTATAATAGATGCAATGTTGCTGCTATAATAGATGCAACATGAGCACGTACCTGAGGAAGAGCAAGACTGCTCTGTCATAGCCTCTCTCCAATCATTTTCTTTCTGCAATAGAGCGAACAAGAAGACATGCAACTTGAGCCATGCCTCGGCCTACACACAACATAGCACCAACTTCCGCCATCTCTCTATCACGGAGAGAGAGACAGCAAGGGAAGAGAGTCAACTTTCTCTTAGAAACTAGGAAGTGAAACCCTACCCATGAAGTCCACTAACATTGCAGACCTTTCCACAAAGGCTCTACCTAGGGAGAATTTTGAAGTTTTTTGCAAAGATTTGGGCCTACTTCCTTTTGTGGATTGATTCCACATAGCTTGGAACTTCCTTATACACGAGTGCTAGCTACTTGTTGACCGCATTACTCATAGGGGGATTTGTTGATATATTCAGGTAGTGATGTGTGTGAACACACTAGAAACACCAGGGCACTTTTTTCCCTCCTTAGGAAGTTTTTTCCCTCGGCTTGTATATATGCCTATAACCCTAAAGGGTCACTTATCTTTGTACATTCTCTTGGTAATACATTTAGAATTGTGTGTTGTGCTCCAAGCTTCTTCTTCTTCTTCCTTGTGTTGTTCACATGCTTCTGCAGACCTCAACCTCCAATAGCTTCCACTTGAGCTTGGATTCCTCTAGCCCTAGTCCACATGGATCTCTATGGACCCATGAATACCCCTTCACTTAGCGGATCCATCTACTTCTTTCTTCTAGTAGATGACCAGTCAAGATAAATTTAAGTATACTTTTTGAATTCCAAGGAAGATACCTTTTCCAAGTTTCGAGAATGCATATCTCAAGTTGAGAATGAATCTTCCAGTTCTATCAAGACTATTAGATCAGATGCTAGTGTTAAATTTGTCAATCACGACTTTGATAATTTCTTTAAGCAAAAAGGGATCAAGAGAGAGTCACTCAAACTCACACTCCATTCCAAAATGGAGTAGTTGAGAGAAAGATATGAAGTGTAATGGAAATGGCATGTACCATGCTTCACAACAAAGCATTACTATTCAAGTTTTGAGAAGATGTAGTACACACTTCCGTGCACACCATCAATAGAGGATTCACAAGTGCATTGAAAAATAAGACTCCTTTTGAAGCCTATTGTGGACTCAAGCCCAATTTCAATTACTTTAGAGTATTTGGAGGTGAAACTTTTGTACATGTTCCAAAATAAGATCAAATCAATTTATAGTACAAGTCCAAGAAACATATCTTCATTGGCCATAGTGAACAATCTAAAGCTTATAGACCTTATGATCTTGAGATCCACTCCATCACAATCTCAAAAGATGTAATATCTAATGAAGCTTTACCATACTCAAGTAAAGTCATCAAGTTTATGTCCACCCATCTACACTTTATATGGGGCGACACCATCCTTTCTAATCAAAACTTAGAGGCAAATACTTCTCACCAACCAAGAAGATAGCAAAGGCTCACAAAGTCACTATGTAAATTATGCATTAATGCATCAGCTTTAGTAGATTCCAAAACCTTCCAACTACAAAGAAGCTCAAGGGAAACCAAAGTGGGGAAAAGTTATGCAAGAAGAGATGGATGAAATTGAGAAGAAAAACACTTGGACACTTGTTCCAAATCCTTCAAATCATCAAGTAATAGGATTTAAGTAGTTATATAAAGTCAAATACATATCATATCATACTTTGGATAGGTCTAAGCAAGACTTGTAGCTAAGGGTATACGTAAATGCACCGCATTGTTTATGAAAAAAACCTTTTCCCGTACTGCAAGGTTTACAACTATAAGAATCATGTTGGAGTTTGAGGTCTCCGAAAGCACATGGATAGCACAAGGAAGAAAAAGAATCTTGGAGCACAACACAAAATACTCAATGTGTTACTAAGAGACTCATGTACAAAGATAAGTGACCCATTAGGGTTATAGGCATATACACAAGCCAGGGGAAAAAAAACATCCTAAAGAGGGAAAAAAGTGCTCGGGTTGTCCTAGTGTGTTCACACACATCACTACCTAAATATATGAACAAATCCCCCTTGGGAGTGATGTAGTGAACAAGGAGTTGGCACTCATGTATAAGGAAGTGCCAAGCTATGTGGAATCAATCCACAAAAGGAAGTAAGCCCAAAGCTTTGCAGAAAGCTTCAAACTTCTCCCTAAGCAGAGCCTTTGTGAAAAGGTCTACAATGTTCTCTTGTGTGGGCGCATTTTCCAAACTAATCTCTTCAGAAAAGAACCTCTCCCTGGCATAATGATAGCGCACATCAATGTTCTTAGTGCGATCATGGAACATAGGGTTTCTCCCAACTACCAATGTGTTCTGACTATGAGTGAAGATGGGTGGCAGAAGATTGACCAACACACAAATCAACCATAAGGCATCTGAGCCATGCACACTCAATTGTCACTGTGAAATCTACCCTATAATCATCCTCAAAACTAGAAGTGGCCATAGTAGGCTGCTTCTTGCTCAATCAAGATATGCATGAGCTACCAAGCATGAAGCAAAAACCACTAGTGGACACATGAGTGTCATAGCAACTAGCCCAATTAGAGTAAAAGAAAACATGTAAATCTGGCGGTAGTGAACCCCCCTTGGGATGAAACAATCCAATTATGTGGGTGCCACTCAAGTGGAAAAAGATGTGCTTAACTGCGTGCCAATTCTTGACACCTAGGCAATGCATAAACCTGATCATATATGAGATAGAAAAATAAATATCTTGTCGAGTAATGCATAAGTAAATCAATCATCCAACAACCTACTGATAGAGAACAACATCAAATGCATATCCAATATCATGAAGACTCAATCCTAAACCTATTTCGTTCGGAGTGGCAATAGTTTTGTAGTCTTCAATGCCAAAATGCTACAATAATGTGTCAGTATATTTTGTTTGACACAAAACTATTCCACCATCAACTTGCATGAATTGAATGCCCAAATAATGATGCAAAAGCCCCAAATCTCACATCTCAAATGAGGCATGAAAATCAGCCTTAAAATCATCAATATGCTTCTCATGGGGACCAGTGAACAAGATTTCATCAACATAGACAACAATGATCAGAAGCACATCATTTGCATGCTTAACATATAAGGTGCTCTCACTTGGACTGTTCTCAAAACCATGTGCATTAGCTCGGCATGTATCTTTGCATACCAAGCACATGATGCTTGCTTCAAACCATATAATGCCTTTTTCAACATGCACACTTTGTTTTCATGCCCTTTCTACACAAAATCACGGGGCTGAAAAACATACACTTGTTCATGCAAGTTACCACTTAGAAATGAAATTTTAATGTCCAACTGATGTATGTTCTAACCATGATGAGCCTCAAGTGTGCACAGATGCTACAAATGGTAGTCATTCGACATGTAGGTGCAAAGATCTCATCAAAATCAATGCCTCTTTCTTCAGCATAACCTTTTGCAACAAAGCCTAGCCTTATACATGTCAATTGTTGTCAGACATTCGTCCAGAGGGATTACTCCATGTGTGTGTGGGACAAGGGCCAGCCATAGCCAAGGTCCCACGCTCAGTGGATATCCTAAGGTATTCAATGGTAATGGGGATGAGTATTGCATGATGGCCACATGGCGACACTAGATCATTCTTGATCATTGCTATTTTGAATACAATGGGATATAATGGATGGGAGGAGAGGACACACACATTGTTCACAAGCTTTTTCTTTTAGTCTTGCTTACAATTGGTATTTGAGAAAATTTTGGAAAGGTCCTTGGGATCCTCCCATCAAAAATTCTTTAGCACATTGGGATCTGTGGGAGTCATCATCTCCATCTCTGAATAAGCTTCCATTGCGAGTTGTAGCAGGGAGTAGCTATTCAAAAAGGATTCTCTTGAGTCCCATGGGGAGCAATCGGTGGAGCTCTCACCATGTTCACATAGAGCACCTAGCGATGCTGCCCAAGTACACATACAACCTGCTCGCATCTGCTCAAAGAGGAGTTTAACCGACCCATGCCCTGTTTGAGCTTCTCGAGAGAGGGAGAGAGGTTTTTCACCTTCTCTTCTCAAGAAATGAAGACAATCTACTATTAGGAGCATATATAAAGTGACGTTTTTGAGCTTTTTCTCTACTATGTGGGATTTAGAGCCCAACTACATGCACAACCATTCATTGAAGGGAGTCTCTTAAAGAAAATTTGAGCTCCTTTTGGTGACTTCATAGCAGAATTAGGCTAATCAAGCCTATTTGCACTACCCATCTTCACTTATTTGGCTATATCTTGGTCACTTCAACCCCAAATCAAGTGATTTTTGTTCTTGTGGATTCCTCACTGACCTTTCCATTGAGTGGTTGGAAGCTACCTTTTGGATCCACTTTCAAATCCATATAGGGCTTCAAACTTGGCTGGTTGGTATCAAGGACCTCCGAATAAGAACTTGTTTGATGCAATTATCATTGGCAGGCTCTTGGAGAAGCCAAAAGAGAGTGTATCAGACATTTCTAGCACCTGCACACACGTGCACATCAAACTTTAGGATCTTAAGATATATGATTAGTTAGAAGCTTGTTCAGCTCTGCACTTGGTGTGAATTATTGTTGCAAGTATAGATAGCACTTGGTTTTGCAGGTACAAGGAGGAAAAATATAAGAACTTGCAACATTCTTATTGTGATACCATGCCGCAAGCATGAGGGTTATTGCAAGGGCGGGTAGTGCCCTTTGGTTTACTGTGTATATATTGTGCCTGAGCATCGTTTACTTGAAGAAGTGCATGTAGTGCACTTGTTTTTTTTTTCTTTTTATTTTATTTTTTACACCCATATGCTATCGAAATTTTTAATATTTTGCATGCATGTGAATAAAAGTAGATAAAGCACACTAAAATTTTCTTTCTGGTCATTTCCTTTATGCAAAGGCTTGTGATTTGTCAATTTTTGCTGCCATTTGGATATCTTAGGTGTACATAGAGCATACAAACCTTTAAAAAAACATAAAAATCATAAAAACATAAAAAGAAACCTACACCTTATCCTAGCATGGATCCTAGACCCTCTTCATGAGATAGGATTGATACACTCATGGACGAGCACACTTCTGTCCCCATAGAGACCATGAGTGCTAGGATAACATATTTAGAGAGTGCACTTCACGACATCTTAAAGCACATGCGTGGTTCCAAGAAAGAGAAAGTGACACCTGAGATCGATTTGCCAAGGATGGAAGTAGATGCTCCAGGTGAGCATCAAGCTCTAGAAGCCCCTAGAGATAGCATACTAGTCAGATAGGCCCGATGGCAAATTAAGGACCTTAACTCACCTACATATCATGACTCAACTAGCGCTAGGACTGTTGATGATATTGAGCAGTGGCTCAGTAAGTGGGAGCAGTGCTTCCACTTATCCCATATCATGGAGGATAGGCATAAGATTTAGCAAGCCACTTATAACCTCATGGAGATAAGTGGTGGCATAAAATAGAACAAGACAAGAAAGAACCCACGACTTGGGAAAAATTTAAAGTCTTGTCCTACAATAATTTTGTCCCACCTGACGAGAGGTCTAGAGCACTAGACACTTGGTTCTTCATCACTCAGAAGAACCAAACCATTCAAGAGTACTTGAATAAGTATAAAGAGGTACTTATCTGAGAGAAATCATGTCATCTAGGAGTATCTAGTAACCTCGAGAGGATTACTGCTTATTGAATCTACTTGGGAATCAGAAGCTCTGGTTTTCAAGTACTTTCGCTCATTGATCATTGAGGAAAATAATCTTTAGAAGGGGGAGAGAGTGTCAGACATTGGTCCACAGGGACCACTCCATGTGTGTGTGGGACAAGGGCCAGCCATAGCGAAGGTCCCAAGCTTGGGGGATATCCTAAGGTATTCAATGGTAATGGGGATGAGTGTTGCATGATGGCCACATGGGGGCACTAGATTGTTGGAGAATCAATCACAAATTGGACATAAAGTTGAAGGTCAAAGTCTAAGAAGAAAAGCACATGCCTATGTGAAGGGACAATTTCACACATGTATTATAATTGTAAAGTTAGTTTTAACTTTAGTTCAGAGTTTTCCAAAATCATGAGACTGAGAAAATCTATATAAGTTAGTTTGTATCAACTAACACGGTGAGACAAGAGGTAGTTAGAGTGAGAAAAAGTTCATTTTGTATGACTGTATAGTCGGGCTTCTTTGAGTGACAAAGCACCTGTAAACTTTTGAGCTTTTCATAGCTATGAGAAGAACTAAGTAAAGTTCTTTGTATGAGACTCTCTCCTCCATCTCCATGTTTTGCCTACTATGTAACGATCTCAAAAGTTGAAGTTTTCCAAGCAACTTGATGCCTAGCATCGAGTTTGAGCTGATAAGTTCCAATTTTCTTCTCTGAGTTCCAACTACTATTAAATCTCCTTGAAAACATGAGTTTTGTGGAGCAATTCGATGCTTGGCATCGAGTTTTAATGTGAAGTCAATAGCTAGCATCGAATTTCCACATAAAAGTTCTTTCCTTCATGTTGTGGTTCACGGGGGTAGTTTAGGTGCTAAAGAAGTGGCCTAAAACACATGAATTTGGTGCCTGACATTGAATTCTTGTTGCAAGTTGATGCTAGGCATCGAATTTTCTTCACAGGGACATATTTTTTACTAAAACATGCAACTTTTCTAGTTTTGGCAGCTCACACATAGTCACCTTGTAAAGGCCATAACTTGATGTGTAGTGCTCTACTTTTAGCAAGTAATAGTGGAAAGCTCTTCTCTTCTAGTTTTATCCACCAAGAGATCTTGGAGAAATAATATTTTTGCTAAGAGAAATAAGCAAAAGAGTGAAGGTATGTCATTTCAGTGACTAGAAATTTAAGTAGAAGCAAAGTTCTCAGTTTAAGCAATCTTTTCTCAAAGTTTGGAGAAGAATTGAGTTAATGGTGACCATAGAGGTTGTCTAATGTCACATTAATTGAATTCTTGTGATGTTTCACACATCACCATGGATCATTCCAAATCATTGCTATTTGTAATACAAGGGGATATAATGGATGGGAGGAGAGGACACACACATCATTCACAAGATTTTACTTTTAGTCTTGCTTACAACTTGTTGGAGTTAGACATCTACAGAAGCACATGAACAACTCAAGGAAGAAGAAGAAGCTTACAACACAACACACAATACTAAATGTATTAGCACTAGAATGTACACAGATAAGTAACCTGTTACGACTATAGTCATATATAAAAGATGGGGGAAAAAAACTTCTAAAGAGGGAGAAAAGTGTCACGACGGTCTTAGTCTGTTCACACACATCACTACCTAAATATATCAACAGATCCCCCTTGGAAGTGATGCCGTGAACAATGAGCTGGCACTCATGTATAAGGAACTGCCAAGCTATGTGGAATCAATCCACAAAAGGAAGTATGCCCAAAGTTTTGGGGAAAGCTTCAAACTTCTCCCTAGGTAGAGCCGTTGTGAGAAGGTCTACAATGTTCTCCTGCGTGGGCACATATGCGAAGCTAATCTCTCCAGCAAAGCACCTCTCCGTGACATAATGATAATGCACCTCAATGTGCTTAGTGCGAGCATGGAACACAAGGTTCCTTGCAACTGCCAATGTGCTCTAATTGTCAATGAAGATGGTGGTGGTAGAAGACTGACCAACACCCAAATCATCCATAAGGCATCTAAGCCACACACACTCAACAATCACTATGAAAGCTGCCCTATACTCAGCCTCACAACTAGAAGTGGACACAGTAGGCTGCTTCTTGCTTAGCCTAGATATGCATGAGCTACCAAACAAGAAGCAAAAACCATGAGTGGACATACGAGTGTCATATCAATCAGCCCAGTCAGAGTCAAAAAAAGCATGCAAATTTGGTAGTAGTGATTCCCCCTTGGGATAAAACAACCCAAGTAGTCGGGTACCTTGGGATAAAACAACTCAAGTAGCAAAAGATGCACCTAACCGCCTGCCAATACTTGACACTTGGGTAATGCATAAACCTCCTCATTTGTGAGATAGCAAATTGAATATCTGGAAGAGTAATGCATAAGTAAATCAAGCATCCAACAGGGTGTTGATAGAGAACAACATCAAATGCACCTCTAGCATCATGAAGACTCAATAATAAACTTGTCTCCATAGGAGTGGCAATAGGTTTATAGTCTTCAGGGCCAAAGTGCTACAATAATGTGTCAATATATTTCATTTGAAACAAAGCCATTCCATCATCAATGTGCATAAATTGAATGCCCAAGTAATGATACAAATGTCCCAAATCAGACATCTTAAATGAGGCATGCAAATCAGCATTAAAAGAAGCAATATGCTTCTCATGAGGACCAGTGAGCAACATGTCATCAACATACATAACAATGATAAGAAGTACATCATTAGCACGCTTAACATATAAGGTGGTTTCAATTGGATTGTTCTCAAAACCATGTGCAATCAGATAGGCATGTATATTTTCATACCAAGCATGTGGTGTTTGCTTAAAACCGTATAGTGCCTTCTTTAACCTACACGGCTCGTTTTCATGCCCTTTCTACACAAAGTCACAGGGCTGAAAAACATACACTTCTTTGTGAAGAGATGGATAGGTATGTGCTTGAAGATGAAGAGGTGTTGCAAAATCCTTGATCTACACCAGCCAAATGAACTCCAGGAGTATATGGTGGGCCTTTTTAGCTTGCCAATGGATGTATTAGACACCCTATGTACCTTGGAAGATCACTCTCAAAGAGATAGATCAAAACAGATAAGTTGGAGTTAGCTCAAAGGTGAAAACTTGCTATTCTTGGTTCATACACCTATCTAGTGTTTTACATAATTCTCTGAGCACAATAGCAATTAGCTTAATTACTCTTGAAGAAGTCTAGGTAGCCTAAAGAGCTAACTTTCAAGAGTAATCTCATCAAAAATAATAAATCACACACTGAGAATGAGTTTTAACAAGTGATGACATCATCCCGATTTTCACGGGCTGCTACAGTTTGAGACTAGTGAGTAGACAAATGAACATAACTAAAAATGTAGGAATCCAATGATTATGAAACTTTGTATGCTTATACTCGACAGTAAGTTGAATCCAACAAGCTTTAAATAACTGAATGTGGATAAGTAACCACTGAGAAATGGCTCTGACAAGGTGAGTGAAAAAATGGGGTACCTGATAGAGAAGTGAAGATGAACAGACCCTGTTGACTTCAAATGAACATAACTGAAGATTGCAACATCCAAATGACATGAACATTTGTGAGCATATAGTAGACTTATAGAGCTAAATTTACCAAGTTAAATTAGTGAAAATGATGCACCAAGCTCAGAGAAAACATCTCTGCAATATGACTGAGAAAACTGAGAGTAATGGCAGTGAGTAGTACACTTCACAAGAACATGGAAATATGAACTCAAATGATCATGAAAATGAAAGTATATTGCTTGTACAATACAATGGACTTACTGATACATATGTGTGCCTTGTAATCACACCTTGATATGGCATAAAGCTCAGCTCTTGGAGGTCTTCACATAGGTCTCTCTAACCACGACTAAAACTGCCATCTATTTATAGTTGAGTTTGGGAGGCTAACTTCCCTCAATCACTCTCCAATCAATCAATGATTGATTTGATTCTCTACCTACCACAAATCACAAATTTGTGGCTCCTCTTTCGCTTTTTGATCATGTGGGCTCAACCACTTAAGATTCTTTCACTTTTACATTAAGTAAACTCTTCAAAAGTTACAAGAGGTAGTTCACAAGTGAACTTTACATAGTCTTCATTTTAAAGCTTCTTTTATGAATTTGTGGGACTCAAACCAATACTTAGGCTTGTCATAGACTTGCTCCAACATTCTTCATGCCAGTCACCATTCAGAAATGTTGTTTTAATGTCCAATTGATGTACATTCCAACCATGATGAGCTGCAAGTGCATGGATGCTACGAACAATAGTCATTCATCATGTAGGTACAAAGGTTTCATCAAAATCAATGCCTCTTTCCTGCGCATAACCCTTTGCAACAAGCCTACCCTTATACCTCTCAACTATTCCATAAGGTTTACACCTCAGCTTGTATACCCACTTAGTGCCATGGCCTTCTTGCCAAAAGGCAAGTCAGATAAAGACCAGATACCATTTTTCATGATAGCATCATATTCAGATTGCATTGCAGCCATCCAATGTTTTAGAATTTTGTGCTTCATCAAATGAAATAGGCTCAGTCTTATCATAGAGACTAGAGGCAGCCATAGCATAGCAATTTGGTGCAAAAGAGGCACTATGAGAGCCTAAACAAGCACGGTATGACATAGGTGCATCTAATTTGCTATCATGTAAAGTTTGCAGTAGCCATTTTGGCATAGTTTTTGCCTCCTCAATATCAGCTCTCTCATCAACAAGTGTAGCATGTGAATCTGCATCAGAAATAGAATGATCTGCATCATCACATGAAACCTATAAAGGTTGAGAAGTTGCCTCATTAGAACTAAATCAAGAGTGTCCACCTGTAAAAAGAGGTAGCAAAGTATCATACATGTCTTTGGAGCTAACATATGTCTCTTTCATACATGAAAGTAAAGGTTGAATAGCATCTTCCACAAAACAACATCATGGCTAACCAAAATTCTTTTAGTGTGTGGATGATACAGACGATAGCCTTTGCTTTCAAAACTATACCCAACAAAAATACATTTTACTGCTTTATCATCCAATTTCCTACGATGTTGTTCAACCACTAATGAATATGCCAGACAACCAAAAACATGCAGATGAGCAAAAAATGGCTTGCAACCATGCCAAGCCTCATATGGAGTGATAGACTACAATGCTTAGTGGGACACCTGTTAAGTACATATGTTGTACACATGAGACCCTCAAGCCAAAAACTATATGGTAAAGCTTGACTCTTGACCATACACCTCGCCATCACCATGACTAACCTCTTCTTCCATTCATCAACTCCATTTTGTTGAGGTGTATATTGTGAAGAGATGGATAGGTATGTGCTTGAAGATGAAGAGGTGTTGCAAAATCCTTGATCTACACCAGCCAAATGAACTCCAGGGGTATGTGGTGGGCCCTTTTAGCTTGCCAATGGATGTATTAGACACCCTATGTACCTTGGAAGATCACTCTCAAAAGGATAGATCAAAACAGATAAGTTGGAGTTAGCTCAGAGGTGAACAACTTGCTATTTTGGTTCATACACCTGTCCAGTGTTTTGCATAATTCTCTGAGCACAGCAGCAATTAGCTTAATTCCTCTTGGGGAAGTCTAGATAACTTAAAGATCTAACTTTCAAGAGTAATCTTATAAAAAATAATGAACCACACACTGAGAATAGGTTTTAACAAGTGATGACATCATCCCGATTTTCACGAGCTGTTACAATTTGAGACCAACGAGCCAAAAAATGAACCTAACTCCAGATTTAAGCATGCAATGAATATAAACATTTTTATGCTTATACTAGACAGCAAGCTGAATCCAACAAGCTTTAAATCATTGAATTTGGATAAGTATACACTGAGACACAGCTCTGACAAGATGAGTAACAAAGTGGGGTACCTGACAGAGAAGTTAAAATGATAGACATGGTTGACTTCAACTGAACATAACTGAAGATTGCAACCTCCAAATGAAATGAAACTTGAAGCCTATATATTAGATTTATAGAGCTAACTTTACCAAGTTAAATCACTGAAAATGATGCACCAAGCTCAGAGAAACCATCTCTGCAATTTGACTGAGAAAACTGAGAGTAATGGCAGTGAGTAGTACACTTCACAAGAACATGGAAATATGAACTCAAATGATCATGAAAATGAAAGTATATTGCTTGTACAATACAATGGACTTACTGATACATATGTGTGCCTTTGAATCACACCTTGATATGGCATAAAGCTCAGCTGTTGAAGGTCTTCACATAGGTCTCTCTAACCATGACTAAAGCTGCCATCTATTTATAGTTGAGTTTGGGAGGCTAACTTCCCTCAATCACTCTCCAATCAATTAGTGATTGATTTGATTCTCTACCTACCATAAATCACGAATTCGTGGCTCCTCTTTCCCTTTTTGATCAAGTGGACTCAACCCTTAAGATTCTTTCACTTTTACATTAAGTAAAGTCTTCAAAAGTTACAAGAGGTAGTTCACAAGTGAACTTTACATAGTCTTCATTTTAAAGCTTCTTCTATGACTTTGTGGGACTCAAGCCAATACTTAGGCTTGTCATATGTTGAGTATAGGGCATGCAAACATCTTTATTTGTGCATAGGAACCCCTTTCTTTGCATAGGAACCCCTTTCTTTGCATAGGAACCCCTCTTTTTGCATATACCTAGAGTTTCACATGAGAACTCCCTCTTAGACACTTTTTGATATTTCTCCAAAAGTAAGGCTTTTGAAACATTGTAAATACTCACATTTTTGGTAGATATGTAGAAGAATCCCCACAAACGTATTCTTGGAGATATGGTTGTTAGAAAGAATATTTCCCAAGATCTTTTTGAGATATGTTAGTTAGGCATGTGCTCCTTTTTGACTAGTCAAAAAGTAGCACATGGGGGAATGTGTCTAGCCTATAAATAGAGGCTTATTTCTTGTAAAGGGGAGCTTTTGGTCGTGCTCTCATGTAAAATCCTTTCAATGGAAGAACTCTCCTTTCTCTTAAGGCTTTGTACATATGTGTATTTAGTCTTGGAGTGTGTGAGAGTGAGGTGTGTGTGCATGCTAGCATTTCCTATGTGTATAAGTAGAGTGTTGCAATTGTCTTGTATTTTACATATGTGACTAGGATCCTTGACTCCCATTGCTCCATATTTTCAAGCATGTGGCATAGCTGCGGGCTGATGGCCAATGGCTTGAACATGATGGAGGATGGGGTGGATGAAAGGAGAGTCTCTCTTGGGCCTTCCTTCTTGCTTCCATGCAAGGTGGTGTGGGTCTTGGCTCCCAAGAACATACTACAACAACAAATTTGGCACCGTTGCTGGGGAGAACGACCTTTCATCACTTGGAGTGGTCAAGAGCCTGTGGTAAGATATTGATTTGCAATTTTTCTGCTTATTTACGTAGGATATGTGTGTTGGCTTGGCACTTTCACCCTTTCATTGGGCCATTAGTTCCCCATTTCTTGTTTTCAGTAGAGTAGTTTCAATTCAATTTGAATGTTGCAGAAAAACACCCCCTAACTCCCTTACTCTCTTACTCTCTCACATTTGCACCTCCACTTCACATCCACCTTTGGCTTCACCATCCACCTCTGTCATCTCTCTGTGAGTGTTGCCTTGAAAAAAAGGAAGGGTTTTACTCTCTATGTACCCCCCCCTTTTTGTTCATCTTGAGTATCTTCTTCCGATGAATTTGCAGGAATTCAATACATCTTTTGGATGCTGTCACTTTATTCTCCCAAGCTCGCACCCAGGTCCTACTGTTACGATATAACGGGTAGGTGAGAAATAATCACTTCTCCCGTTTCCACATTCTAGTCCTGGGGGGCGGGGAAGTTTTTTGTTTTCTTTTCCTCTATCTCATTCTGTCGCTTCGTGGGGTTGAGCTCCCTCTTCGAGCTCCCCCGCATGGCTTTTCTCAGAGGACATGGAGTTCTGGTTGGTGCTAATCCACTCTCGTGGCCAAGGTCTTACCCAAATATAACTCATCCTTCACAAGACCAAAACCTGGCGGAGCTCCTCTCTGTGGTTTCTCGGGGCTACGATTCGTAGCTTGTCGGTCTTTCGAAGAACTATGGTGGATTATCTACAGAAGCCCTAATCTCCACCTCACTTCTACGGGTTGGGAGTCGGAGACACACAGACCAAGTGCAGGAAATGTGGTGATTATGATAAGGTGCTTCCTTCTGAGGATTCTTCAAGAACATTGCAGAAGCATGTTCCTTCTGCCCTATCCACTCTCATTGGCCATTTTTTCGACTGATTACATGATCTGCCTATCAAAGGTAACCCTGTAGATTTCTCGTTCGGTGGGCTGCAAGAGTTTTTCTTTTACCACACACTGTCACACACATGGGCCAACGACATCGGTCCTCAGATTGCAGAGCCATGCTCTTTCTGGAAAGCGCTCTTGATGCCGCAGTCAAAGTTTTGAAAGGCCTCATTCCTACTCTCTGATGCTAGGTAGTCATCCTCTCAAAATAGGTGGACTTTGTCATGCTAGGGACATTATGATGACGAATTACCGCAGTCATGGCATGTCACTACCCAAAGCACATGCAACACTGTGTTGGTCTGGTGAACTTGCTCCTGTATGCAGACTGCACCATCAATAGGTGGAATGGGCACTGATGGATCTATAGCAGGACCCGACAGTGAACCAAGAATGAAGGAAGGATGATGATTCTAGTCAACACAACCATGGTTTGATACTTTGTGGATGTAGCACATTGCAATGACAGCATGAAGGTAGTTGCAAATGTGACAAGGGAGATAACTAAGGGCATACGTAGTAAGCAAAGAAGTAAAGAGGCACTCAGATAAATCATTGGCTCCGGTGTACACTTATACATTGCCTTTGTTGATCCTGGTGTATGCCGCCCTCTTTGTGTGTGTGCAGATGCTTCTTTCCTAACAGAGGAACAACTCTAAACTCTGTGCTTAAGAAATCCTTAGCTATAACAATGCTTGGGGCTTGTGTGGCTGGTTACACTCTCAGCCATTGTCCACTTTGCCAACCATTCCTACGACTGTGAGATGGCTCGTTGAAGGAGATTTCCATCCATATAATGCACCAAACACGTGGCTCCATCCCCCTACAATGGTGCTCGATATGCTTTCTAAGTTAAGTGAAATTTGGCTGCTCCCCACTCTATCATTGACCGCCCATTCCCCTGGTCATTTTCATCCCTGTTCAGAGCTAAAGCTAGGATTTACCTATTGCGACACCTGATAAGTTTCTCTATGAATAGGTCTCAATACGTTCCTCTGTTTTGATCATCCATGTGTTGGGTTGAGCATGTGCTCTCTCCATTTGAGGAGTCGTCTGTGGCACAGAGTAAGCTTGAGTTCCCTCCAAGTGGTGACCAGGTTTTATCGATGCTCCCTTTCCACTCTAAGGGGTGGTATTCATAAAAATGGTGGTAGCTGTGAAGAGAAACAAGGAGGCTGAAGCCACCAATTCTGAGGTTTCTCCATAAAAGGGGAGAATATTTCTCTCGGAATGGAGGATAGAGCTGCCTCGTTTATATGTATGTCTTGTTTGAATTTTTTTGGACAATATCAATTCGGGAAGGGTTATTGAGGTTGGTCCTTTATGCATGATATGGGCAAGGCTGGCTGTACTAAATCTTTCAAATCTCAGATATGCAGGCACTTTTCAGTCATATATGTGTGATCTCATGGATGCCCGATCTTTAACCCCATGGACTTGGTATTTTTTGAACAAACAGCTGAAAAGTGGATTCTTTTTGGACCCCTTCCGGTGTAGCTACTACACTCACCTGCTCTCAGGTCACTTCAACATGTCTCACATGCTGCTCTTGGTCATGGAAATTGAAGAAGGTGTCTCAACAGCTGGAGTTACCTGTTGCAATGCATCTTAAAATGGCTATGAATCAGTCGTCCACATTGCATCACCAATTTTTTAGTACTGATAAATCTTGAAAAGGATTTGATGGTAACAGAGTGTAGTTGGGATATGTAATGTCCTCAGGGCTTATGGAAAGAACAAGTCTATCAGGAGGATGGCTATGAGATCATCTGTAGCAGCTGTTCATACACACCATCTAGAAAGCTACAAGATATTATGGATGACAACTTCTTTAGTAATATGGTATATTGCAGGGTTAACAAAGAAAGAAGCTTGGAGGATGGCTAAAGAACAAGCTTTGGAAGCTGTGACAATCAGTCCAGCAATGGTCATGAGTCCTCTTCTGCAACCAACCTTGAAACACTATTCAGCAGCTGTTCATAGGTGCCAATGGGTCGAGTGACCTCTTGCTCCCCCTTGGTCATACCCTTCCTGGTCCCATACAGCTTGGCATAAAGGTTTAGAAGACTGTGAGCATTGTTTGCAAACTCAAATATCTGATGAAATTGAGCTTGCAAGAAGATTGTTTCGAACTTGGATGTCTCAAGGTGCTGAGCATTAGTTACACAAGAATAATGGAGCTTGCAAGTGAGGATCACTTCCCTTTGAAGCAAATGATCATGTCTACTCATATCTGATCCAATGATACAAAGGAAACTCAAAGACCTCCTGCCTCTTCAGCATCTGCCCAGGTTACATCAGAAACACCTGTGCTAAGCAGATTTGAAAGACCATCAAAGGTATAAAATTTTTAGGAAGAGCCAAAAGCTATGACAACTGTTAATGGGGCGGAGGACATTGTTCTACAAGCCGGAAATTTCAACCATTTTATTGCTGTGCCTAATTCTTGCTGCTGAATATGTAAGTTGGCAAGACATGTTGGATACTGAACCAGGACAGGACGGTTGCAGCAGAGATATCACTGAGCTAGTGACTCTGGCATGGTAGAATCTCTCTACATCATACCCTTTGTTTAAGCTTCCAAGAATGTTGATTCCAAAGCTAAATAAAAGTGACTCAGAGATAGATCAGAGACTTGGATAGCAGAAGAGAATAGAAATGATCCTCAGCTGACTTTTTGGGGAAGTTTTCAAGGAATTAATTGTGGAAGAACTGTTGAATGCATGCAAGGACATACTCACCAAAGAGAAGAATTTTCCAGAGGAGGTTCCAGATCCATGAAGAGGTTCGGGAAACAACAACAGTCAACAGAAGACTAGATTGAGGAAGCAATCTAGATTTACAATAGATTATTAGGAGACTTTCCATCAATGAAAAAAGTTGTTGACCTCCAGTCCATTGCAGATATTGACAAGGATGACATCATTCAAAAAAGTATATATGTGCTGATGCTGCTACAGGTCCAAAAGTGTGAGAGCATGGATCATGTACAGGTAGAGTTAAAATGGCATCTGCCTGCCCTGGAGAAGCTTTCATAGGAAGAGGAGGCACATCAGAAAGACAGCTTGTTGTGGCCTCATGTGGGTATTAGGTCAAAGTTTAATATCATTCAGCCATGAGTTTGCTGCCCTCGACTGGTGGCTAGTGGCGGATATGAATGCTCACATGAGTGTGAAAGCAGCTCTGCATGGCTCTTCCAAAAACACATGTGGCTGGGGGTAATAAGGCACCATTTCTGAGCCCTCCGACTACTTCTCAAACACCATGGCCCATCGACAGCAGGAGGAATATACCAAACACATTTGTTGGCTTATGGTCAAGGTGCAACAAAAGATGCAGCAATAGATATTGCAGATACTGGTCTTTGAATACTGAGGGGTCAACGATATAGGGATGATCACTAAATGCGGGCATTCTATCAAAACTGAGTGAAACACCTTCAGAAGTGTGCTGGAGTGGCATTGCAACTTTTGGCCAGACTCATACCGCTGACTCATACTGCTGACTTTCTACTTTACTGATTGTAGCTGATGATTCAGGGAGGTATAAGCCACATCACCCAGTAAGTATGAAAAAATTTGAATGGCACCATCTCCACCATCTGCTGAGCTTTTGAGGGTCTAGACAAAATGATGGATCGTACCTATACAGAATATAGGTCAAGCTGGTGGATCCCAATGGCCAAGCATGAGCCAGGGTTATGTGTGCTATTATTTTCTTTATGCTTCTGGCAGGTTCTCCAGTTGTAGAAGTATTCAGCAAGTGATTAATGTAAAAAAGAAGGGTGATGTTGACCATGTCCTGAGATTCCCAGTGAATCTTGGGCACTGAATCATTGTTGCTCAGCCAACTCCTCTGGTGAATGGTACCAACACAGGCTGGAATGCAAAAGGACACTATACTGGTGGACCAACTCCTTATTTTGGAGTCTTAGTACTCTCATTTGTAATATGCTCTTCATGATTAATGCACATCATTTACAGGACAAAGCATGAAGGAAGGTGGCTCCTGGGCTTCAGTACTTACTGTTAGTCTTCTGTTCAACATGCTGGAGGCTGCTCTTCATCAAGTTGCTGGGATCCAGGTTGCTCCCCATCCCTCTATTGGTGGCTTCAGAAGCACCAAGCACCAAGATTGCTGACTGCTGGCCGGGAGGCTGCATGATACTTTCATGAGAACTGATGGTTTTCTACCTGCAAATTCTATTAAACTAAATCCTGTGGCTTTCAAATGGTTCAAGCTCCTTGCTTTGTCGTTTTCAACAGATATTGGCTGGCACAGGGTTTTTGAGGTTTTTTTTTAGTGCCCCAAGTGGGGATTGTGTTTGTTGCCCTTGTCCTCTCTTGGAGACAAAAAATATTATTGCTTTGTTGTATACAGATTGTTGTCTCTCAGATTCACAGATGGTCGGGGATGACAGTCAGGATTTGATTGTGAATTTCTTCGGTGACTGTCTCTTCTCGCGGACTATATCTCAGGCCCTATCCACACACAACAAGATACTAAAAATGCTTTCTACATGTTGGTGACGGTGCACACTCACCAATCAGGAAGCTTGATGGATGCCAAAGCTGGTGATGCCCTGTCAATCTAATTTTTACTCAGGGTGTGCTGTTAGATTTTGGACTTGAGCTACTTTAGTGTGTTATTGCTCTATTTTAGGGATTGTGTCCACTTTCCCAGCCGTCCTTTGGGAAGCTTGGTACATCTTTGATGCTAGGACTGCTATCCTAAATGTTGTGTATGATGTGTCCTTTCTTGCTCTGTCATGTTTGCAATGGTTGGACGCACATGGAGTTTTTGGACTTGCAATTTTTAGGTCCTCTAAAGACTTGCTCAGAAGGATTGCTGCATATTTGGCACCAGCGGTTGTTGGGATGACTGCCCCTTACGGGGATTGTGTCACTCAACATGGAAGACCTGAAGACTGAAGACTTGCAAATTTGAAGACTTGAAGAGCTGCAGATCTGAAGACTTGAAGACCCAAACCTGGACAGTGCTGCAATGTATGCCCCTCTTATCTTAGCTTTGTCGAGGACGACAAAGTCTAGGGAGAGGAGGGTGTTGAGTATAGGGCATGCACACATCTTTATTTGTGCATAGGAACCCCTTTCTTTGCATAGGAACCCCTCTTTTTGCATATACCTAGAGTTTCACATGAGAACTCCCTCTTAGAAACTTTTTGATATTTCTCCAAAAGTAAGGCTTTTGAAACATTGTAAATACTCACATTTTTGGTAGATATGTAGAAAAATCCCCACGCACGTATTCTTGGAGATATGGTTGTTAGAAAGAATATTTCCCAAGATCTTTTTGAGATATGTTAGTTAGGCATGTGCTCCTTTTTGACTAGTCAAAAAGGAGCACATGGGGGAATGTGTCTAGCCTATAAATAGAGGCTTATTTCTTGTAAAGGGGAGCTTTTGGTCGTGCTCTGATGTAAAATCCTTTCAATGGAAGAACTCTCCTTTCTCTTAAGGCTTTGTACATATGTGTATTTAGTCTTGGAGTGTGTGAGAGTGAGGTGTGTGTGCATGCTAGCATTTCCTATGTGTGTAAGTAGAGTGTTGCAATTGTCTTGTATTTTACATATGTGACTAGAATCCTTGACTCCCATTGCTCCATATTGTCAAGCATGTGGCATAGCTGCGGGCTGATGGCCAATGGCTTGAACATGATGGAGGATGGGGTGGATGAAAGGAGAGTCTTTCTTGGGCCTTCCTTCTTGCTTCCATGCAAGGTGGTGTGGGTCTTGGCTCCCAAGGGCATACTACAACATCATAGACTTGCTCCAACAGCTCCCCCTCAAGCCAAGTATGCTTGAGGTCTTCAATCTTCCAAGATTACCTGTAAACCAATCATAGCTTTGAATTTGCAAAGCTTTGTACCATCCAATGCTTTCGTTAGAATATATGCACATTGTTGATGAG
The DNA here is from genome assembly GCA_020310875.1 of Ceratopteris richardii. NCBI lineage: Eukaryota > Viridiplantae > Streptophyta > Polypodiopsida > Polypodiales > Pteridaceae > Ceratopteris > Ceratopteris richardii. Next base: position 133,111,232 of record CM035439.1, on the reverse strand, counting down.
TGGACACATATGTATTTGAATATCTTTGCTTAGAGCCTTCTCTCATACATAGTGATAATGAAATTCAATATGTTTAGTCCTTGCATGAAAAATAGCATTAGCAACCAAATGAATAGAACTCATATTGTCACAATAAATAGTTGGAGTTCCAAACTCCAATCCAAGATCTTTGAATAATGTCTTCATCCACATAGCTTCTTGTGTAGCTATGGCAAGACCTCTGTATTCAGCTTCAGTAGAAGAGAGAGAAACTGTGGGTTGCTTCTTGGATGACCATGAAATAAGCTTTGAACTTGCAAAGGTAAGATAACCTGAAGTGCTCCTTCTATCTTCCTTGGAGCCAGCCCAATCTGCATCAGAAAATAGCTTCAAACCTAAATCAGATACATAAGGATAATAAAGTCCTTCATTTATGGTTCCTTTGAGATACTTGAGAATCCTTTTGGCAGCATCCATATGTGGTTTCCTTGGTGTGTGCATAAATTGACTTAGCACACTCACACTGTAACATATATTTACTCTTGTCAATGTGGCATAGTTGAGACTACCCACTAGACTTTGATATGATGTGATGTCCTCTATGAGTTCACCTTCATGTGAGCTCAATTTGTGATTGACCTCGATTGGAGTACCTGCAATCTTACAATCTTGCATCTTAAAATTTTGCCAACATGTCCTTAATGTACTTTCTTTGAGTGAGAAACAAACCATGATCTTTGTAGACAGCTTCCAAACCTAGGAAGTAGGTAAGTGAACCCAAATCACTTATCTTGAACTCTTCTCTCATCTGATCTTTGATCTTCTTCATACCATCTGCATCATTCCCTGTCAATATAATATCATCTATATATACACATAAGTAGATGACCTCAGAATTACTCTTTTTAATAAAGAGTGAAGGATATGCCTTGCTTGGTTGAAAGCCTTTTTCCTGCAAGAATGAAACAAGCCTGAAATTCCAAGCTCTCCGAGCTTGCTTGAGACCATACAATGCTTTGTTAAGTTTACACACATAATCAGGATAAACTTGATTCTCAAAACCAGGTGGTTGTGCCATATATACCTCTTCTGTTATCCAACCATTCAAGAATGCATTCTTTACATCTAGATGAAGTATCTTCCAATTCTTGGAAGAGGCAATACTAAGCAAAACCCTAATAGTAGGCATCTTTGCCACAGGAGAGAAGGTCTCCTCATAATCAATTCCCTGAGTTTGTGCAAAGCCTTTTGCTACAACCCTTCCCTTATACCTGTTAATGGAACCATCAGAATTCTTCTTGAGTTTATACACCCCTCTTGAGCCTATTACCTTCATGGATGAAGTCTTGGGCACCAAATCCCAAGTGTTGTTTCCCTCAAGTGCTTCAATCTCTTCCTTCATTGCATGCTTCCATTCTGTTTTTGCTTTGGCCTCTTCAAATGATGATGGCTCCTCTTGGTTTATGTCCTATGCTATGTAGATAGAATGTTTAGTTACTAATGAGGTGTCAAACCCATACCTTTCTGGTTTTTTCTTTACCCTCATAGATCTTCTTAGGCCATGATGTGATGATTCTGCCTCATGTCTAAGTTCCTTCAATTTCGCTTTACCTTTAGACTTCCATGCTTTGATCTTTTCCATCTGAGATTCTTCATCATCCTCCGAGGTGTCTTGTTCTTCAATCTTTGGTTGTTCTCTACCAAGCTTTGGAAAATCTTCTTCAAGATCATATGGTAAATTGACCTTCCTGCATGAATCTTCATACCATGAATTGTTTTCATCAAAAACTACATCTCTGCTTACCAAGAATCCTTTGTTGGTAGGGTTGTATAACTTATAGCCCTTTTGATTGTTGTCATATCCAATAAATACACACCTTTTTGCCTTTGGATCCATCTTGCCTCTAACCTGTGAAGGAACATGAGCAAAAGCAATACATCCAAAAATTTTACAATAAGCTTGGTCTTCTTCCATTCCAAGCCTCATATGGAGTCATCCCATCGAGGGATTTTGAAGGCAACCTGTTAATCAAGTGAGTGGCTGTAGATACAGCCTCAGCCCATAGATAATTAGGTAAATGATTTTCATTTAACATGGACCGTGCAGCTTCAACAATTGTCCTATTCCTCCTTTCTGCCACTCCATTTTGCTCAGGAGTGTACCTTGTAGTTACCTCTCTTTTGATTCCTCTTTCTTGAAGAAAAGAATCAAACTCATGGGAGAAGTATTCTCCCCCTCCATCTGACCTTAGCCTTTTTAGTGATTTACCTGTTTGATTCTCCACAAGAGCCAAATATCTTTTGAAACATGAAAAAACTTCATCTTTGTGTTTCATAAAGAAAAGGATAGTCCATCTGCTGCAATCATCAATAAAGGAGACATAATACCTTGATCCAGATATTGAAGCTTCCTTGCTAGGTCCCCATACATCTGTATGAACCAACTCCAAGAGATCTCCATGCATATAACCTTTCTTCATGAATGGTAACATGTGATACTTTCCAAATTGACATGCACTACACTTATAAATCATATGTTGTTTTGACAAATTAGGGAATCCAAGTACACTTTGGTCCCTGCAAATTTGCTTCAATGACCTTGAACCAATATGTGCTAACCTTTTGTGCCATACTTCCAATTCTGTGAGTGTCTGACTACCATAATTAAAGAGAGCAATGTTTCTAGTGTGTTGTAATTCAAATGTGAACAATCTACCTGCCTTTTCACCTTTTGCAATTCTTCTAAATTCTTGACTTGGATCATCAACAAATGCTCCTGCTTTTGTGAACCTGACTTGCAACCCTTTCTCTACTATCTGCCCAACACTTATCAAATTCTTTGTAATGGTAGGGACATAGAGTACCTTACTGAGTAGGTTGATGTTTCCATCAGGTGCCTTGACATTGCCTATTTTCTCCACAAGATGTCTTGTATCATCTCCTGTTGTACCTCATGCTTATTCCTTAGATCTTCTAAATCTGATAGGAGTGCCACATTTCCTGCCACATGATTTGAACAACCTGAATCTATGTAGTAAACATGCTCATCAGATTTACCTTGTGGCATAGCCATGTTCATGATCAATAATGAATCATCTTTGTTTGAGTCTTCTGTGTAGTTATTGTAGTCTCTCCTTCCTTTGTAGCCTCCTTGATAGTTTGAATGATTGTAGTTGTTGTAGTTGCCATGATAATTGTTGAACCTTCCTCTTGAGTAGCCATAACTTCCTCTATTGTATCCTCTGCCTCTTTGATTCCTAGAATTCCTAAAGCAATTTTCAGTTGTATGATTAGTTAATCCACAAATAGAACATGAGTTGGAGTCTTGGGATCTCCCCCTGCCTTGTCTACCTCCTCTTCCTCTACCTCTGCCATGTCTTCCTCTACATGCATAGTTAACTTGATATGTACCTGCTTCATCATCCACTTTCTTTGCCTTTCCTTTGTTATCTTTCGACTTGCTTTTATCAATGTATAAAGCTGAAGATTGATTACCTTTAGAGCTTTCTCCATTTTTGATAAGCTTTGGCTCTTGAGTAAGTAGTTGTCCAATGAGTGTATTGAAATCAGGTACATGCATGTCCATGTACAAATCCATAGTTGTGGTGAATGCTTCCGACTTGTCATCTGCCTTCAAGCCATTGATGACCTGCCTTACAATTTTCTCTTCATCTATTACCTCTCCAATGCTTCCCAACTGATCCGCTATGTCCTTGAGCTTTGTGACAAAATCAATCACATTTTGTTTGGGAGCCTTCTTGAGAGTTGTGAAATCCAGCCATAGTTGATGCTTCCTAGCTTTGGTACTTGAAGAGAAGAAGGCTTCAAGTGCATCCCACACTTCCTGAGATGTCTTACAACTTCTAATGTGAGGCAACAAAAAATTTGAGATATCTCATGAAACTTAGCATAACTTAATCTCCAGCCACATAACCATAGAAACTTCTACCTTGGAGATAAGCTTCCATTCTTAATGACCAAGCTGAGTAGTTACCTCTATCCAATTTTTCAATTGATGAAGGAAATCCATCAGCCATGTTGTTCAACCTTGCTCTGATACCACTGTGAAGAGATGGATAGGTATGCGCTTGAAGATGAAGAGGTGTTGCAAAATCCTTGATCTACACCAGCCAAATGAACTCCAGAAGTATGTGGTGGGCCCTTTTAGCTTGCCATTGGATGTATTAGACACCCTATGTACCTTGGAAGATCACTCTCAAAAAGATAGATCAAAACAGATAAGTTGGAGTTACCTCAGAGGTGAAGAACTTGCTATTTTGGTTCATACACCTGTCCAGTGTTTTGCATAATTCTCTGAGCACAGCAGCAATTAGATTAATTCCTCTTGGGGAAGTCTAGATAACTTAAAGCGCTAACTTTCAAGAGTAATCTCGTAAAAATTAATGAATCACACACTGAGAATGAGTTTTAACAAGTGATGACATCATCCTGATTTTCACGGGCTGTTACAGTTTGAGACCAGTGAGCAGAAAAATGACCATAACTCCAGATTTAAGAATCCAATGAATATGAAAATTTGTATGCTTATATTAGACCGTAAGCTGAATCCAACAAGATTTAAATCATTGAATGTGCATAAGTACACACTGAGAAACAACTCTAACAAGATGAGTAAAAAAGTCCAGTACCTGACAGAGAAGTGAAAATGATAGACAGGGTTGACTTCAACCATACATAACTGAAGATTGCAACATCCAAATGAAATAAAAATTGATGAGCATATATTAGACTTATAGAGCTAACTTTAACAAGTTAAATCACTAAAAAGGATGCACCAAGCTCAGAGAAACCATCTCTGCAATCGGACTGAGAAAACTGAGAGTAATGGTAGTGAGTAGTACACTTCACAAGAACATGGAAATATGAACCCAAATGATCATGAAAATGAAAGTATATTGCTTGTAGAATACAATGGACTTACTGATACATATGTGTGCCTTTGAATCACACCTTGATATGGCATAAAGCTCAGCTCTTGGAGGTCTTCACATAGGTCTCTCTAACCACGACTAAAGCTGCCATCTATTTATAGTTGAGTTTGGGAGGCTAACTTCCCTCAATCACTCTCCAATAAATTAGTGACTGATTTGATTCTCTACCTACCACAAATCATGAATTCAAAAAAAGTGTCTACTCTTTCCCTTTTTGATCAAGTGGACTCAACCACTTAAGATTCTTTCACTTTTACATTAAGTAAAGTCTTCAAAAGTTACAAGAGGTAGTTCACAAGTGAACTTTACATAGTCTTCATTTTAAAGCTTCTTCTATGACTTTGTGGGACTCAAGCCAATACTTAGGCTTGTCATAGACTTGCTCCAACATATATGGCACTATACATTGATGTTTTATCCCATGTTCAGTTAGAAATGCATTAATGTCATAAGACATATATTCCCACCCTCGATCAGAACGAAGGATGCCCGTTTTACATGCTGACAAATTTTCAGCCAAAACAAAAAATTATTTGAAGCACATGAACACTTCGGACTTTTCTTTCAATGGATATACCCATGCATGCCTGAAAAAATCATCAATGAAAGTCATGAAGTAAAAATAGTTTCCAAAAGAGGGTGTCTACATAGGACCACAGACATCATTGTGAACAAGCTTCGATTTCTAAGTAGCTCGAACTAAACCATCTTTTGGAAAGGAGGAATGCTGCATTTTGCCCAAAATATAGCCTTCACCGACATGTTTTTCAAGTGTCTCAAGTTTTGGCAGAAGTATTCTCCTCCACCATCGGACCTTAAGGTTTTGATAGACCTTCCTGTTTCTTTTTCAACTTCAACTTTGAATCTTTTGAATATAGAAAACACCTCTGATTTTTGCTTCATACAAAACAGCCATACCTTTCTTTAGTGATCATCAATGAAGGTGACAAAAAATCTATTACCATCCATTGATGCCTCTTGAGTTGGTCCCCATACATCCGTATGTATCAAATCCAAGACATTTGGAGCCACATAATTGCTCCTCTTGAATGGCTGCCTCGTTTGCTTTCCTAGTTGACAAGCTTCACATAACTCATGTAGTCCAATGGTATCAAATTTCGGAAGACCTCTTACCACTTCATGTTTGCTCATGTCCTTAAGCTTTGGAATGTTGATGTTTCCTATTCTTTTGTGCCATAAGTCCAGCTTTGAAATCTTCTTGTTCCCACATTGAATGTACATGACCTTTCCATGTGGATGTAGGACATCCAAAGTGAACATCCTTCCTTCTCTCTACCTCGAGCAATGACCTTGAAGCCTTCCTTTGGATTCTTTATGAAGCACCCATTCTCATTGAATATGACATGATAACCCTTCTCTACCATTTGTCCTACTGAAATCAAGTTCTTTGAAATTGTAGGAACATGAAGAACATTAGATAGTACCTTTGCTCTACTTGTATCTCCAAGCTTTATATCTCCAATATGCTCAATCATGTGTTGAGTATCATCACCTGTTTCAACACATCCTTTTCCACTTGGTACCTGTAGATTAGTGAACAAACTTCCTTGGCATGACATATGGTTGCGACAACCTGAATCAATGTACCATTTTTTGTCGTCTTCACAAGAGCTTCTATACTCATGTTTCATTGCAAGTAGTGTGTCCTTGCTTCCTTCACTTGAGGTGCTTGCATAGTTGCTTTGGTTCCTTTGGTTGCCTCCATTTGGTCTTCTATTCTTCAGCCAACAATCACTAGCATAGTGTCCTACTTTACCACAATGATAGCATGTTATACCTTTATGAGAATTGTAGGAGCCTCCGCCTCTTCCTCTACTTCTCCCTCGACCTCTTCCTTGTGTGTTGCCGCATTTGATGCATCCTTGTTGTCTTCCGAACTGTTTTGGTTGTAGTTGGAGTTGTTGTGACCTCTTCCATTGTTGAAAATTATGGTACATGTGCAAGCTCCAATTGTGAGGCTTGACACATACTCACCTCTAATCTATTACTTCTCCATCATTTATGTATTTTTTGTAAGCTCAAAATGAATTTAGCCCTTGAAAATTTATAGAGCACACTCTTAACCTTAGAGTAGAGTGTTGAATTAAAAAGGGAAAATGTATTTACGGCTTGGATAAAAGACAAAATAGAAATGGAGAGATGGAATACTCAAAAAAGTCGTGGCCTTATCCATATGGAGTGATTTGGAGCACCAAAAGTCACCCAAGCAAATGGAAGGACAAAGGACAAGAAAGGAAAGGTCAAGAGGTGAGAGAAGATGCAAGGGTAGGTGAAACGTCCCATGCCCATACATCTATATATATAGATGTCATTTGAACATAGAAAGTGGTGGAGATGACAAGGAGATGGTGTAGAATCATATGCTGGTCATTTTCACACCAATGGTTATTAGAAGGTACCTCATTTGGATGCTAGAAGGCACAAAGGTATTCCAACCGCATACCTTTTATATACACAGCCACCTTGTGAAGGTCATATATCTCTATGTACGTATCCAATTAATGCACATGACATCTTTTTGGAAAGCTTATCTCTCATTCTCTCTGTATCGTAAATATCTCGGTTAGATCATTCTCCACTAGTTTATGGGAGTATTTATTGTGAACCTCAATTTTTTGCATAACCTAAGATGACAGGTAGTCTAACTTTATGCAGTCGATTACCTAGACATATGACCTCCAAATGGAGTGTAATATAGCTTGTTAGAAAGCTAGAAGAGTCTACTATGTGTGGACCAATTTGCAGAGCCATTGGATCTTTGAGTTGTGACTGAATCAGGTTTTAGTAAGCATGTGTCTTACAGGGCAGATTCTAGAAGAGGTTCTCTAACTTGCGCTGCATGTATTGGAGTGTATTGGAGTGAAATTTATCCACATTTTGGTATCAAAGCTTTGGTTGCAGAGCATTGGGAGTGGAGCCCATGAATGCACAAAGAGATCTTGAAGAAGATGTAGAGATGGCAAAGGAAAGCTTGGAGCTATGAGCTCATGGAGTATGCAACGCTCATGTGCATTGGAGATGAAGCTTTCATATGTAAGAGAATTTTGTTGCTTTATATTATATTGAAGTAATACACTCTCTTGTCCTACTCTCTATTGAATATGTTGATCATAGAGACATGCTATAACTGATGCTAATCACTTTGTTGAGGAATTATGAGAAGCCAATACAAGAAGATGAAGATTCAAGCAAAGAATCTTGGATGCACAACTACGAGTTGTATGTGAGCATTGTGTGGATGCTTTGGACATTGCACTCAATTGAATGAGATGCTTATGTATGCATGCTAGTGAAGATGAATGACAAGTTTTGGACAGCCATACATGGGCTGAATATAAAGTGAATTTGAAGTTGATGATTGATGTCTATAATGCAAGAATGATAGAGAGTGTTAATCTCCAAAAGAACAGCCTACTCTTGAATTTAGAACACCTCTATATCAAGAGTAAGTCAAAACCTTCACCAATTTAAGATATCAATGACCAAATATCAATTTCTTGACTAAACTGTGAAAAAGGAAATTCCTCAGAAAGTCTGCTGTATAGATCTTGCTCATTGACTGAGTAAATGTGTAAAGTTTTTGATAAAACTTTGCACAAGGTGTTGCCTAAAGATTGCGCACCTTCTCCAAGTTAAATTACTTCAAAAGGTTTAGTAGATCTTGAGAAATCTACTTACCAAGTCAGCTATGTCTAAATCTGCACTTCTGAGAAGTCGATTTGGACACCCCTAACTTCTTAACTTTAATTCTCTCAGTATAGAACCCATTTAAGAAAATGCTTCTAGACACGAGTAGCTTACCTTCCAACTTAAAGATTAAGTGCTTATTTGCACAAAACTTTAAACTGTGGAGTGAGAACTGATCAAATCATTAAGATCAAAATTTGCGCCTGTTTCAGGAACCAGTGAGTACTTTCTCACATGTAAATGTTCCTACACACAATTCTCTTAGCCAGATCACAATTAGATTCTCAAACTCTAGCCATAGATTGATTAAATATGGACTTAGATATCTCCAAAAGGAATTCACAAAAGATCTATCACACAGGGAGAAAACGCAGAAACATCGGGCGCAATTTTTCCTTCTATTTCTCAGAAATTTACAACTGAGTGAGGATGGAGAATTCAACTCACTTCACATATGTCTAATGACATTCTCAACTTCTCAATACACTATTCTCATGGTCTCCTATTGTCTTCCCCCTTTTTTCCCCGACATTTTTTTCCAAGTATTTATAGGCAAATATATACAAGTTTATGACAATTAAAAAACTCTAAGTGATCTATGTCTTCACTAATGTACATATGTGTACATATCATTCATCCTGTGAATGTAGCCATCTTCTTTGCTTCAAAACTTGATCTCATCTCCATCCTTTGTCTTTCATATCTTCAATTGGTGATTGGTCTGCACCAACAGCTCCCCCTCAATCATCAATTGAGGTTTCTCTTATCTTCTTTATACCTGCCATGTCTTTAAATTTCTGTAGCTTTGGTCCATCCAAGCTCTTTGTAAGCATATCAGCTATCTGATCTTTTGTTGAAGTATGAATAACTTCAATCTCCTTATCCATCACCTTCTCTCTTAGAAAGTGATATTGTATCTCAGTGTGTTTGGTCCTAGCATGAAAAACATGATTAGCAGCTAGATATAATGAACTCATGTTATCACCATAAATGATAGGTATGCTCTGTATAGTATCGAAACTCTTCATGAGAGTTTTAAGCCAAATCACTTCTTTTGCAGCTTCAACCATGCCTTTGTATTCTGCTTCTGTAGATGACAAAGCAATTGTATGTTGCTTCTTTGAGCACCAGGAGATTAACTTATCTCCCACATAACACATGTATCCATAGGTTGACCTTCTATCATCTGGATTACCTGCCCAATCTGCATCACTATAGATCTTGATATTTGTATCTGATGTAAAACCATAATACAAACCTTCTTTGAGTGTACCCTTAATGTACCTCAACACTCTTTGACCTGCAATCCAATGCTCTTTCCTAGGACAATGCATAAATTGAGACAAAACTCCAACTGCATATGATAAATCAGGTCTAGTTAAAGTAGCATAGATAAGACTACCAACCAAACTCTGATATTGTCTCATGTCCTTGAATTCTTCACCTCCAAATTTACTCAATTTGTGATTCACCTCCATTGGTGTAGGTGCTACCCTGCAATCATTCATTTTAAACTTGATTAACAAGTTCTTCAAATACCTTTCTTGGGTCACAAATACTCCATGTTGAGTATATGTAATCTCCATGCCCAAGAAGTATGACAAGTCTCCCAAGTCACTTATTTTGAACTCCTTCTCCATTTGCTTCTTTAGTCTTTGTATTCCTTCCTCATCTGTACCTGTAAGAATTATATCATCAACATATATGCACATGTATATGAAACCATTATCACTTGCTTTGACAAGCAAGCTACTATCTGCTTTAGACACCTGAAATCCAAGTTCTTTCAAGAACTTTACAAGTCTATAATTCCATGCCCTTGGGGCCTGCTTCAAGCCATACAAAGCTCTCTTGAGCTTGCACACATGATCTGGATACCTTTTATCTCTGAACCCTTGAGGTTGCTCCATGAACACATCATCTGAAATATAACCATTCAAAAAAGCATTTTTTACATCAAGTTGACATAACTTCCAACCTTTACATGCAGCAATAGCTATAAGTGTCCTGATAGTTGTCATCTTTGCCACAGGACTATAAGTCTCATCATAATCAACACCATATGTCTGAGCAAACCCTTTGACAACAAGTCTAGCTTTGTACCTAGACACACTTCCATCTGCAAATCTTTTTGTCTTATAAACCCACTTACATCCAATGATCTTCTGGCTATTTGGTTTTGGAACCAAATCCCATGTTTGATTCTCCAACAATGCATCATATTCTTCCTGCATAGCTTTCTCCCAATTTTCTTTACCTTTTGCCTCTTCATATGTAGAAGGGTCTTCATCTGCTTTAATCATGTAAGCATAATCTTTGGTAGCCAAAAATGAAGTATCATAGCTATACCTTGTAGGTTTCCATTTGTTCCTTGTAGACCTCCTAAGTTCTCCACTTCTTGAGGTTTCTGGTTCTTCATATTCAGGATCAAACCTTGGTGTTTCTTCCACTTCAACCTGCACTTCATTATTCTCTTGCTCATCAAATATCTGAACCTTTGATTTACCTTTCCTTTGGCTCACAATTTCTTCATCATCTGTATTAATATTGATAGTACCTGCATACCAAGTACCTTGCTCATCAAATGTAACATCTTTTGATACAAGAAAATGTTTTGTGGATGGATTCCACAACCTGTATCCCATCTGCCTATCATCATAACCAATAAACACATATTTTTCAGCTTTAGGTTCCAATTTGTGCCTTAATTGTGATGGCACATATGCATAGGCCAAACATCCAAATACTTTGCAATGGTCTAGTGTAGGTCTCTTACCCCACCATGCCTCATAAGGTTTCATTCCCTGCAAAGCTTTACATGGTAACCTATTGACCGAATAGGTAGCTGTATTTACAGCCTCAGCCCACAAATAATTAGGGCAATTTTTCTCCTTCATCATGGACCTTGCAAACTCAACAAGAGTTCTATTTCTCCTTTCTGCTACACCATTTTGTTGAGGAGAGTACCTGCAAGTAACCTCTCTTTTTATACCTGCATCCCACAAGTAATTACTGAATTCATTAGAGAAACTCTCCCCCTCCATCTGACCTTAGTCTTTTCAACTTATGTCCTGTAATTCTTTCTGCATATGCATGATAGTGTTTAAATGTATTAAACACTTCTGACTTATCTTTGATCACATAAATAGTGATCCATCTAGTAGCATCATCAACATAAATCACATAATACCTTGACCCATTTATACTGAAATCCTTTGATGGTCCCCACACATCTGTATGTACCAACTCAAGCTTCTCTGAGTACATAAAACCATGCTTGGAATAGGACTGCTTATGAGCCTTACCTAATTGACATGCCTCACATCTGTATGTCATATGTTGACCTGCAACATTAGGCAATCCAAGCACTGAACCATTATTAATCATGTCTTTAATACCTCTTTCATTGAAATGTCCAAGCCTCTTGTGCCAAAGATCTAACTCAGAAATTTTATGTCCTCCATATGTAAACATGGCATGACCAATATTACCTTGAATCTTCAATGTGAACAATCTTCCTTCTTTCTTCCCTGAAACAATTTGTTTATACCCATTGCTAGGATCTTCCACAAACACTCCTTCATTAGTGAACCTTACTTCATAACCTTTTTCCACAATTTGTCCTACACTTATCAAATTCTTAGGAATTGTAGGAACATACAAGACCTTACTCAATAAGGTGCTACCATCCTTGGCCTTCACTGCTCCAATTGATTTCACATTGTGCTTTGTGTTGTCACCTGTTTGAACAACATGATTAGATACCTTATTCTCGAAATCAGTCATCAAGGCTATATTACCACTCAGGTGATTGCTACACCCTGAGTCAATGTAGAAGACTCTTTGATCTTCACTCTGCCTTTCACAAGTTGCATTCATTATCAATGTTGAATCTTCCTTTTGATCTGAAGCATAATTGTAGTAGGTGTTGTTATATTGTTGACTTTGGAAACCTCTACCTGCATTTCTTCCAAAGTAACCCCTACTACCTCTGCCTCTGAAATTACCTCTTTGATTTCTGCCTCCTCTTCCTCTTGAATTATAGTTCTGATTATATCCACCATTACTCTGATTATTATGCCAACAATCATTAGCTAAATGATTTGTCTTACCACAAATCCAGCATGCTTTGGCTCCATCTTTGTTGTTCCTGCCTCTTCCTCTACCTTTGCCACCTCCTCTACCTCTTAGGAAGTTGGCTTGACTAGTTGTACCTTCATCTTCACCTGCTTGTTGCTTTCCTTTGTTAGCTTTCTTCTTGTCCTTTGAGTACATTGCATGACCTGTACTTTTGTCACCATCTCCTTTAACATCCTGCTCAAATGTTAGCATATGACCTAGCAACTGATTTAAATCAGGAGTGAAATGATCAAGTGATAATTCTGTAGACAAAATGAATGGCTTCCATTTGTCATCACCTCTTAAACCTGTAAGGATTTGCCTTACCAATTTATCCTCCTCAATGTCTTCATCAACAGCTCCTAAAGCATCTGCAATATCTTTCATTCTTGTCACATAGTCTGAAATGGATTGAGAAGCCTTCTTCTTAAAGGTGGTAAACTCTGCCCATAAGGATGCCTTTCTTGACTTAGTAGTATTCTGGAAATGCTCCTCCAAAGCATTCCAAATATCAGTTGCACTTTCAAGACCTCGAATATGAGGTAACAAGTAATCATTGATAGCCATATAGATAATGCTCCTAGCTTGAGCATCTTTCTTCATCCAATTTTTCAAATCTCCTAACTCTTCCCTAGTTGGAACACTAGGATCTCTGAACTGTGGCTTCTCTTCTTCTCCTGTGATGTAAGCTATTAAATCTTTGCTCATAAGATGAGCTTCCATCCTCATTGACCATGCAGGATAGTTTTCCCTATCCAATTTCTCTATCTGTAGAGAATCTCCCATCTTGTGTCCACCTATGTATTGAAATCTTCAAGCTTTATGAATAATATATGTACCTTTACTTCAAATTAGAGTCCTTTTATCTTTCTTGATGTCGTATGGTCTTCTCCTCAAGCTTTCACCTTTTAGTTCTTCAGTTGTTGAATTTCTTGAATCTGCAGCAGTCGGGATCCTCCTTTCCTTGATTTTGATGTCTCCTGCTCTGATACCACTGATAGAGAGTGTTAATCTCCAAAAGAACAACCTACTCTTGAATTTAGAACACCTCTATATCAAGAGTAAGTCAAAACCTTCACCAATTTAAGATATCAATGACCAAATATCAATTTCTTGACTAAACTGTGAAGAAGGAAATTCCTCAAAAAGTCTGCTGTATAGATCTTGCTCATTGACTGAGTAAATGTGTAAAGTTTTTGATAAAACTTTGCACAAGGTGTTGTCTAAAGATTGCGCACCTTCTCCAAGTTAAATTACTTCAAAAGGTTTAGTAGATCTTGAGAAATCTATTTACCAAGTCAGCTATGTCTAAATCTGCACTTCTGAGAAGTCGATTTGGACACCCCTAACTTCTTAACTTTAATTCTCTCAGTATAGAACCCGTTTAAGCAAATGCTTCTAGCCACGAGTATCTTACCTTCCAACTTAAAGATTAAGTGCTTACTTGCACAAAACTTTAAACTGTGGAGTGAGAACTGATCAAATCATTAAGATCAAAATTTGCGCCTGTTTCAGGAACCAGTGAGTACTTTCTCACATGTAAATGTTCCTACACACAATTCTCTTAGCCTGATCACAATTAGATTCTCAAACTCTAGCCATAGATTGATTAATATGGACTTAGATATCTCCAAAAGGAATTCACAAAAGATCTATCACACAGGGAGAAAACGCAGAAACATCGGGCGCAATTTTTCCTTCTATTTCTCAGAAATTTACAACTGAGTGAGGATGGAGAACTCAACTCACTTCACATATGTCTAATGACATTCTCAACTTCTCAAAACACTATTCTCATGGTCTCCTATTGTCTTCCCCCTTTTTTCCCTGACATTTTTTTCCAAGTATTTATAGGCAAATATATACAAGTTTATGACAATTAAAAAACTCTAAGTGATCTATGTCTTCACTAATGTACATATGTGTACATATCATTCATCCTGTGAATGTAGCCATCTTCTTTGCTTCAAAACTTGATCTCATCTCCATCCTTTGTCTTTCAAATCTTCAATTGGTGATTGGTCTGCACCAACAAAGAATGTATGCAAATGTGGTCAAGGTGAATTTATGCACATGTGTGGATGCGTAATAGGCTATTTTATAAAGCCTATACAAGCTGAAATTTTCAGGTTTATGTAGCCATGTGATTTGGCACAAAGTGAGCTGAATATATGCTCAAATGATTGATGATTTGCATGCATTATTCCATGTGATTGTTAGTGTGATATTGAAGTACTACAGGTTGGTCATGTTCAGCCATAGATGAGCTGAAAGCACATGTGTTTGAATACCAAAAATATTGGTAAGATGCAAGGCTACCATGTATGCAATTTGTGGATGTATCTTGTTGTGGGTAAAACCCATTGAGGTGATTTTGCAAAAGCAAATATGTATGCTTATGTTATGTTAACTAAAAGCATTTGATTCTTGAGTTTAGATACATCAAGTGAATGCAATGTTCCTATTTGAGCAAGCCAAAGCCAAGGTGGGCAAAGCTTGGAGCCAAAGTCAAGGAAAGAGCCCATGCTAAAGGTGGACAAGGTGAAGTCTAGGATTGAGCTTCCCAACAAAAGAGGAGTTGAGGACTCCAATGAAGGGCTTCCATAAAGTGTCAAAGAGTACACAAGGACTTGAAGAAATTCCCCAAGGTTGCAAGGAGCAACAAGCAAGCGGCAAGCTAGAAGGAAGAATCATCCATGAGGTGTGACAAATGGCTGAAGTTGATTGAGGTAAAAGAGGTGCATTTGCAATGCGAAGGGCTGAGGTAAAGGTTTTGAAAAATCCAAATTGTGTGTGGTGGTGAGTTCCAAGCATAAATCATGTGAATGTATTGTCAAAAGATAAGGCAAGTAAGACCACCAAAGAGAGTGGTAAGCCTATGGCAAGTAAGACCATTCAAAGAGGAATGGCAAGCCATATGTAAAGGCAAGTAAGACCACCCAAGAGGAGTGGCAAGCCTATGGCATGTAAGACCATTCAAAGAGGAATGGCAAGCCTATGTGAGGGAAAGTAAGAACATCCCAAGAGGATTGGCAACCCTTGTTAGGTGCAAGAGGCACCATTGTTCACATTGACAATTTCATATGTCTTATGTAGGTGATGAAGAAAGCTTGGAAGATGTGGAAGCTACAAATGCTTCACATGAAGAGGACTCATGAAAGAGTTCATGTATGATCAGCCCATTGTTTAATTTGCAGGTATATACCAGCCATGAAGAATGGAGTAAAGATTATGAAGCAAGGGGGAGTTAGCTTGCAAGGATTGGAAGATCCAAGACAAGTCCAAAGAAGAGGAAAGTACCCAAAAGAAGTAGGTACACTCAAAGAAAGAGTAAGAGAAGCCATCAAAGGTAAATCAAAGCACTAGGAGGAGCCACCTACATTCAAGAGGAGTATTTAGAAGCAAGGAGCAGCCATGAAGTACAAACGAAGGCATGAAAAAAAAGGAAGCATGACAACCATGACATCATCAAAAGGAGATGCAAAGAGTGCACCCAAAGATAGAGTCAAAGATGATCCAAAGACAAAGGAGGATCAAAGAGAAGCATGCAAAGAAGAAAGAAGCCATGAAGCCATGAAGTTGCAAAGAGAGGACAACCAAGAGGAAGAGAGTGAAGCAACTAGGATAAGTACAACCAAGGTGATCTCATTTCAATCTATGAGTTGTATGAAGCATGTTTCTTGATAGGGCTTGAAGAAGAGCTCTTGCAAAGAGCCAAAGAAGCAAGCAAGAAGCTGGACAAAAACCAAAGGAGCTTCAAAGAAAAGAAGGAAGATCACAAACCAATCAAAGAAAGAGACACAAGGGCAAAAGAAGCAAAAGGCGAAGAGGAGGAGAATTGGAGAGTAGCATGGACTCCCAATTGTAGCTTGAGGGGGAGTGTTGAAAATTATGGTACATGTGCAAGATTCAATTGTGAGGCTTGACACATACTCACCTCTCATTTATTACCTCTTCATCATTTATGTATTTGTTGTAAGCTCAAAATGAAGTTAGCCCTTGAAAATGTATAGAGCATACTCTTAACCTTAGAGTAGAGTGTTGAATTAAAAAGGGAAAATGTATTTATGGCTTGGATAAAAGACAAAATAGAAATAGAGAGATGGAATACTCAACAAAGTCGTGGCCTTATCCATATGGAGTGATTTGGAGCACCAAAAGTCACCCAAGCAAATGGAAGGACAAAGGACAAGAAAGGAAAGGTCAAGAGGTGAGAGAAGATGCAAGGGTAGGTGAAAAGTCCCATGCCCATACATCTATATATAGACATCATTTGAATGTGGAGATGACAAGGAGATCGTGTAGAATCATATGCTGGTCATTCTCACACCAATGGATATTAGAAGGTACCTCATTTGGATGCTAGAAGGCACAAAGGTATTCCAACCGCATACCTTTGCTATAAACAGCCACCTTGTGAAGGTCATATCTCTCTATGTAATTATCCAATTAATGCATATGATATCTTATTGGAAAGATTATCTATCAATCTCTCTGTATCTTAAATATATCGGTTAGATTGTTCTCGAGTAGTTACTGGGAGGATTTCTTGTGAACCTCAGTTTTCTGCATAACCGGAGATGACAGATAGTCTAACTTTATGTAGTCGGTTACCTATTCATATGAACTCCAAATGGAGTGTAATATAGCTTGTTAGCAAGCTATAAGATTCTACTATGTGTGGACCAAGTTTTAGAGCCATTGGATCTCTGAGTTGTGACTGAATCAGGTTTTAGTAAGCATGTGTCTTACAAGAAAGATTCTAAAAGAGGTTCTCTAACTTCCGCTGCATGTATTGGAGTGTATTGGAGTGAAATTTCTCCACATCCTTTTCCTCTTGAGCCTCCTCTTGCATTCTTTCCTTTACCTTGACCTACATATAACATTTGGTTGTGGCTGTCCTTTCCTTCGGGACCACCGAAGCTAAGCTCTTCTGTGACAAGATGAGGGATTAGTTGTTCAAAACCTGGATATGCATCTTTCAAGTCAATGGAAGTTATAAAAGGCTTCCATCTTTCATCTTCTCTGAACCCATTGAGAGTATAACACACAAGATCTCCATCTTCAGCTGTGCCTATAGAAGCTAGAGCATCGCTTAGCTCCTTAATCTTCAAAGTATATTCAGCTATGGATTGACTCAAACTTATCTTGATTGTGTTCAACTCATTCTTGAGTTGAAGTTTCCTAGCTTTGGTATTTGTTGAATACATCCTTTCAAGAGCTTCCCAAGCATCCTTAACTTTTTCTAGATGTTGAATATGCCCTACCATGGCATTAGTAATGACTTGCGAAATGAGGAACATGACTCTCCTATTCCTCTCTTCCCATTCTTTTGCTTGCCCCCTTTGGACTTTGGTGGCCATAACTTGATTGATTTGAGGTTGAGCACCATCGCCGCTCACAATACCCCATAAGCCTTTGCCCATTAGGTAGTTGGTCATTCTAAACCTCCACACGGGATAGTTATCCTTATCCAACTTCTCTAGTTGTTGACCCAAATTAGCCATTGAAGAGTATCAAAGACTTTGAAAGTTACCTCGAGTAGTTATAGTCCTTTGCTCTGAAGCTTCAGCACCAAGTTTGTTGTGATACCAACTGTGGAGAATGAGTTCTCCTATGTGCAACGGAAATGTGTAGTAAAACCTTGTATGTCCAGCACTTGGACAAACAGCTACACCTTAGATAGCTTGCTCCTCTCAACACGAAACTCAAATGCACTTGAGCATTTAGGCAATCAAATTAGACAAAGAGAGCTTTCTAACAAGCTATAAATAACTTAATTTGGACAAGTTTTGATTAAGAAAGACAACTAACAAAGATGAACTACATGTCCACACAGGTATGCTAAAGAACTAAGCTTCACTCTCGAATTGATAACTCTCTGAATATATATCCTTTGAGAAAGATATTTGATACAGAGAAAATAGATACAAATAGCTTTCCAAGAAGCTAAAAAACAACTAATTTGGATGAGTTTTGGTCAGGAAACTCAACTGACCAAAATAGACCACCTGCACACATAAGTACACTGTAAAACTAGACTTTACTCTTTGACAGATATCTCACAGAATATAAATCTTCTGAATGAGATATTTGGAATCGTGAAAGTCCAAGAGCTTTCTAAAAAGACAAAAATCAAGCATTTCGGGTATGTTTTGGTTGGCAAACTTAATCGACCAAAATAGACTACTTGTCTACACAGGTATACTAAAGAACTAAACTTCACTCTTTCATTGATATCTCACAAACTATGTAAGCTTTCAAAGAGATGTTTGGTATTTAGAAATTACACAAGATAAGCTTTCCAATGAATGTTTAAATGCAAGAAATAGTTACATATACACTAAGATATGAGCACTACAACAGAGCTGTGTACAAATTGACGTGCGGCTGGAAGGAGTCTAAGGGAAGACAAAATGACAAAATGACTAGATCCGACTACTGGGAGCTCTTGACTCTTTCTCTCCTTGTTTTGAATGTGCTCCCATTTCACTTTTATAACCAATGAGCATGTGAAGAAGTTTGTGCCTCCTTAACTCACCACTTTCCCCACTACATGCTACTAACTACAAGGCAATATATTGTATCTCTTACTCATCATCAATTTAAACTAGACTTTTTCTTTTATTATTTTTTTCTTTTTTTTCTCTACTTTTCCTTTATCTTTATATTTGGTAAATTTATCCATGTTGGCTCATATGAAAATGAGCTTGTACATTTATCTCCAACATGAAGAAGGGGAAAGGCTAATGTTGACATTACCTTGAACATGTTTTGGTCCCTCAAAGCTTCATTCTTTGCTTTCAAAACCTATTTTTGAAGCATTTTTGGGGTGTCTTTTGGAGCCATTTTGGAGTACTTTCCTACATAGTTCTCTTCACATAGGTCCAAGAACATCAAGAAGAGTGTTTTTTGTACTTCTTTGATAATTAATATCAACCTTTGGGGTTTTTAGCCACACTCATAAAACTACAAGTTTCTTGAAAGCTTTCAGTTTTGGTGGGAGCAATTGCTACAAATTTATGCAGGTTTTTTTAGCCAAAAACATCAGAGTTGACAGACACTTGCAGGTGTTATTGGCTAGTTTTTGGGCTATGCATTCAGCATTTTAGTGTCATTTTACTGCATATATTGAGCACATACACATCATGTACGCTTCTATGGATACCGCTTATGTACGTCCATGTGGTCATTGATATAGCGGTTATGTTTTGTGCATAAAGCCTTTTCGGTTTGATAAAGAGAGTCATGGTGAGGTTTTCTTAACTGGGAGACACCTAAATGTTGGGGTCTCTTTAGTGATGCAGGTGGAAGACTTACTCAGCCTCACCATAGGAGATTTATGATAGTTGTTCATAGGTGCTCGATAAGCCTAGTTGGCTTCTATTGGGTAACTGATTATATCTAGTGGATTCAATGACTCACTATGCAGGCAAACATGTCAATACTTGCAGTTTTATGATGTTTTGACACTAGTCATATGCTCATTTTGCAGAGGATACTTTGGCATAACTTTTTCCAAATTTTTGATTTTGTCAACTAACACTGGTTGATTTACTCCTTGATACACTTATTCCTTGGTGTTCGGGCTCTTCTAGCTCCATTATCATCCCATTCAGTTCTCTACCATCATGGCGTGTTGTTATAAGGGTTGCCCTCAATTTCCTCATGCAATGGAACCCTCTAGCCCTCAAAAATACCTTTTTTCTTATATTTAGGAGATGTCCATATGAACACTCTCCTAAACCCCTTTTTGATATTTCCTTTAGTCTATGGTATTGAAGCCTTCTCCATAAAGTAGCTTTTTTGCACAAATTCAAAATCCCCACGTAGAAAACTCCCACGCGCTCATTTCCTTTGGAGTGGGTTGTTAGAAAGAATCTAGAGAGATATGACCATGTGCTCCTTTTTGACTTTTCCAAATGAGCACATGGAGGAATTGTGCTGAGCCTATAAATAGAGGTTATTTCTTGTAAAGGGAGGTCCCTTGGCCATGGCCTTGGCCTCCATGCTAATGGAAAGAAGGTTCATTTGGCTTCCACATTTCTCCTTGTGTGCTAGGCGTTGATCCATGTGTGTGGGTTTGGCACTTGGGGTTGTCTTGTGTGTGAGCATTGCCCTCCCTTGCTCCTTTTGAGGTTGGCCATGGTGCCATTGTTTGTGGACATGGGTGTTTGTGCGTTGCTTACACTTCTTGCAACTCCTCTTGGAAGAGCCTCTCACTTCCATGTGAGGCGGTTAGGGTCTATTGCTCCCCTTTTCTCAACAATTTGGCACTGTTGCCGGGGAGGTCGGCCTTTAGCCGTTGGGTTTTTTCAAGCTTGTCATGCCTACACTTTGTGGATGCACCTCACACTTGAATTGAGTTGTGAATACGTGTGGCCTTCAGTTGGTCAAGGGTACCTCCCATTTGTTAATTTTTGAGTAGTTTAGATCTTTATTTTTGTTTGTGGCACAAAAAACACCCTCTAACCCCCTTCTCTCTCTCATTTCTTCACACATTCACATCTCCACACACACATTTGGCATCACCATCCATCTCTGACATTTCTTGAATTTGGTGTTGGCCTTGGAGAAGGAGATGGGTGCCCTCCTTTATCCCTCTCTCTCTTCGATTTCAAGAAAACTTGAAAAGGAAGTTTAACAAACACATGTGGGGGGCTATGACTAACGTTTTTTTTTTTTAAGCTATCATTGCCCAAACTAAAATATGCATTGCTCCTTTAATTTTTGCGTACCAGAAGACTTAAAAGTCTTGGAAATTGTGGTTTTCGGCCATAAAGGCATCCGCATGCCTTGAAATGTGTGGCCGTCCGCATGGTTTGGTGGGGGGAAATTAATTCCATCCCTCCCATTCACCTCTTCTCTTTCGTAGGGTTGCGCATTCTCTTGCTCTCTCATGCTCCCTTGCTATGGCGGAGCTGAGCCCTCAGTGTCATGATCGTGCCCTAGTGTTCCCTCTGCTCCCGATTCTCAGGCACCAGCTCGAGCGTCCGACAAGCCTCCATGTTCTTGATGCTTTGTTATCTTTGGTGAGGCATGCTATCGCGCTTTCTGGCTCCTCCAGCTTGGGGTCGAACATTCTTCTGCTTCCCCTCAGCTTCTGGCTATGGTGGGCTGAGTGTGCTCACCCAACTCTCTTACTCTCCTGGTGGTGTGCTGGTTCTCTGTACTCTTTCAAGGTCGAGTTCCATCAAGCTCCCCCTTCTCCACTCTCTGTCAGGATTATGCTCGTAGGTCTCCCCATCTCCATTTACCATTAGGTTTGAGCTGAACCAAGCTTCCCATCGACACTTGCTGTCGTTGAGGAATGCCATCAACTCCCTATCTTTGTTGCTACCCCGCTTGGGTTCTACTTACCGGCTCTGCTCATACTTCTTTTCTCTCATATCTCGCTATTGGAATAGTGATGCTGTGGTTATGGCAGACGGTCAACCTCTACACCATGTTTGTATTGGGTTTCCTTCGTGGTTGTGCTGCTATAGATCTCTTGGAGTGGGCGCACCTTTGAAGACACTTAAACTGCTGGATATTAGATCGTGTGTGTGCATCCCCGCTTGCATTCTTCCTGACGAAGCGAAGGTGGTTGGGCTCCCGCTGTCCGTATTTGAGTTTTTTGGGCCTTCGCATCTGTGTCTTGGCTCTAGTCGCCTCGTTGATTTTTGGCTCGTTTGACCCTGTTGCCCTATGAGCAACAAGTGAAGGGCTTCCTTGATCCCCTTATTTTTCTAAGTTATATCATGGTTTTGCATGCTTTCGTATTACAGGAAAGTATTCTGGTGCATGATTTTAATGCCTATTTGTCAGTGTGCAATGAAATCTGTATGTCGGGTCTATGTTGTTCAGTGTTGCCAAAATACTATATGGTGAATCTACAGGTGATCCTGAGTTGTAATCCTGGAAAACACTCTTGCAGGGGAGAAATTAGTCTTAGCTCCCTGTGCGTCTCCCTAAGTGCCAACCGTGCAAGCGGGCAGAGGTAGCACGGTTCTTATCCACATACCTATGTCAGTTGTCTATGCCATCTTTAAGAGTTTTGGGATTTCAAAGGAGTTTATGTCATCGAAACTGATTGAAGGACTCTACTTGACCTGCTTTTTGTTGGAAAGAAAGATGCATGTGCATCATGAGTGGTCTTTTGTACTCTGTTTCTAGATGATATACATATATTTTCTTTATTTATTAATGGTCATATGCATCTTTGATGCTCTGTCTTTCCCTTTTCTATCTCAATAAAAATTGGCACTACAGTTGAATGTTGGGCATCCTTAATAAGGGGGAGTCAAAATCATGTTCATGGGGATGGGTATTAATGGAATCAGGTTCGGAAGCATAGTTGCTCGACAGGATTAATGCATGGTGGTCGACTGATTGTCTCGTGGTGTTTGCCTCCTCATCCTATTGTGTTACTCTCCCTTTGTCTTCCCATCCAGACAGGATCTGTGTAGTTCTCAGAAATCGTTCCTTACGTCAACGTTAATATATCAACCTATTGTTGTATATAATAACTATTCGGGACATTGATACCAAGTGCAGGCACAACATTACTGGTGCTCCCAAAACCTTTTGGGAGTTCGGTGATGGCCCAATATGGTTGCTAGTCACATTCTTAATTCATTCAAGCTTGATGATAGTTTTGGCACATTCCACAGGTAACTCGAAGCTTGAAACAAAGTTGAGCGCTTCTCAAATATGCTCGAGGCATAACAGCTAGTATACGGCCATGATGGTGAGAAGTTTTCTTCGCTTGACATATGAAGCCACTATCCTTGGGTGCTCTCCATTCATGCTTGCTCCTTTTGATTATGCCTGCTCTATGCCCATATAATTGTGAGTGACATGAACGCTATAAGTTGATGCCCGAATTCCTATTAAAGGTGATATTCCTTGTATGAAAGAAAACATTAGGATAGCACGCCTCCTCCCTACCCTTTAAGAAACATGTTAGGCAACAAATGCATAACCATGATTCCTGATGACATTCAGATTTTGCATTCATATTCTTTGCATTAGACACATTTCTATTGTAGGTTGGTGCTTGCCCGAAATAGATTGGGATAACTTGACCTTTATGACCATACGTTAGGCTGAAATCTCCTGGCTACTCGATACCTGCTTAGCGAAGGAAAATTCCCATGTGCATGTTTTGAGAGTGTTACAAAGCCCTATTAACCACATCTTCACAACTTGAGGCACTTAGGTTGTGGGTCTCTCGTGACTGTCATTTAGTAAAACAGAATGAGCTAGTCTCAACACTTTCCAGAGAAGCCATCCATAAGAGGAACTGCATAGGGGGCACACATCCTTTCACTAATTCCTAGTAAAGCATCAGTGGAATGAATTTAAAAGCTCCATTGTTGTATGGCATGCAAAGCTTCCAAGTAATTGATGTTCTTTGTGGAGGAATCTGAGGCGTCCCTACACCTTTTCTGCAACACTTAACAAGATGCAACCGGGAACTAGGATGATTTTTCAGGCTTGAAGGATAGTGGAATCATCATGAATGTTCTGTATGGCGACCATAACATTGAAATACAACTGTTGGGATTGTTGGGTTCGTTTTTTGATGATCTCTTTAAAGAAAAGTATCTCTTAAATTTGAGCTCAATTTGTCTTGTGTCTGAGTGTGACAGGCTCAAAGGAAGGATGAGGGTGACTTTTTAGAGCTACCCATTGGTCTACCTATCTATATGTAGCAGGCTACCTCCATGTTTTTGAAAATCGATAATACATTTGCTCAAAATGTTCTCTAAGGGTTTTATGTGTTGTATTCTTTGATGGAAATAAAAAAAGTCATACCATATGTTTGAAATTGAAAGTCTTGGTAACCGACTCTAGGCTAGATGTTTCCAAGCTAGATGTTTTATAATTCTAAAGATCTATGTGAACGGCACAATTACAGGCTGATTGGTTGGGACAACTCACTAAAGGATAAGAGATATTGTAACACGCTTTTGTGGTGCTTTCCCTTGTGTTTGCAATTGCAATTGGTCACATCTGCTGCTTCATACCTAGTCTTAGTCTGCAAATTCCTTTTAGGCTATCAACTAGATGAATATCAAAATAGTTACTGACTAAGCTTTGGGATGCACAACACTCCCTTGTGGAAGTTTGCAGGCTTTGGGATGCTACAGTTTGGTGAATTACTTTCCCTTTTGACTTAAGTGCCATCTCTGCTTTCTGATACTTCTTGGCATTGCAGGTTTTGGTGCCCCACCAAGGAGTGATACACATGTTGAGTTTGATTAGTGTTGATTCCTTTTGGCACCTAATATCTATGCATTTTATGGTGTAAAAGTTGCAAGAATGTATGTAACTGGTGCATATTGATTCTTTTCCTTAGGGAAGCCATCCCTTATGATGATTAAAGAGATTCTCTGGATACTGAATTCTTTTTTGCTGATCTTTAAATAAGAAGCTTACTGTGTACTCAATTCCTCTGATTCTGAGTGTTGCAGGTTTGAAAAATAAGGATGGTGCTTCTTGGGCTTATGAAATTTCTATTGAATGTTCGTCATAATCATTGGAAATGAATAAATTGTTTATATGTTTGTGTGGTACAAAAGTCGCAATGGTATGAATGCTGCTTATGTTCTGTGTCCATTGACCTACTAATCGAAATCGGGTCCAAGACTGCACAAACTCTTGCTACTTGCTAATGCATCTCTTGATTCTACTCTCTATTAATACAAGTGGTTGTTTCTTGTAAAATTCGTGGGTTGGGTGCATATTGCTTATACCTTAAAATGATCTTCATGACATAAGCATGTATTCTTTAAAGGATATTTGCAGGTGAACATGCACATAAGGGGTTGAAATTCTTGATTTAGACCTAAACTTGGTGTGAAGTCATAAATGAATGTTTGTTTTTTGCTAGGGAAGTAACTCTCTAGTTCCACATTCCTCATTTAAGGCTTAAATTCATTACAGGCCAACACTCTTATTGATCATTCTTACCTCCTATGGATGTTTTGCTATTATGGATTGCAGGAATAGTGTTGGATAAGTTGTTTGAATCTCGTGAACGCTTGTAAAATGATAGGACTCATAATGTTGCACTATAGTCTAATCATTTTGGGAACGCATCACACTCATGTTAACTTCCAAGCTTGTTGACTAGGTGCATAGTATAAACGATGGCAGGACCTTAGGCTACATTCACCTCATGTTTTACATTGCAAAATATCACTCTCACTTGAGAATAACAAAGTGGAATCATTGAGACATAAGGGATAGGCACTTTGGGTCTTGATTGGGCTCCTTGTTTTTTGGGGGTTATTTTTTTTGCAGGAGCAAGAAGATTTTCATGCAGAAGAGCAAGTCTTGCAGCAATAGATGTTTCCTGAAGTGGAAACTAAAAATGGAATTACATCTTGTGGCTGGTTCTTTTCAATTTCAGTCTACTTGTTATGTATGTTTAAATTTCAGGTATTGGAGCTTTGAAGAGAAGGCACATTGGATGGAGGCTGGGCTGACTGCCCCCCAAGGGGATTGTGTCGCTCAGCAATATGGAGTTGCAGGCTTGAAGACTGACGACTTGCTGATTCAAAGATTTGCAGCCTTGCAAAATTCAGATTTGAACAGCTGCACATTTGCTGAGTGGAAGACTCAAAACTTGGACCAACCCAGCAATATATGCTTCTCATTTCTCAGCTTTGTCGAGGACGACAAAGCCTAGGAGGAGGAGGGTGTTGTTATAAGGGTTGCCCTCAATTTCCTCATGCAATGGAACCCTCTAGCCCTCAAAAATACCTTTTTTCTTGTATTTAGGAGATGTCCATATGAACACTCTCCTAAACCCCTTTTTGATATTTCCTTTAGTCTATGGTATTGAAGCCTTCTCCATAAAGTAGCTTTTTTGCACAAATTCAAAATCCCCACGTAGAAAACTCCCACGCGCTCATTTCCTTTGGAGTGGGTTGTTAGAAAGAATCAGAGAGATATGACCATGTGCTCCTTTTTGACTTTTCCAAATGAGCACATGGAGGAATTGTGCTGAGCCTATAAATAGAGGCTATTTCTTGTAAAGGGAGGTCCCTTGGCCATGGCCTTGGCCTCCATGCTAATGGAAAGAAGGTTCATTTGGCTTCCACATTTCCCCTTGTGTGCTAGGCTGATCCATGTGTGTGGGTTTGGCACTTGGGGTTGTCTTGTGTGTGAGCATTGCCCTCCCTTGCTCCTTTTGACGTTGGCCATGGTGCCATTGTTTGTGGACATGGGTGTTTGTGCGTTGCTTACACTTCTTGCAACTCCTCTTGGAAGAGCCTCTCACTTCCATGTGAGGCGGTTAGGGCATGTTGCTCCCCTTTTCTCAACATGGCCTCAGAGGTCTTAGGCACATCTGGTGGATCACGGTCTAGTGCTAGTGTTCCGAGGAGGAGCTATAACTTACAAGGCAAAGACCATTTTGAGATCCAAAAATTTGATGGCACAAACTTTGCTGTATGGAAGAATCAGATTAAGGATGTGTTGATTCAAAGAAGGCAATGGAAGCCAGTAAATGGAATTTCAAAGAAGCCTGCTGACATGGATGAAGAAGATTGGGATGTGTTAGATGAAATGGCCAAGTCTGCCATTCACTTGCACCTGCCAGATAATGTTTACTTTACATTATTAGAGTGTGAAAGCACAAAGGAGATTTGGAAGAAGTTATGCAATAAAGAGTCGGCATCAAATAAAGTCTATCTAATGAGAAAATTATATCACCTTTGTATGAAGGACACATATAGTGTTGTTGCTCATCTAAATGATGTTGATGCTATATTCTCTCAGTTACAGGCTCAGAAAATGGATATGGATAATGAAATGAAAGCAGTATTGTTGTTATGCACCTTGACGTCATCATGGGATACATTTTGCACAGCTATTAGTAATATTGCACCTAGTGGTAAACTTGTCTATGATGACATATGTGGAGCACTCTTGAGTGAGGAGATTCGTAGAAAGTCTATGGTTGGCACTCAGAGTGGAGATGCATATAATGTTCGTGATTCTTACCAAGGAAAGAATCAACAACATGGCAGGAGCAAGAACAAGGAAAAGAATGGTCAACGGAATAAGAGTAGAAGTAAATCAAGGAAGAGGGATATCGAATGCCATTATTGTCATAAGAAAGGACACATGAAGAAAGAATGTTATGCATTAAAGAATGCTAAAGGTAAAGGACAGAATGTTGATGGGCATGTTAAACAGTTACCTGCACCATCTACCTCGACTGTGAAGATTGAAGAAATTAATGCTATTTTTGATAATGCTGATATGTTGACACTTGATAGTATTGTGCCACTTGAGGCTCTATGGCTCATTCTCTTTCCCACACCTAGCTGCTAGATTCTGGTGCTTCTTTCCATGTGACACCACATAGAGAATGGTTCTCTAATTATGCAGCAAAGTCTCTTGGTACCATGAGACTTGCTGATTCTTACCAGTGTGATGTTGTGGGGATTGGAGATGTGGTTGTGCAGTAGATGGCTCAAAATTTATTATGCATAATGTATGCCATGTACCTCAGTTGTCACGCAGTTTGATGTTAGTTGGTCAACTTGATGACCTTGGTTACAAGGTGGTCTTCTTTGCTCAGTCCTTTCGCATATCAAAGGGAAATATGGTTATTGCAAAAGGAAGCAAAGTTGGCTCACTTTATCCTTTATTTGTATCACAGAAAGAACACATGTTAGCTGTTACTGAACAGCCTATGGCTTGTATTTGGCATGGTTTTTTGGGCCATATATCGTGTAGTGGAATGGAAAATATTTCTCGTTCTGGCTACTTATTTGTGTTATCTTTCTCTGATTTTTCATTTTGTGAGCATTGTCAATATGGAAAGCAAACCAGAAATGTGCATAGAACACACATTGACTCTTCAATTCATCCTTTAGATCTTGTTCATACAGATGTGTGTGGTCCTATGCCCACTAGGTCCTTAGGTGGTTCTCTTTACTTTGTCACTTTCATAGATGATGCTACTAGAAAAGTCTGGGTATATCCTATCAAATTGAAGGATGAGGTATTCCCTACTTTCAAAAAATGGCTTGCTTCAGTTGAGACTAAAAAAGGAACTAAGCTTAAGGCTTTATGTTCAGATAATGGGGGTGAGTATACATCACATGAATTCAGCCTTTTCTGTCAATATAGAGGGATTCGTAGAGAGTTTAGAGCTCCTTATACCCTAGTACAGAATGGTGTAGTTCAGAGAATGAATAGAACTATTCAAGATCAAGTTGTCTCTATGTTGCATAATGCAAACCTCTCACAAGGATTTTGGGCAGAAGCAGTATTGACTGCAGTTCATGTGATTATCCTTTCACCTAGTACTGCCAAAGGTCTGAAAGTGGCACAAGATTTATGGACAGGGAAGCCACCATATTATGATCATCTTTGAGTTTTTGGGTGTGAAGCATATGTTAATATACCCAAGAATCTTAGACAAAAGTTGGACCATAAGTCAAAGAAATGCCTTTTCCTTGGATATGGTCGAGAAGGACAATTTGGATATCGCTTATGGGATCCTGAAACACGATCAGTGATCAGAAGTAGTGATGTCATTTTCAAGGAGTCTAAGTGTTGGAAATTTAGTGGGCCCATAACTAATACCACAGGTCCAAGTTCCATCCAAGATCAACAACACAGATTCTAGAAATCTTCCAATATTGACAAAACATGAACATACCACATTTAATCATACAAATGATGAGACATACCAAATCTGATCTCTGATGACTGAATGTCATATACCATTGGAAAGCTCTTTTCAAGTTCTACAAGATAGGCTCATAAAAATTTTACCCATTTTTGTGCCAAAAATGACTAAGTACCAAAATTAGGGTTTTTGCCCTAAATGGAGTTTGGACTGATGTGACAGTAACTTCAAACTTGTACTCTCGAATTGACCTTCAAACCTTTTCTTCAAAAGTCCTCTTCAAAACTGAATTTGAATGTCGTCAAACTTCAAAAAACTGAATTTTCTAAATATGAACCATAATACCTGAGAAAATATGCAAACTAGATATCCAATAGTGTATACATCAAGCAATCACTGCTTGACCACATATATAGCATGAATTGACTCTGAACCTACTATCTTGTGTCTTCTCAAACCTGTAAACATATACTAGGATCCACATATTTGCATTTACCTTACAAAAGGTTTCTCAACGTACTTCTGTTGTGTCATGTAAATACACTAAACATAATCAAGAACTGAATCCTGGGACTTGTGACTGACAACTCACAACTTAGTGTATTATGAACACTAACTGGTTCATCTTTGACTATAATCACCTCAAATAAACTCAACTCATGAGTCTCATCAAAAAATATATGATGTCATCATGTCTTCATCTTTGTTCATACCTGTTAGTCTGTTATACCTCTTTCCTTGAGAATCTGCTATAAACATATATGTGCGCACCTCTAGACATACCTCTCTGAAATATCAAATTTCTCTTTAATAGAACTTTGGAAACCTTCTCGTGAACAAGAACACCCTAACAGGAACTTTTTCCATACATTCTTCTTCTTGCTTCTTCTTTCAAAGCTGGAACATAAAGAGAAAATGACAAAGGAAATATAGGAATACCTGATATAGGAATACCTGTAGATATGACTCTGCATTCTTTTACATATGGCTGAAAATAAGTCTTCATGTTTCATCACCCCCTGGATGATTTAACACTAGCATCCAGATTTCTTCAAATTATATCAGACTTTATGAAATTTGGAACATCTTCCTTCTTTCAATAAATCTAATCTTCATTGATCAATACCTGTATTTGAAACAACTGACCACTTTTTATTAGCACTGTACACATGCCAATAGCTTTCCCTGTCATTTCTCAACTTCCCAAAATCTAGAATAAGGTTAGCTGATCCAATAAAAGCTTTGCTGAAAGCATTTTAGGATTCATAATCTTCTACCACATAACAAGTATCTTCTTCTATTTCTCTGCAACATTAATATGATAGAACCTGAATCTTTGACTTACTTCTTCCAATTCTAAAGAACTTTCATAAAGAAAGGACAGATATCTGACTCATAAATACTCAAGATCGTCATGATCATTTAAGATCATCCAAGATCATACAAGATCTATCAATATCTTACAAGATCATATGAGATGATCCGAGATCAATGATCTCTCCAACAAAAAAACTGTGTAGAATCTGCTCTCATCAAACCTTCATGACTGAATGTTTGATTTGCTACCTGAATGTCTCCAAGTGTCCATGCTTTTCACATAAAGTTTTAAAACTTTCTTCAACCAAATCCTTCCAAGAATTTGCAATTCCTACTTGAAACATAAGTGGACAAAATCTCACCTTGAGAACTCCAAAAACTGCAAGTTTATACTTCATATCTTCATATTCTACCCGGGTGAAATGTGAAAGTTTCTGCTTGTCTTTCTTTTGGCTTACTCCACTTCTCAATCAAGTGATAGGATCTGATGGAACACCTTTTTGAATACAAGTATGTATCCAAAAAACAAGACAATCATAGAAAGTAGATTTTTCAACTGAATAGTACATCAAAAATCTGAATTTTCTAAAGTTTTTTGAAAGTAGTGAATATGAGGTAACTTTTCCAAACATAAAACCTCTCTTCAAGTCTCCAACATCTTCTACAAATACTCTTTTACCGCAAGAGTTAGATAAAGAAGAAATATACTTCTCTGCAACTTTTCATATACCAAGTAGCTTTGTATTGACACTCCAAGAATTCTTTGAGGGAATATATAGCTACTTGCTCAAAATCTTCAACATAACTCATACACATATGAGTCAAAACATATAAGCTTCCTTTCTTTCTCTCAATGCAATTCTTTGTCAAAATCTACTAAAACATGGCCAAGTATAATGCAAAACAAGAAACTGCTTCTTCTTTAAACTATCTTCTTTACAAGATGTTCTCGTAGAATTGTCTTTGGGTGTAAAGGATAAAAGTAGGAAAAATAGATGGAAAATATAAGAGAAAAGGAAGTCCTACTTTCCCTTTGGAATTGTTGGACTCTTTCCATCTTTCCTCCACCTGGTGATGATATCATCATCTTCAAACTTCTCTTCCATACCTTTTGTTCTCTACATCTTGAAGTAGCAAGTACTCTTAACTTCTTCAAATGAATTTTTCTCTTCCTCTAGTGCTAAGGGTAAGAGACAAAAAAAATATGGTATATAAATGGAAGTGAACATAGAATCATGTTTTACCATCTCCTCATATCTCTAAAAAACTCTACTTCAAATGTGACTGATATGACTGAATTCACCAACCTTCACCTTGAGTTGACTAAATACTGAATTACCTTTCTAATATACCTAGATCAAATTCTATACCTGGATATCCAACCAACTTACAACACAAAATTGGCTGAAAACAAAACTCATCCCATCTCCAAATTTTTCTTCTTAGATAAGCTTTCTTGCCATGAAAGAGATCTATCAAACTGTTTTGATGTAGCTAGTGCTTTTACTTTCAAAATAATGAAAGTGTTTGAAAGCACTTCTTCAATCCTTCAAATCTCTTCATAACTACTCTTCTAAGATATGACCTACAAATGATAATCTGATAGTAGAAACTAATACATGTTCCTTCATCTTCTCCAAACCATTGTTTTTCCTTGAATTTGAAGTAGCCTTCTCTTCATCAAGTCTTGATCTTCAAACAATACTTTTGTAAAGTATCTTTACTCTTCAAAAGTATTTGGCTCCTAACAGATCATCAACTTCATACTCCACACTGATGAATAAACATGTGACTGAATTGTCTAATTCTCAAATCTTTACTCATCTAGATTAAGTGTGTATGTCAAATGTCAAATGTTACAAGATGCTCTTAAATCATATGTTGTAAACCTGGAAGTCTGGGAATCTGAGAGCCTGGATGCTCTGATACCAAATGTTGGAAATTAGGTAGGCCCATTACTAATAATAGGTCCAAGTTCCATAGATCCAAAATCAACAACACAGATTCCAAAAATCTTCCAATATTTTGACAAAACATGAACATGCCACATTTAATCATACAAATGATGAGACAAAGATAGAGAAAGATTAGACAACATGTGTAAAGTGTTACATAAGCCACTGCTTACTCACACTATCATATATACAAATGTCAATTTACAATGTGGGAGTCAAAATCTCAACCACTCTATGTGATCAGAAATAGATGGAAGAGTGTATATACAAATATAATAAACATATTCAGATGTATGGACAAAAATTTGAAAATATATGAGATGTGAGACCTAATAGATTGTAGAAGAGTGAATATGAGTGATAGAAAGAGGAAGGATCAGTCTAAAACTGATAATCAGCAAACCCTCATCTGATTTTAGGCTACGGAAGACCCTAAGTCAGATATGTGTGTGAAAGATCACATACTTACAAAAGTAGCAAAGAATGCTATCAAGCTTCCTCCCATAAATCCTCAAACTCATATGAACATACCTTCTCGAACACCTCATCCAAATATGCATAAAGCATACATGTACTGATTCTCTTGTACCTATGTCCAATAGGACTCCTCTTGATATGGATGCCACTTCCATATACTTCAAGTAGTACCTGTGTTCATAAAGAGATTATGTACCTGAATTCTTAACATATGACCACCATCCAATGTCTTTGAAGTAATGTGAAATCTTCATGTAGAAGACAATCTTCAAATAAATCATGTGGATGGCTGATCCACACCACCAAGCTGCTGATGGGTAAGTCCTGTCCATAAGCAAGAGTGTGAGCACACTCTTCTCCTCCAAGAAGAACTTGATTGATGTGATATTGTTTTCCAACACTAGGAGGCATAAACAGCCCATTAAGGAGGTTGAAGTGATAAGAGTGGTGTTTGAGGATACTAGTCCTCCAGTTAGCATGCATAAAAATGTTGCACATAGAGATGTTCAAGAGAATGTCCATTCAGATCAGTCTGCACATGTTTGTGTTCAGCAACCATTGAGACGTTCAGCACGTGTCTCACATCCACTTGATAGATATGTTCCAGGATTAGTTTTTGTTATGCTAAGAGATGCGGATGAGCCTTCTTGCTACAAAGAAGCTATGCAGACAGAGGATCATGTCAAGTGGGAGTGTTCCATGAAGAGTGAGTTGGATTCTATTCATAGGAATGGTACTTGGGATTTAGTACCTTGCCAAAGGGTAGGAAAGCTTTACCATGTAAATCGGTATATAAGCTGAAATTCACATCAGATAGTGCTTCTCCAAAGTATAAAGCATGACTTGTTGCAAAGGGTTTTAAGCAACAACATGGTGTTGATTTTGAGGAAATCTTCTCTCCAGTAGTCAAAATGACTACCCTGTGCATGTTGCTTGGATTTGTTGCAATGGAGGACTTAGAGCTAGTCCAAATGGATGTGAAAACTGCTTTCTTGCATGGGGATCTTATAGATGATATCTATATAGAACAACCAGAGGGTTATGTAGTTCCTGGCAAGGAAAGTCTAGTTTGTAAGCTTAAGAAGAGCTTGTATGGGCTTAAACAGTCCCCTAGGTAATGGTACCAAAAGTTTGATGCTTTTATGAAGTCTCAAGGCTATTCTCGAAGTAATGAGGATCATTGTTTCTACACAAAGAGATGCCCAGATGGCAACTTGATATGCTTGATACTTTATGTCAATGATATGTTGATTGCTGGGAAGTCCTCTTATGATTTTTCAATTCTCAAAAAGAAGTTGATTCAGACATTTGATATGAAGGATTTGGGGGATGCCAAACATATTCTTGGCATGCGCATTACTCGTGATAGGAGTAAAAGATGCATATACTTGTCTCAAAGTGAGTACATATCCAAAGTACTTCACAGGTTCAATATGCAGGGTGGAAAGGCATTGAGTACACCTTTACCCACATACGTGAAATTGAGCAAGGATGATTGCCCCAAATCAGATGAGGAAAAGGAATTCATGACCAAGATTCCCTATCATTTCTACTATTGGTAGTCTCATGTATGCTATGGTAGCTACGAGACCACACATTGCATTTGCAGTGGGATTTGTGAGCAGATATATGTCTAATCCTGGCAAGAAACATTGGGAAGCAGTCAAGATGATTTTAAGATATCTAAGTAGCACTAAGAACAGGTGTCTATGCTTAGGTAGAGGAAAAGCATCCATTATTGGTTACACGAATTCTCACTATGCTGGTTGTGTATACAATTGTAAGTCTACATCAGGGTACATTTTTCATTTTGTTGGAGGTGCTATCTCTTGGAGATCTCGTCTTCAAGAATGTAGAGTTGTTTCCACCGCATAAGTCGAGTATGTTGCAGCAAGTGAGGCATCTAAGGAAGCGTTGTGGATTTCTCGTCTTGCTTGTGATATGGGTTTACCTCAGCATGTACCTCGTTTGCTTAGTGATAGTCAGAGTTCCATTGCTTTGGCTAAGAATCTAGTCTATCATGCAAAGACCAAGCACATTGAGGTGAGGTATCATTTTATTCGAGATTGCTTAGCCACTGAGTGCATTATTCTTGAGAAGGTTCACACTCGAGATAATGTGACACATGCTTTGACTAAAGGTCTACCACAGGATAGCTTTCGACATTGTTGTCACTTGATGGGGGTTACTTGATTCCTGATCTTACACTGTCATTTGTATACTGTCTAACATGCCCATCAGGTAGGAGGTATAGTTTGTCTACTTACACTCATGTATTCCTTATCATTCTTTATTTTTCTCCCATATTTACTTTGTTCATATTGGCCTTTAGTGGGTAATTGTTACGGTTAGTGTCCATGTGAAAGGCCAAATGGCCACTGGACCTTCTTTGTATGTTCTTTAATAAAACATATAGTGGCCTGCTCAGTCACAGACTGTAAGTTTGATTGCATTTGTAAGACCTAAGAAGTCTGTCTTCGTGCTCCCTGTGTACTGTGTTTTTCTGCATATTCTACAACTTTTGTATGGAGTACTGTGTGCGGGCTTAGGAGCTCAGTTTTCTACTCCAAGGATATCGTCGTGGAGCTGTCGAGAAGGAGAGTGCATTGTGGTGCATTGCCAATGAAATACTTCAGCCCCACCATCCATTAAACTCTATCACAGACTCCTAGAAATGGGTGCCATCCCCAAAGGGTCTTGTGACCTCACTGAACCAATGAGAGTTCCTACCAACTTGTGATGTGTGCCCCTGGGTAGGATCTTGAATGGGTATGACGTGCACCGCTCTCAACTCATGTGGTCATTCTGTCAACTCTTCTTGGATATGGATACTTTCAATCTCCACTATTTGAGGACATGTGCCTACGTGGGAGCTCGTTCCTGTAGCCTCTACCATGTGGAGGGTATTGATCACTGGTTCTATGGGAATATATAAATAAATGTTAACTTTGCAATGGACACAAAATGAAAATTTGTCCCCGTTACACATTATCATGATTAACTGTGATGTGCTTAGCGGGTTAGTTAGTGCTGGTGTGATCATGAGTGTGAATTGTGGTTATGTTGGTGCAGGACAATCCCCAATTGAGGATTAGGACAAAGTTTGAAGTCAAAGAATGAAGTAAAGATCAACATATGAAGCTTGAAGTTTAGTGCATGATCAAAAGATGAAGACTTGTATATACATGTATACTAATCTTGTAATTAGTTCAGAAAAATGTTGCATCTATGACTACTTGGGATATAAACATCTATAAATACTTGATATAGATGTACTATGAGAGAGAGATGATAAATGACAAATTTTAGAAGTCATTATAGACTTTAGAATGTGAGAAGAACTTGATGTATCAATCAGATGTAAGATTTCTCTGAATAGAAGAAAGTTGCACCTCGATCTTGAAGGGATTCGAAGGCGATGCACCACGGTGCGCTCTCCTTATACAGAGCTCCATGATGATATCCTCAGAGCAAAAAACGGAGCTCCTAAGGCCGCACACGGTACTCTGCACAATGCCTACATAATACGCAGAAAACACAGTATACACGGAGCACAAAGATAGACTTCTTAGGTCTTACAAATGCAGTCGAACTTATAGTCTGTGACTGACCAGGCCACTATATATTTTATTAAAGAACATATGTAACAATGGGAGAAAAATAAAGAATGATAAAGAATACTTGAGTGTAAGTATACAAACTATACCTCTCACCTGATGGGCATGTTACACAGTATACAAGTGATTGTGTAAGATCATGAATCAAGTAACCCCCATCAAGGGACAACAATGTCGAAAGTTATCCTGTGGTAGAGATTTAGTCAAAGCATTTGCAGCATTACATCGAGTGTGAACCTTCTCAAGAATAATGCGCTCAATGGATAAGCAATCTCAAATGAAGTGATACTTAACCTCAATGTGCTTGGTGTTTGCATGATTGACCAGATTCTTAGCCAAAGCAATGGCACTCTGACTATCACTAAGCAAATGAGGTACATGCTGAGGTAAACACATATCACAAGCAAGGCGAGAAAGCCACAATGCTTCCTTACACGCCTCACTTGCTGCAACATACTCTGCTTCTATGGTGGAAACAACTATACATTCTTGAACACGAGATCTCCAAGAGATAGCGCCTCCAGCAAAATGAAAAATGTACCCTGATGTAGACTTATGATTGTCTACACAACCAGCATAGTCAGAATTTGTGTAACCAATAATGGATGCTTTCCCTCTACCTAAGCATAGACACTTGTCCTTAGTGCCACTGACATATCTTAAAATCATCTTGATCGCTTCCCAATGTTTCTTGCCAAGATTAGACATATATATGCTCACAACTCCCATTGCAAATGCAATGTTTGGTGTCGTAGCTACCATAGCATACATCAGACTACCAACAGCAGACTGATAGGGAATTTTGGTCATGAATTCGTTTTCCTCATCTGATTTGAGGCAATCATCCTTGCTCAATTTCACATATGTGGGTAAAGTGTTGGAAAAACAATCACTAATTGGATATATATTTGAAGGTAAATACCTTAGAAGAAAACCACATGCCTATGTGAAGGGACAAATTCACAAGTGTATTATATTTGTAAAGTTTGTTCACTTTAGTTCTATAAGTTTTTTAAAATCACGAGAATGAGAAAATCTATATAAGTTAGTTTGTATCAACTAACACGATGAGAGAAGAAGTGGAAGATAATGAGAGAGTGAGTTAGAACTCATTTTGTATGATTGAGAATAGGCGGGCTTCTCTAAGTGAGAAAGCACTTGTAAGCTTCTGAGTTTTCCTCGCTATGACAAGAACTAGTTAAAGTTTTGTGTATAAGTCTTCTTCTTCCATCTCCAATGTTTGTCTACTATTTGATGAGCTCAAAAGTTCAAGTTTTCCAAGCAACTTGATGCTTGGCATCGAATCTCTGCTGATAAGTCATATTCTCATTTATCTATTTCATTCAGTGTTGAAGTGTTTGCAAATCATGACTTTGTTGGAGCAACTCGATGCCTGGCATCAAATTCCAGAGGATAAGTGATGTTCTAAGTATACATGAAATCATCTATTGTTTTGGCATCTGAAAGGTCAAGGTTTTATGCAGAAAGTCGATGCCTGGCATCGAATCCCTACTCAAAAGTGGCTAAAAATACCCCAAGTCGATGCCCGGCATCGAATTCTCATTGCAAGTTGATGCTAGGCATCGAACACCATTTTTAGACACACGCTTTTTACTATAACAGGAATAATTTCCAATTTTGGCAATTATACATAGTCATCTTGAGAAGGCCAGAACTTGAGTTTTAGAGATCCATTTCTTGCAAATAATAGCTTGTTGGAAAGCTCTTCTCTTATAATTTTATCAACCAAAGGATCTTGGAGAAATAATAGTTTTGCTAAGAGAAATTAGCAAAATATTGAAGGTATGTCATTTTAATGACTAGAAAGTTCTGAAGAAGTAAAGTTCTTGGTTTTGGCTATCATTTGAGTTAATGGTGACCATAGAGGTTGTCTAGTGTCACATTAATTCATTTCTTGTGATGTTTTACACATCAACAAGTGGTATCAGAGCAGAAAGGTCCTAAAGAGGAGAAGGCGACAAAGGTACGAGAAGTTTTGAAACGTTTTTCATTAAAGTTTGAAAGGTGAAGCATTTGAAGACACAAGGCATCAAAAGGTTACTTCAAAAGTATCTTCATACACAAAGAACTCCAAAAGGTATTATCCTTTATCCTTTAAGCTCACAGGTTGCACCAGAAGGAAAGGAGTATGGCAGATCATATCTCCATTGACAAACTGGACAAAGATAATTACCCCGCATGGGTAATGAGAATGGAAGCCTTACTTATGAGTAAGGATCTCATGGTATATGTAACAGGTGAAGAAGAGAAGCCAGTTTTTGAAGATGAAAGTCGACCAAAGAAAGAATAACTAGATGCTTTAAAGCATTGGCAGAAGAAGGATGCAAGTGCAAAAGCTTACATCTATAATACAATCTCAGATCATTTGCTACCACACATCAGAGGATTGGAATCATCTGAAGATATATGGAATGCATTGGAGTATCATTTCCAAAGCACTACAAAAGCACGAGAAGCAATTCTATGGTCAGAGTTTACAACATTCAAGAAGAAGCCAAGTCAAAGTATTAGTGATTATGTAACTAAGATGAAGGATCTAGCAGATAGTCTTGGATCCATAGATGAAGATGTTGAAGATCACAGATAGAATGCTCAACTACTTGCAGGATTGAGAGGGGATGAAAGGTGCAAACCTTTTGTCTTGTCAACAGAACTTTCTTTGAATCATTATGTTCCAAATTTAAACCAGTTGCTTGGTTTGATGCTCACATTTGAGCAAGACTTGAAAGGAGATGGAGATAAAGGACAAAGTTCTGCAATGTACATGAAGAACAAGAAGAAAGGAGATAAAGGAAAAGCAAAGGATGAAGAAGAGTCAACTTCTCAATTTTATTATGCAAGAGGTAAAGGCACTGGCAGAGGAAGACCAA
Source organism: Ceratopteris richardii (assembly GCA_020310875.1). Lineage (NCBI taxonomy): Eukaryota > Viridiplantae > Streptophyta > Polypodiopsida > Polypodiales > Pteridaceae > Ceratopteris > Ceratopteris richardii. Next base: position 133,071,578 of record CM035439.1, on the reverse strand, counting down.
GAGGTTTTGGAAGAGGAAGAGGTAATCAAAATAACAACAAGAAGGCTTGCTGGATTTGTGGATTGAGTAATCATTTGGCTCATGACTGTTGGCACAATCAACAAGGATCAAATCAAAATTACAATAACAATAGCAGAGGTAGAGCTGGAAGATATCACAGTAATTTTCAAAGAGGTAGAAAAAGTCACAGAGGAGGCTATGGTAGAGATGGAGGAAGAAGTTGGGGACAGAATCAATCCTACAACACCACCTACTACAATTCTGCAAATGACACATAGAATGAAAGTCATACATCATTGATGATGAATTCAATTAGCACATCAGATAAAGAAGATGTAAATGTATTTTACATTGACTCTGGATGTTCTAATCATTTTTCAAGAAACATAGAATTGATGTCAGAATTGGAAAAAGGCATTTCTAGTCATAGTGTTCAAATAGGTCATAATACAAGACATAGTGTACATCCAATTGGAAAAGTGAAATGCAAGAGTGGAGCAGATTTGCTAACCAATGTTTTGTATGTTCCCACAATACCTAAAAACTTGATTAGTGTGGGACAGATAGTTGAAAAAGGTTTTCAAGTCAGGTTTACAAATGAAAGAGTATTTGTTGAAGATCCAGAGAATGGATATAATCAGATTGTCTCTGGTAAGAAAGAAGGTAGACTCTTTACTTTAAGAGTACAAGGGAATATTGTTCAAGCTTTGCTCACACATGGTGAAGGAGTGATTACAGAACTTGATCTCTGGCTAAGAGATTAGGTCACTTCAATGAAAGAGGAATTAAAGCTATGGTTGCTAATTAGTCTATACTAGGATTAACAAATGTGCAAAGTCAACATATGGTTTATAAATGTGAAGCATGTCAAATGGGAAAAGCACACAGGTTACCATTTCAAAAGAAAGGATTCAAACATGATGGATTACTAGAGCTGATTCATACAGATGTATGGGGACCAACAAAAGAAGGATCTATCAGTGCCTCAAGGTATTATGTTCTTTTCATTGATGATGCTACAAGATGGATAACATTATATGTTTTGAAGGAAAGATCAGAAGTGTTTGGAGATTTCAAGCATTTTCATGCATATGCAGAGAGATTCACAGGTCAAAAGCTTAAAAGACTGAGGTCTGATGGAGGGGGAGAATACTTCTCCCAAGAGTTCAATGATTATCTTTGGAATGCAGGTATTAAGAGAGAAATAACTTGCAGGTATACACCACAACAAAATGGTGTAGCAGAAAGAAGGAACAGGACTTTGGTTGAGTTCGCTAGAGGTATGCTGAAGGAGAAGAATTGTCCAAATTATCTTTGGGCTGAGGCTGTAAATACAGCTACATATCTTGTGAACAGATTACCATGTGCAGCTCTAAATGGAATGACTCCATATGAAGCTTGGTGGGGTAAGAAACCAACACTAGATTATTGTAGAGTGTTTGGATCAATTGCATATGCTTATGTGCCATCACAACTTAGACATACAATTGAACCAAAGGTAGAAAAATATGTGTTCATTGGCTATGATGAAAAGCAGATGGGTTACAGGTTGTGGAATCCTTTAACCAAACAATTTCTTGTTTCTAGAGATGTTACATTTGATGAACAGAAAAGTTGGTATGCAGATCAAAGTCATACAACTGAAGAATTTGAAAAAGAGGTAAGAAGATGTGAGAAAGGAAAATCAATTGTGCAGGTAAATAGAGATGAAGACTATATGCAAGCAAGTACATCTAGAAGTGGATTAAGAAGACAAAATGAAGAAGCTCCTATATTCGATGAAGAAGTGTATCCAGACACTTATGAAGAATGTGAACCAAGAAGGTCAAGCAGGACAAGAAGACAACCAGAAAGGTATTCTTATGATACTTCTTACATAACTCAGAAGAACTATGCATATATGGTCAAAGATGATGAAGAACCTCATAACTATGATGAAGCTAAAGGTAAGAAACAATGGGAAGAAGCAATGAAGGAAGATTTTAATGCACTAGAGGAGAACAAGACATGGGAACTTGTTCCTAAACCAAATGGTAAGAAGGTAATTGGAAATAAATGGGTTTATAAAGTGAAGAAGCTTACAGATGGAAGTATAGCCAGATACAAAGCTAGACTAGTGGTGAAAGGCTATGCCCAAACGTATGGCATAGATTATGATGAGACATTCAATCCTGTAGCTAAGATGTCAACTATAAGGACAATCATTACTATTGCAGCTTCAAAAGGATGGACCCTAAGTCAATTGGATATAAAGAATGCATTCTTGAATGGATACATATCAGATGAGGTATACATGGAACAACCTCAAGGGTTTATAGATTCTAGGTATCCAAATTTTGTTTGCAGGTTGAGAAGATCACTCTATGGATTGAAACAAGCTCCAAGATCATGGAACTATAGACTGGTGAAGTATCTCAATGATCTTGGATATCAAAGTTCAAAAGCAGATCCAAGTCTACTTATCAAAAGAACATAGGAAGGCACAATCTACATTTGTATTTATGTAGATATAATCTTAGGTACTTCAGATGAAGGAATCAAGGAGGTAAAGAGATTACTTGAAAAAGAATTCAAGATCAGTGATCTAGGAAAGTTATCATATTTTCTTGGTATGGAAGTCACATATACATATCATGGGATATATGTATCACAAGAAAGGTATCTTCTGAATCTATTGAAGAAGTTTCATATGGAAAATTGTAGAGAAACTTCAACTCCACTTGAAGTTAATCACAAGCTCAGTAAATATGATGGTGCAGAATATAAAGATATGAGGAAGTATCAATCTCTTGTGGGTACTTTGATTTATGCTACACTAACAAGACCTGATCTTAGTTATGCAGTGGGAGTTTTGTCACAATTCATGCATTGTCCAAAGGACCCACATTGGATTGCATGTATAAGAGTTCCCAGATATATCAAAGGAACTATAAAGGAATGATTATGTTATCCTTTTACTTCAGATTTGAAGTTGAGAGCCTATAGTGACTCAGACTGGGCAGGTAACCAGGATGACAGAAGATCAACTCATGGCTACATGATATACACTGGTGATAAGCTTGTAAGTTGGTGTTCAAAGAAACAACATATAGTAGCATTATCATCAACTGAAGCTGAGTACAAAGGACTTGTGGAAGCAGCTAAGGAGGTCATATGGATGCAGACAGTGTTCAAAAGCTTGGGCATTGATCAAGGTATTCCTAAAATTCATGGAGATAATATGAGTTCACTTTATCTTGCAGCAAATCCAGTATTTCATGCAAGAACAAAACATATAGAGATACATTATCATTTCCTGAGAGAAAAGGTAATGGAGAAAGAAATTGAAGTGGAGTACATTTCTACAAAAGATCACATAGAAGACATAATGACAAAGAGCTTGGATGGTGTGAAGACTAGCAGATTCAAAAGCATGGCAGGAGTATAAGAAAAGAAGATGATATGAAGAAACAGAGAATGTCAATTAGTGATTGAGGGGGAGCTGTTGGAAAAACAATCACTAATTGGACATATATTTGAAGGTCAAAGCTTTAGAAGAAAACCACATGCCTATGTGAAGGGACAAATTCACAAGTGTATTATATTTGTAGAGTTAGTTCACTTTAGTTCTAGAAGTTTTTTAAAATCACGAGAATGAGAAAATCTATATAAGTTAGTTTGTATCAACTGACGCAATGAGAGAAGAAGTGGAAGATAATGAGAGAGTGAGTTAGAACTCATTTTGTATGACTGAGAATAGTCGGGCTTCTCTAAGTGAGAAAGCACTTGTAAGCTTCTGAGTTTTCCTAGCTATGGCAAGAACTAGTTAAAGTTTTGTGTATAAGTCTTCTTCTTCCATCTCGAATGTTTGTCTACTGTGTAATGAGTTCAAAAGTTCAAGTTTTCCAAGCAACTCGACGCCTGGCATCGAATCTCTGCTGATAAGTCATATTCTCATTTATCTATTTCACTCAATGTTGAAGTCTTTGCAAATCATGACTTTGTTGGAGAAACTCGATGCCTGGCATCGAATTCCAGAGGATAAGTGATGTTCTAAGTATACATGAAATCATCTATTGTTTTGGCATCTGAAAGGTCAAGGTTTAGGGTTTAGGGAAGTCGATGCCTGGCATCGAATCCCTACTGAAAAGTGGCAAAAAACACCCCAAGTCGATGCCCGGCATCCAATTCTCGTTGCAAGTCGATGCTATGCATCGAATTCCATTTTTAGACAGGCGCTTTTTACTATAACAGGAAGAATTTCCAATTTTGGTAGTTATACATAGTCATCTTGAGAAGGCCATAACTTGAGTTTTGGAGATCCGTTTCTTGCAAATAATAGCTTGTTCGAAAGCTCTTCTCTTCTAATTTCATGCAGCAATAAGATCTTGGAGAAATAATATTTTTGTTAAGAGAAATTAACAAAATACTGAAGGTATGTCATTTCAGTGACTGGAAAGTTCTGAAGACGTTCTTGGTTTTGGCTCTCATTTCTTAAAGTTTGGAGTGGCAATGAGTTAATGGTGACCATAGAGGTTGTCGACTATCACATTAATTCATTTTTTGTGATGTTTTACACATCAACATAAAGGTGTACTCAATGCCTTTCCACCCTGCATATTGAACTTATGAAGTACTTTGGCTATGTACTCACTTTGAGACAAGTATATGTATCTTTTGCTCCTATCACGAGTAATGCGCATGCGAAAAATATGTTTAGAATCCCCCAAATCCTTCATATCAAATGTCTGACTCAACTTCTTTTTGAAAATTGACAAATCATAAGAGAACTTCCCAGCAATCAGCATATCATCGACACAAAGTATCAAGCATATCAAGCTGCCATCTGAGCATCTCTTTGTGTAGAGACAATGATCCTCATTGCTTCGAGAATATCCTTGAGACTTCATAAAAGCATCAAACTTTTGGGACCATTTTCTAGGGGGCTGTTTACGTCCATACAAGCTCTTCTTAAGCTTACAAGCTAGACTTTCCTTGCCTGAAACTACATAACCCTCTCGTTGTTCCATATAGATCTCATATGTAAGATCTCCATGCAAGAAAGGAGTTTTCACATCCATGTGGACTAGCTCTAAGGCCTCCATTGCAATGAATCCAGGCAACATGCGCAGGGTAGTCATCTTAACCACTGGAGAGAAGATTTCCTCGAAATCAACACCATGTTGTTGCTTAAAACCCTTTGCAACAAGTTGTGCTTTATACTTTGGGGAAGCACTATCTGATGTGAATTTCAGCTTATATACCCATTTACATGGTAAAGCCTTCCTACCCTTTGGCAAAGGTACCAAATCCCAAGTACCATGCTTGTGAATAGAATCCAACTCACTCTTCATGCCACTCTCCCACTTGACATGATCCTCTGTTTGCATAGCCTCTTTGTAGCAAGAGAGCTCACCGGCATCTGTTAGCATAACAAAATCTAAACCTAGAACATACCTATCAGGTGGATGTGAGACACGTGCGAAACATCTCAATGGTTAGTGAATAGGAATATGTGCAGACTGATCTGAATGGACATTCTCTTGAACATCCCTATGTACAACATTTTTATGCATGCTAACCGGAGGACTAGTATCATCAAACACCACTCTTCTCACTTCAACCTCCTTAATGGGCTATTTATGCATCTTAGACTCATTGAAAATGAAATCACTACTTCTGATCACTGACCGTGTTTTAGGATCCCATAAGCGATATCCAAATTGTTGTTCTTGACCGTATCCAAGAAAAATGCATTTCTTTGACTTATGATCCAACTGTCTAAGATTCTTTGGTATATGAACATATGCTTCACACCCAAAAACTCAAAGATGATCATAATATGATGGCTAAGCTACCCATAACTCTTGTGCCACTTTCAAACCTTTGGTAGTACTAGGTGAAAGGTTAATCACATGAACTGTAGTCAATAATGCTTCTGCCCAAAAACCTTGGGAGAGGTTTGCATGATGCAACATAGAGACTACTCTATCTTGAATAGTTCTATTCATCCTCTCAGCTACACCATTCTGTACTGGGTATAAGGAGTTGTAAACTCTCTATGAATCCCTCTAGACTGATAGAAAATGTTGAATTCATGTGAGGTATACTCACCCCCATTATATGAACGTAAAGCCTTACGCTTAGTTCCTTTTTCAGTCTCAACTAAAGCAAGCCATTTTTTGAAAATAGGGAATACCTCATCCTTTGATTTGATAGGATATACCCAAACTTTTCTAGTAGCACCATCTATGAAAGTGACAAAGTAAAGAGAACCACCTAAGGACCTAGTTAGCATAGGATCACACACATTTGTATGAACAAGATCTAAAGGTTGAATTGAAGAGTCAATGTGTGTTCTATGCACATTTCTAGTTTGCTTTCCATGTTGACAATGCTCACAAAATGAAAAATTGGAGAAAGATAACACAGATAAGTAGCCAGAATGAGAAAGATTTTCCATTCCACTATGAGATATATGGCCCAAACGATCATGCCAAATACAAGCCATAGGCTGTTCAATAATAGCTAACAAGTGTTCTTTCTGTGATACAAATAAAGGATAAAGTGAGCCAACTTTGCTTCCTTTTGCAATAACCATATTGCCCTTTGATATGAGAAAGGACAGAGCATAGAAGACCACCTTGTAACCAAGGCCATCAAGTTGACCAACTGACATCAAACTGCATGATAACTGAGGTACATGGCGTACATTATGCATAGTAAATTTTGAACCATCAATGAACTGCACAACCACATCTCCAATTCCCACAACATCACAATGTTAAGAATCACCAAGTCTCATGGTACCAAGAGACTTTGCTGCATAATTAGAGAACAATTCTCTATGTGGTGTCACATGGAAAGAAGCACCAAAATCTAGCAGCCATGTGTGGGAAAGAGAATCAGCCATAAGAACCTCACTATGCACAATACTATCAAGTGTCAGCACATCAGCATCATCAGAAATAGCATTAATTTCTTCAATCTTCACAATCAAAGTAGATGGTGCAGGTAACTGTTTAACATGCCCATCAACATTTTGTCCTTTACTTTAGCATTCTTTAATGCATAAGAGTCCTTCTTCATGTGTCCTTTCTTATGACAATAATGGCACAACACTATCCATGTCCTTCAAACGAAGGTCATATGATTTTCTCATCAGATAGACTTTATTTGATGCCGTCTCTTTTTCATATGTATTGCATAACTTCTTCCGAAGCTCCTCTGCACTTTCACAGTCTAATACTGTAAAGTAAACATTATCTGCTAGGTGCAAGCGAATGGTAGACCTGGCCATTTCATCTAACTTATCCCAATCATCTTCATCCATGTCATCTGGCTTCTTTGAAATTCCATTTACTGGCTTCCATTGCATCCTTTGAATCAGCACATCTTTAATCTGAGTCTTCCATAGAGTAAAGTTTGTGCCATCAAATTTTCCGATCTCAAAATGGTCTTTGCCCTGCAAGTTATAGCTCCTCCTCGGAACACTAGCACTAGACCCTGATCCACCGGATGTGCCTAAGACCTCTTATGCCATGATGGTAGAGATCTGAATGGAATGATAATGGAGCTAGAAGAGTCCGAACACCAACGAATAAGTGTATCAAGGAGTAAACCACCACTGTATAGTTGATAAAACCAAAAATCTGGAAAAATTTTACCAGAATATCCTCTAAAAAATGAGCGTATGATCAGTGTCAAAATATCATAAAATTGCAAGTACTGACATGTTTGCTTGCATAGTGAATCATTGACTCCAGTGCATATAATCAATTACCCAATAGAAGCCAACTAGGCTTATCGAGCACCTATGAACAGCTATCATACATCTCCTATGGCGAGGTTGGGTAAGTCTTCCACCCGCATCAACAAAAAGGCCCCGACATCTGGGTGTCTCCCAGTTAAGAAAACCTCACCACAACCCTCTTTATCAAATGTAAAAGGCTTTATGCAAAGAACGTAACCGATATATCAATCACCGAATCGACGTACATAATTGGTATCCACAAAAGCATACATAATGTGTATGTGCTCAATATTGCAGTAAAATGACACTAAAAGGCTGAATGCAAGCCCAAAAACTAACCAATAACACCTACAAGTGTCTGTCAACTCTGATGTTTTTGGCTCAAAAAACCTGCATAAATTTTCAACGGCTTCTATCACCAAAACTGAAATGTTTCAAGAAACCTGTAGTTTTGCAAATGTGGCTGAAAACACAGCCCCAAAGGTTGATAGTTAATGTCGAAGAAGTACAAAAAACACTCTTCGTGATGTTCTTGGACCTATGTGAAGAGAAATATGTGCAGAAGTACTCCAAAACGGCTCCAAAAGACACCCCAAAAATGCTTCAGAAATAGGCTTTGAAAGCAAAGAATGAAGCTTTGAGGGACCAAAACATGTTCAAGGTAATGTCAACCTTAGTCTTTCCCCTTCTTCAGACACCAAAAGAGTGTAGCTTAGTGGTAAGATATTGCCACGATTAAGCGAGCTCCAGGGGGAACAGTACTGGGATGGGTGACCTCTCGGAAAGTACCGGGAACCTCTATATTCCTTGATCGTTGAGGTCCTCCCTCCTGCGCAGCCAATGATGCCAATAGTGACTTCGGTGACTTGGATGACAAGGTATGCCAAGGTCTATGCCTTGGTCGCCGCCTTAGTCATAAGCCTTGGAGAAAGATGAGGGGGGGTGCTCGTTTCGCTCGCACAAAAGGAACAAAGCTTTTGCGTCAAACTGCTCTGATTCCAGTGAAGGTATTCAAAGGTGATGCACCACGGTGTGCCCTCCTTATCAAGAGCTCCACGACAATATCCTCATAGCAGAAAATGGAGCTCCTAAGGCCGCACATGGTACTCCGTACAGTGCCTACAAAAATACGCAGAAAACATAGGACACAGGGAGCACGAAGACAGAGTTCTTAGGTCTTGCAAATGTGGTCAAACGTATAGTCTATGACTGACTAGCCACCATATGCTTTATTAAAGAACATATACAAAGAAGTGTCCATTTGGCCTTTCACATGGACACTAACGATAACAGATCTTTTGCTCAGTGCTCCTTCTGTGTTTATCCTCTTAATGAATGCTTTTGTACAAGTTTAATTCTATAGTTCACTGATCTCTATACAAGTTTTGAGAGTTTCATTGTAATCAAGCTGAGAGAATTTTAAGTAGGAACATTTACATGTGTAAATGTGAAGAAGTGAAGGCAAGAATAGGTGCAATCCCAATGGTCAATGTTTTTATCAGATATGCCTCCACAGTGTAAAGTTTTGAGCAATTAAGCACTCATTCTTTACATTGAAAGGTAAGCTACTTGTGGCTAAAAGCATTTGAATAAATGGGGTCTAGTTGGGAGAACCATGCATTAGATGTTGCAAGTGTCAAAGTCGACTACACAGACGAACAGTTTCTAACATAGGTACATTGTTTGTATCAAATCTCAAGATCTACTGACTGATTTGGAGTGATTTAACTTGGAGAAGGTGCACAAACTCTAGAAGATACCTTTTATGAAGTCTCATTGAAAACTTTACACATTTAATTCAGTCAATGAGGGAATTAATTGGAGCACACTTTTTTTAATAATCAGTCTCTTCACAGTTAGTTCAAAGTTTGATAATTTAGCATTGATCTTCCAAAATTGGTTGAGGTTTTGAATTTTTCTTGATATAGAAGTGCTCTAACATCAAGGATAACGTGTTCTTTTGGATATTAACACTCTCCATCAGTGGTGGAGTCATCCGAATTGAAGAAAGGAGGACCTCGACTGTTGTTGATATACAGAAATCAATCCTTGAAGATTCAAAAGGTGAAAGTTGAAGTGAAAGCTAGAGAAGGAGGGCTGAAGCTATCAAGAAGATTGAAAGGAACTACATTTGAAGTAAAGGTACAAATTCATTATTCACAAAGCTTGAAGAATTTATTGCATAGGTGAAGAAAGGATGTGAGATTCTCTTCAGATAGAGAAATTGGATAGCAAAAACTATCCTGCTTCGTCAATGAGGATGGAAGCTCATCTTATGAGCAAAGATCTAATAGGATACATTACAGGTGAAGCAGAGAAACTAGAATTTAGGGATCCTAGTGTTCCAACTAGGGAAGAGCTCTCAGATTTGAAGACATAGATGACGAAGGATGCTCAAGCAAGGAGCATTATCTACATGGGAGTCAATGATTACTTGTTACCTCACATTAGAGGACTTGAAAGTGCAAGTGACATATGGAATGCTTTGGAGGAGCATTTCCAACACTACAAAGTCAACGAAGGCATCTTTATGGGCAAAGTTCACCACATTTAGAAGAAGACTTCTCAATCTATTTTTGATTATGTAGCAAGGATGAAGGACATTGCAGATGCATTAGGAGAAGTTGATGAAGATATTGAAGTGGATAAATTGGTAAGACAAATTCTCATAGGTTTAAGAGGAGATGAGAAGTGGAAGCCTTTTTTTATATCCACTAAATTGTCACTAGATCATTTCACTCCTGATTTGAATCAATTGCTAGGACATATGCTAACCTTTGAGCATGATCTCAAAGGTGATGGTGATAAAAGTACAGGTCAAGCAATGTATTCAAAGGAAAAGAAGAAAACTAACAAATGCAAGCAACAATTGAATGAAGATGAAGGCACTACTAGTCAAGCTAACTTCCTAAGAGGAAGAGGAGCTGGCAAAGGAAGAGGAAGAGGTAGAAGTAATAAAGATGGTGTCAAAGCTTGCTGGATTTGTGTTAAGACTAATCATTTAGCTCATGAATATTGGCATAATAATCAGAATGGTGGAGGATATAATCAGAACTTCAATTCAAGAGGAAGAGGTGGTAGAAATCAGAGAGGTAACTTCAAAGGTAGAGGTAGTAAAGGTTTCTTTGGAAGAAATGCATGTAGAGGCTTTCAAAGTCAATCCTACAGTAATACCTACTACAACTATGCTTTAGATCTAAAAGAGGATTCAACGTTAATTATGAATGCAACTTGTGAAAGACAAAGTGAAGATCAAAGAGTCTTCTACATAGACTCAGGGTGTAGCAATCACCTGAGTGGAAACATAGCTTTGATGACTAATTTGGAGAATAAGGTGAGTAATCATGTAGTTCAAACAGGTGATAACACAAAGCACAATGTGAATTCCATTGGATTAGTGAAGGCCAAGGATGGAAGCACTCTTTTGAGTAAGGTCTTGTATGTTCCTACAATTCCAAAGAATCTAATAAGTGTAGGGAAAATTGTAGAGAAAGGTTATGAAGTAAGGTTCACTAATGATGAAGTTTTTGTGGAAGAGCCTAGCAATGGATATAAACAAGTTGTTTCACGAAAGAAAGAAGGAAGGCTCTTCACATTGAAAATTCAAGGCAATGTTGGTCATGCCTTATTTACTTATGGAGGACATAAGATCTCTGAGTTAGATCTTTGGCACAAAAGGCTTGGACATTTCAATGAAAGAGGTATTAAGGATATGTTTAACAATACTTCAGTGCTTGGATTGCCTAATGTTGCAAGTCAACACATGACATTCAAATGTGAAGCATGTCAATTAGATAAATCTCATAAGAAATCATATAATAAGCATTGTTTCATGTATTCAGAGAAGCTTGAATTGGTGCATACAGATGTGTGGGGACCATCAAAGGACTTTAGCATTAATGCTTCAAGATATTATGTGGTTTATGTTGATGATGCTACCAGGTGGATCACTATTTATGTGATCAAAGATAATTCAGAAGTGTCTAGTACATTTAAACATTATTGTTTTTATGCAGAAAGAGTTTCAAGATAGAAATTGAAGAGACTAAGGTTAGGTGGAGGGGGAGAGTATTTCTCTATTGATTTCAGTGATTACTTGTGGAATGCAGGTACAAAAAGGGAGGTTACTTGTAGGTACTCTCCTCAACAAAATGGTGTGGCAAAAAGGAGAAATAGAACTCGTGTTGAGTTTGCGAGGTCAATGATGAAGGAGAAAAATTGTCCTAATTATTTGTGGGCTCAGGTTGTCAATACAGCCACATAGTTGGTGAATAGACTACCATGTAAAGCTTTGCAGGGTAGGACACCATATGAGGCATGGTGGGGTAAGAGACCTACCTTAGCTCATTGCAAAGTGTTTGGATGTTTGGCTGATGCATATGTGCCATCTCAATTAAGGAATAAATTGGAACCTAAAGTTGAAAAGTATGTGTTCATTGACTATGATGATAAGCACATGGGTTATAGGTTGTGGAGTCCATCAACAAAGCAATTCCAGGTACTTGGTATGCAGGTACAATTAATATTCATGCAGGTGATGAAGAAACATGGAACCAAAAGAAAGGTAAATCAAAGGTTCAAATATTTGATGAAGAAGAGAACAATGAAACATTAGTTGAAGTTGAAGAAATGCCAAGGTTTTATCCAGAATGTCATGCACCAGAAACTTCAAGAAGGGGAGAACTCAGAAGATCATCAAGGTACAAATGGCAACCTACAAGGTATAGCTATGATACTTCATTTTTGACCACTAAAGATTATGCTTATATGGTGAAAACAGAGGAAGACCCTTCTACATAGGAAGAGGCAAAAGGTGAAGAAAATTGGGAGAAAGCTATGCAGGAGGAGTATCATGCATTGATGGAGAATGAGACATGGGATTTGGTTCCTAAACTAAATAGTCAGAAGATCATTGGATGCAAATGGGTCTATAAGACAAAGAGGTATGCATATGGAAGTGTGTCTAGATATAAAGCTAGACTTGTTGTGAAAGGGTATGCTCAAACATATGGTATAGATTATGATAAGACTTATAGTCATGTGGCAAAGATGACAACTATAAGGACTGTCATAGCTATTGGTGCATGTAAAGGTTGGAAGATATGTCAATTAGATGTGAAGAATGCTTTTCTAAATGGTTACATTTCCTATTCTGTTTTTATGGAGCAAGCAGAAGGTTTCAAGGATAAAAGGTATCCAGAGTATGTATGTAAGCTCAAGAGAGCATTCTATGGTGAAGTAGGCCCCAAGGGCATGGTGTTGGAGAATTCCTCTCCTAATCGCAGCGGAAAGTGTAGAAGACCTTCTCAGGATGAAGACTGTTGCCAACAGCAGAACCTTCAAATGAAAACTGGTACCAACTGAAATATCCAATGAACTTGAAACTTTGGTCACTCAAACTAGACACCTAGAGCTTTCAAATGAGATATCAAACACTCAATTTGGAGTAGATTTGAGTTGTCAACTATTTGATTCAAAACAGACTACCTGTCCACTCAGTTAGGCTGAAAACTGGACTTCACTAAAACCTGAATAACTCAGAGAGCATAAAGAATTTCATAGAAGTGTTCTAGATAGAGGAATGACTCAAGATAAGCTTTCCAACGAATGTTTAAACACTAAATTTGGATACATATGTTGAGAGATATGACTCTCACAAGTAGACTACCCAAAAATGGGTGTGCGGCTGGTCATAGCTGAAAACTGGACTTCACTAAAACCTGAATAACTCATAGAGCATAAAGAATTTCATAAAACTGTTCTAGACAGAGGAAGTACTCAAGATAAGCTTTCCAACGAATGTTTAAACACTAAATTTGGATACATATGTTGAGAGATATGACTCTCACAAGTAGACTACCCAAAAATGGGTGTGCGGCTGGACACACTCTATGAGAGTGAACTGAATGAAATGACTCAAACCAAATGAAGTAGATACAAGGGGGCTTCCACGCCTTCTTGCTCTCTCCTTGAGTGTCCTCCCTTGCTTCTTTTATAGCCAAGTGACCAAAAACTCTCATGATGAGTTTGAGAGCTCTTCTCCATCATTTCTCCACTACTTTGGACAGCCACTCCTCTTACAATTCAGATTTTGGATTTGATTCTCTTTTGAATGATTCTCTTTTGGCCTCCACTACTTGCTGAAGTAAATGCTTCTATTTTTCATTTTTGTATTTTCCTTCTACTTGAAGAAAATCCTTTTTGCAAAAATATATACGAGCTTACTTCTTTATTTTTAACACTCCCCCTCAAGCTCACATGTGAGCTTGCACCTTCAATCATATCTTGTAAGTTGATGTTGTCCTTGAACCTCTTGAGCTTAGAAGCATCGAGGGACTTTGTAAGCATGTCTGCAACCTGGTCATTAGTTCCAACGAACTTTATATCCACATCCTTGCTCAAAACTTTTTCTCGAACATAATGATAATGCACTTCTATGTGCTTGCTTCGTGCATGAAACATTGGATTGTTTGTCAAGTGAATGCTTGACATGTTGTCACCATAAATTGGAATGGTCTCCACCTGCACATCAAGATCAGCCAAGAGCTTCTTAATCCACATAGCTTCACAAGTTGCAAAGGCTAAACCTCTATATTCAGCTTCTGTAGATGATAGTGCAACAGTAGGTTGCTTCTTTGAGCTCCATGTGATAGGTTTGCTACCTATCATGAACACATAACCTGAAGTGGATCTTCTATCTTCCTTGGAACCAGCCCAATCAGCATCACTGAAGCCCTTTACCTGCAATTCTTCATCATATCTATAAAACAATGCATGATTGACAGTGTGCTTCACATATCTTAGCACTCGTTTGGCTGAATTTAAATGTTCACTTGTTGGAGCTTGCATAAATTGAGAAAGAACTCCAACAATATAACACAAATCTAGTCTTGTGATCGTAGCATAGATCAATGAACCTATAATACTCCTGTATGTAGTTACATCATGTAACTTCTCTCCATCATTTGAGCATAACTTCACATTTGTGTCCATAGGTTGAGTGAGTGGTTTGCATTCACTCATTCCAAATCTGAAAAGAACATCCAATAGGTACTTTCTTTGCATTAAGTAAATGCCATCTTTCCCATAGACTATCTCAATGCCTAAAAAGTATTTCAGCTCACCAAGATCTGAAATTTTAAACTCCTTACCGAGTTTCCTTTTGATCTCTTGTATTCCTGTAACATTACTTCCTGTTATGATGAGATCATCAACGTATATGCAAATATATACCTGCTTGCCTTCTTCTTTCTTCATGTAGAGAGAGGGATCTGCATTACTTGGACTATACCCACACCTTGTGAGGTACTCGACCAATCTTTGATTCCAAGCACGTGGTGCTTGCTTCAGTCCATACAAAGCTTTCTTCAATCTACAAACAAAATTTGGATGCTTTTTGTCTTCAAATCCAATCGGTTGACTCATGTATACCTCTTCTTGAAGTTCACCATTGAGAAAAGCATTTTTTATGTCGAGTTGGTACAATGGCCATCTCCTTGCTGCACTCACTCCAATCAAGGTTCTAATTGTTCCCATCTTTGCAACCGGGCTGAAAGTCTCTTCATAATCGATGCCGTGAGTTTGCTTGAATCCTTTTGCTACTAGTCTAGCTTTATGCCTTGCTAGAGAGCCGTCAGCATTTCTCTTTATTTTAAACACCCATTTATTTGGAACAATCTTCATACCTTCAGCCTTTGGAACTAGCTCCCATGTGTGATTGTCCTTGAGAGCTTTCATCTCTTCTTGCATAGCTTCTTGCCATTCTTTTTGTGTACATGCTTCTTCATATGCATCCGGTTCTTTATCTTTGACCACCTGTGTCATATATGCAAAATGTTTTGCAATAAAACTATCATAGCTCAGCCTTTCAATTGGATACCTTGCTCTTGAAGACCTCCTTTCATTTCCTTTTGAACATTGCTTCTTCAATCGGTTCAACTTTACCTTCGGTGTGATCACCTCTTCATACTCTTCTTCACTTGTATTTGAATCACTATTTTGGGCAGCACTTTCGGCTTTAGATCTTTCATAAGCTGATGTTGGTGATGAGGGATGACTCCTTAGCCTCCCCTTCCATGTTGAGCTTTCTCCAAGTGATGTAGAAGCTTCTGGACCTGACATTTGAGTGCTTGTTTGCTGAAATTCTTCTTGGACAGCACCTTCATCATCTTCACAATCTTCTTCAAGAGTCTTCTCTTTCCCTTTGTCTCCAAACCATGGTCTTAGCTCATCAAATACCACATCTCGTGAGACTCGTAGCTCCTTTGTCACCGGATTGTAGCACCTATATCCCTTTTGCTCCGATGAATATCCAATAAAAATACATTTTTCGGACTTTGCCTCCATCTTTGTCCTTAGTTCTTGAGGGATGTGAACATAACACACACATCCAAAAACTTTGAGATGTGTAAGGTCAGGCTTCTTACCGGAATAAACCTCCTCGGGAGTTAGATTATGCACTCCAGCCGTTGTGCACTTGTTCATCAAATAAACGGCCGTACTAGTTGCTTCAGCCCAATAGTTTAGTGGCATCTTCATCTCGTTGAGCATGCATCTTGCAACTTCTGTGATATGTCGATTTTTCCTTTCAGCTATTCCATTTTGTTGAGGTGTGTACCTACATGTAAATTGTCTCTTGATTCCATTTTCATAAAGAAAGTCTGAAAATTCTTTGGAGAAATATTATCCTCCTCCATCGGACCTCAAGGTCTTTATGTAGCGTCCTGTTTCCTTTTCTACCTGTGCTTTAAATCTCTTGAACATGGAGAACACATCTGATTTTTGTTTTATGCAAAACATCCATACTTTCCTTGAATGATCATCAATAAAAGTGACAAAATATCTATTACCAGCCACTGATGGTTGTTGTGATGGTCCCCATACATCCGTGTGTATCAAGTCGAGGACATTCCTTGCCACATAGTTGCTTTTCTTGAATGGTTGTCGAGTTTGCTTTCCTAGTTGGCATGCTTCACAAAACTCATGTAGTCCGGCATCATTGAATCTTGGAAGACCTCTTACCACTTCATGGTTGCTCATGTCCTTGAGCTTGGGAATGTTGATATGTCCAAACCTTTTGTGCCACAAATCAATTTCAGCTATCCTCTTGTTTCCAAACTGAATATACATCACCTTTCCATGCGGTTGTTGAATGTCCAAAGTGAACATCCTTCCTTCTTTCCTTCCTTGAGCAATGACCTTGAATCCTTCTTTTGGATTCTTTATAAAGTAGCCTTTTTCATTGAAGATAACATGATATCCTTTCTCTACCATTTGTCCTACTGAAATCAAATTCTTTGCAATAGTAGGAACATGAAGAACATCAGCCAATACCTTCTTGTCTCCAAGCTTGATATCTCCAACATGCTCAATTGCGTGTTGAGTTTCATCGCCGGTCTCTACACATCCTTTTCCACTTGGAGCTTGTAGCTTTGTGAACAAATCTCCTTGGCATGTCATATGGTTGCTGCAACCTGAATCTATGAACCATTTTTGGTCATCACTTCTCGAGTTGTTGTAGTCATGCTTCATGGCAAGCATGGTTTGCTTGTCTCCTTCACTTGATGTACTCGCATAGTTATTTTGGCTCCTTTGGTTGCCTCCATTCAGTCTTCCATTCTTTTGCCAACAATCATTTGCATAATGTCCTAGTTTACCACAATGATAACATGTTATACCTTTATGAGGATTGTATGAACCTCGACCTTTTCCTCTATTTCTTCCTCGACCTCTTCCATGTGTGCTGTCATTTGAGTTGTCCTTGTTGTCGTCCGAGTTGTGTTGGCTGAAATTTGTATTGTTGTAGCTTCTTCCTCTTCCTCTCGAGCCTCCTCTTGAGTTCCTTCCTCTACCTCTTCCTGCATATAACATTTGACTATGGCTGTCCTTACCTTTGTTGCCTTCTCCTTGTTGAGCAACCTCTTCAGCCACAAGATTTGGTATAATCTCGTCGAATGTTGGTAGAGGATCTCTATAAAGGATGTTTGTGATGAGGGGCTTCCACTTTTCTTCACTCCTCAAGCCATTGAGGGCTGTTTGGACGATGTCTTCCTCTTCTATCTTGCATCCAACTGATGCTAGTTGATCTCGAAGCTCCTTAATCCTCAATGTATACTCACTAATGCTTTGGTTTGAGCTTTTCTTCATGTTGTTGAGCTCGTTCTTGAGTTGCATCCTCCGAGACCTTGTTGAGGTAGCATACACCTTCTCCAATGCTTCCCAAACTTCTTTGGCTGTTTCTAAGCTTTGCACATGACCAACCATAGTGTTAGAAATAACTTGTGAGATGAGGAACATCACCCTTCGATTCCTCTCTTCCCAATCAGCAAATTGTCTCCTTTGTGCCGGAGTAATGTTGGGATCTTCAAGGTCTACCGGTTGTGGATCATCTCCACTAACTAAACCCCATAAACCTTTACCTTTAAGGGAATTTATCATTCTATACCTCCAAGACTGAAAATTGTCTTTGTCTAACTTCTCAACTTGTTGTCCTAAATCAGCCATTGAAAACTTCCAAGATTGAAGTTTACCTCAAGTATGTTGTGGCGCTCTCTCTTGAATTCACGAAGCTCCCCCTTGATTTGTAGCTTTCCCTTTGCTTCAGTTTAGTTCCAATGCTTTGCCTCTTCAAACTCCAAGGCTCTGATACCAAATGTTGGAGAATTCCTCTCCTAATCGCAGCGGAAAGTGTAGAAGACCTTCTCAGGATGAAGACTGTTGCCAACAGCAGAACCTTCAAATGAAAACTGGTACCAACTAAAATATCCAATGAACTTGAAACTTTGGTCACTCAAACTAGACACCTAGAGCTTTCAAATGAGATATCAAACACTCAATTTGGAGTAGATTTGAGTTGTCAACTATTTGATTCAAAACAGACTACCTGTCCACTCGGTCATAGCTGAAAACTGGACTTCACTAAAACCTGAATAACTCAGAGAGCATAAAGAATTTCATAAAACTGTTCTAGACAGAGGAAGTACTCAAGATAAGCTTTCCAACGAATGTTTAAACACTAAATTTGGATACATATGTTGAGATATATGACTCTCACAAGTAGACTACCCAAAAATGGGTGTGCGGCTGGACACACTCTATGAGAGTGAACTGAACGAAATGACTCAAACCAAATGAAGTAGATACCAGGGGGCTTCCACGCCTTCTTGCTCTCTCCTTGAGTGTCCTCCCTTGCTTCTTTTATAGCCAAGTGACCAAAAACTCTCATGATGAGTTTGAGAGCTCTTCTCCATCATTTCTCCACTACTTTGGACAGCCACTCCTCTTACAATTCAGATTTTGGATTTGATTCTCTTTTGAATGATTCTCTTTTGGCCTCCACTACTTGCTGAAGTAAATGCTTCTATTTTTCATTTTTGTATTTTCCTTCTACTTGAAGAAAATCCTTTTTGCAAAAATATATACGAGCTTACTTCTTTATTTTTAACACATGGAACTACAGACTTGCAAAGTTCTTGAACGAGCTTGGTTTTCAAGTGTCTAAGGCAAATAGTAGCTTGCTTATTAAAGCAAGTGATGATGGTTTCATTTACATGTGCATATATGTTGATGACATAATTCTTATAGCTACAGATGAGAAGGGCATACAAAGTCTTAAGAAGCAAATAGAGAAAGAGTTCAAGATTAGTGACTTGGGAGACTTGTCATATTTCTTGGGCATGGAGATTTCATATACTCAACATGGAGTATATGTGACTCAACAAATATTTGAAGAACTCGTTAATCAAGTTTAAAATGGAAGATTGCAGGGTAGCACCTACTCCAATGGAGGTGAATCATAAATTGAGATATGGAGGAGAAGAATTCAAGGACATGAAGCTATATCAAAGTCTGGTTGGTAGTCTAATCTATTCTACATTAACTAGGCCTGATTTGTCATATGCAGTTGGAGTGTTGTCTCAATTCATGCATTATCCTAGGAAAGAACATTGGATTGCAGGACAAAGGGTGCTAAGATACATTAATATACACTCAAAGAAGGTTTGTATTATGGATTCACATCAGATACAAACATCAAGATATATAGTGATACAAATTGGGCAGGTAATCCTGATGATAGGAGATCAACCTATGGATATCTATGTTATGTGGGAGATACGTTAATCTCTTGGTGTTCCAAGAAGCACCATACAATTGCTTTATCATCTACAGAAGCACAGTATAAAGGTATGGTTGAAGCTGCAAATGAGGTTATATGGTTGAAGACTCTCATGAAGAGTTTTGACATCATTCAAAGTACACCCACTATTCATTGAGATAATATGAGCTCATTGTATCTAGCTGCTAACCCTACGTTTCATGCCAGGACTAAACATATTGAGATCCAATATCATTTCTTGAGAGAGAAGGTGATTGATAAAGAAATTGAATTCACACATACTTCAACAAAAGATCAGATTGCAGACATGTAAACCAAAACCTTGGACGGACCTAAGTTGCAAAGGTTCAAAGATATGGTAGGTATAAAGAAGATGGAGAAAAATCACAATTGATGATTGAGGGGGAGCTTTTGGTGCAAGAAAATCACCAATTGAGGATTAGGACAAATTTTGAAGTCAAAGAATGATGTAAAGATCAACATATGAAGCTTGAAGTTCAGTGCATGATAAAAAGATGAAGACTTGTATATACATGTATACTAATCTTGTAATTAATTCATAAAAATGTTGCATCTATGACAACTTGGGATGTAAACATCTATATATACTTGATATAGATTTACTACGAGAGAGAGAGAGAGAGGGATGATGAAGGACAAGTTTTAGAAGTCATTATAGACTTTAGAATGTGAGAATAACTTGATGTATCAATCATATGTAAGATTTCTCTGAGTAGAAGAAAGTTGTGCTTCAATCTTTTGCTCAATGCTCCTTTTGTGTTTATCCTCTTGATGAATGCTTTTGTACAAGTCTAATTCTATAGTTGAGTGACCTTTGTACAATTTTTGAGATTTTAATTGTAATCAGGCTGAGAGTATTTGAAGTAGGAACATTTACATGTGTAAATGTGAAGAAGTGAAGACAGGAACAGGTGCAATCCTGGTGGTCAATATTTTGATAAGATCTCCCTCCACAGTGTAACGTTTTGAGAAACTAAGCACTAATTCAATAACTTAAAAGGTAAGCTAGGTGTGGCTAAAAGCATTTGAATAAATGGGGTCTAGTTTGGGAGAACCATGCATTAGAAGTTGCAAGTGTCAAAGTCGACTACACAAAAAAATAGTTTCTAACATAGGTACATTGTTTGGATAAAATCTCAAGATGTGCTGAATCTTTTGGAGAGATTTAACTTGGAGAAGGTGCACAAATGTTAGGAGATACCTTTTATAAAGCTTCATTGAAAACTTTACACATTTCATCAGTCAATATGTGAATTAAGTGCAACACACTTTTCTGAATAATCAGTCTCTTCATAGTTAGTTCAAAGTTTGATAGTTTGGCATTGATCTTCCAAAATTGGTTGAGGTTTTGATTTTTTCTTGAGATAGAGTGCTCTAACATCAAGGATAACTTGTTCTTTTAGAGATTAACAGTCTCCATCAGGTTAGTGGATGAAGGGTTCCTAGTTGCTAATTGGAGTAGTGCAATGTAGTGTGGATACAATTAGTATGTAGAGGTGGGCTTGCACAGTAGGTGAGAAGGTTTATTACAAGATTTGGGTTGCCAAATATAGTGTATGGCTTTACATTTTGATTTTGTGGGTACTTCGGGAGGCCTTATAATAGTGTCTACTTGGAAATGAGGCTTTTTAGGGACCCAATTACAAGCGATCCTGCTCGTGTTCGTGGACGAATATGTGACTGTGCGTGTCAAACAATTATGGGTATCATTTGTTCGAGTGTGTGAATAATGCTTTACATTGTGTAGTTTATGCATGGTTATTTGAGCCCGCATGCAAGCCTTGGGCACCCAAATTTCTCTTGATTGTGGGTCGACCTTCATTGACTTCTTGGGTACCTAGATAGATGTTGCTTTCATAGGTGAATCTTTGAGAGACTTCTTATTAGTGTCCTATCTTCAATCACTAGTATGACATTTAGTTAGTGGTTCTAACTTAGCTGCAACAGGATGCTTGCCTTGCCTTGTCTCGATCACTTTTCGAAAAGAAGGGAGTTCCATCAGATCCTTGGCTTTTTTGTTGAGAACATCATCTCTCAGCATCATAGACTTTTGGACAAGAATAGCATCTCCATCTTCATGTGTACGCCTAGAAGGATGAGGAGTTGGTGCCTCTCCTAGTTCCTTGAGTGTGTGGTTTTCTAGTTCAATGGTGATATGATTTTGATTTACCCAGACCTGAAGAAGTCCCCTTCTTAGGTTCAAGTTGAGTGCATGATCGTAGATACATTCTTGACCCTAAGACAAGAGGCTCAGTGAGATCCTCATCTTGACACACTAGCACTTTAACTATCATAAGAACATCTTGAATGTAGATGGGAAGCTCCGCCTCGCCCATGCAAGGGGTTTCCACACCTCCCAATCCTACAAGATAAGATTTTATAGGATTGACTTTTAATTGCAATTCTTGACAGTAAGAAATTCTAACAGCACTAGTGGTTGCACCTGAGTCAATCATGACTCTTACATTCCTTGCATTATTTCCTTGTCCTACCTCTACAGTTACAAAAGGTTGTCAGTCAACTAGTCTATGGGAATGGACTCCTGGTGCATCACACATGGCCATGTGATATCTTGGAGCTTCATATGCATCTGATCTAGGCTCATGTCTACTTTGTCTTCTCAATTTCATTCTTTGGATGTGTTCTAAATCTTCTACTTGTGCTTCTTTGCAAATTTGTTTTTCTTCATCCTTACGTTTCTTGGCAGTGTTGAGTTGATTAAGCATTTCCTCAGTGAGAGGTTCTTGATATAATCTAACTCGGCATCCACTGATGTAGCTTGGTAGGATGTCACCTTCTAGGGTGGCTAATTGGATTGCCCCACTTGTTGATATTCTATTAATAATCATGGGTCCATAGCCACGCTTTTCTAGCTTTCTCGCATGTTGTTTCAAGGTGTACACCAAAACTAAGTCTCCTACTTTCAAGCCTTTTATCCTTCACATGGGCATCAAAGTATGCCTTTTGTCTATTTTTGCTGCATAAATCCCTGATGTTGCTCTCAATCTTGTTTCACCCAAGCATTCTAGATCAAAGATTCTAGATGAAAGTTCATGGCCGGTCCATTGATGCTCTTGTGCTACTCTCAGTGTATGTATCAAGAAGTTAATGGAGCACCACATTTTGTCCAAACACCATCTAAAAGGGTGTGGCATTGAGAACTGTTTTATAGGCTACTCTATATGCCCAAATAGTGTGGTGCAGCTGTTTGTCCCAATCAGAGTGTTTATTATTCACCAATTTTGTTTGTACATTGCAATCTTGTTGGTCCTCTCGGCTTGTCCATTACCTTGTGGATGATAGGCGGCAGACTTCTTATGCACTACGAAGAATTCTTGGAGAAGATTTTAAATGAATTCATTCAAGAAGTGCATGCTTCTATCAGTTATTAGCTCTATTGGTAGCCCATATCTAGTGAAAACATTCTCAAATAAGAACTTACTTGTTGTTTGAGCATCGTTCTTTGTTGTCGCCTTTACTTCTACCCACTTGGTTAGATAGTCTGTGGAAACAATGATGTATTCAACATGTGAACCCTTAGCTAGAGGATTAATAGGACCAACAAAGTGTAGTCCGCACTTAGAGAATGCACTTCCACCCATCATGGGTTTCAATGGCATCTCATCTTTACGTATGGGATACTGCATTCGCTAACAAACATCGCATCTCTTCACATAGGTATGTGCATCCATGTGAAGACTTGGCCACCAAAGACCAGCAAAAAGTATTGCCTTCATCACACGATCTAGTCCGAAGTGTCCCCCTACCACCCTTTGATGAGTAGCTTCTAATATCTTAAGATACTCACTCTCATGGACACATAGCCTAAGATATCCATCTTTTCCTCATTTGTATAGAGTACCATCTATGAGTGTGTAATCTATTACTCCCTGTTCTAAACTTCGTTGTCTTGCCAATGTCATCTCCTGAGGGAAGGTTTTCGTCCTTAAGAAGGCTACTAACGGTTCAATCCAATCTGGCACTAAAGACACTCAATAAAAAGTGGCATGTTCCATTGGAGGTCTAGTGCTGCAGATTGGGAACTCTTTGCATAACTTTTGCACGTCTGCTTCCATTGTTGTCCAATATACCCCTAACCTTTGTAGAGTTTGAAGAGTCCTATGTTTTGAATGGTGTTGTTGTAGTGCACCTACATGCGCTAATTGCAACCATTTGGCATGCTCATCTTCGTCTACACAGCAAGCTAATATGCCTTGATTGGTGTGCTTATACATCTTGCCTGCCATTATGTGGTACTTTTGAGACCTGACTACTTCCTTGTCTCTAGTTCTCAACATAGGATGTTTAGGTCCAAAGGTGAGAATAGGCACTATACTTTTGGCCCACTCAGGCACTACTTCTAGAGTGAACAAGTAGGCATTAGGGAGGTCATCTGACAATCCTTGAGGAAACTCTCCAGAAGTTAGTCTAGAAAGGTCTTGTGCCCTAAGGTGAGTCTGACCTTTCCTAACCACAACTTCAAAGTCGTATCCCATTAGTAAGAGGAACCATCTTACTAATCTGCCAGTATTGCATGGTTGGTTCACTAGATATAGTAATGCTTGATGGTCTGTAAAAAATTTAAACTTATTTGCAAGCAAATAGTGTCTAAACTTTTTATTATCACATATACCATGTCTAATCCTTCTCTTTCGGTCATGGTATAGTTTCGTTCAGCCACATTCAACTATCTACTAGCATAGGCTATTGGGAGATCCATATTACCTTCACCAGTAGGTTGTGCAAGTACACATCCAATGGCATAATTGGATGCATCCACATGAACATGAAATGGTTGGTCAGGCTTATACCTCCAAAAAGCCTCATCGATCTCTAGGTTTAAGAGCAGATCTATGCTCTTATTGTCCTGGGGAACCCACTCTGGAGTGATGATTCTAGTCAAGACTGGTTTGCCTCGGGGAGTTCTGGGCTCTCTTCCTAAGTTTCCTTGCTCTATGTTACCTATGTTTGTCTCCGGAATCACATTACCAAATTCATATGTTCTATCCGGTTGGTTGGTGACTATGTACATTGTTCCTTCCTAATCTATGTATGCACCATTTTTGAATTTGACTTGATGTTCTAGTCCAAGGGGTTGATTAGAGTTTTTAATCTGGACAATGGATCTTCTTAGAGTGTCCTCATATATGCGAGCACCTAATCGGTTGGTCTTGATATATTCTAGTTGAGTTTTGTAAGGGCCTTTGGGTTTCTCTAAGTAAGCCAGACCTAAACTTCTTGTGGGTCTCTCCATACCATAAGACATCTCTGATTTGCTAGTTTCAGAGCTAGGATAGTACAGATATTCGCTCAACTATTGGGCCCAAGACCTAGAAGTGTGATTGAGACTAGCCTCTAAAGACGTAAGTCTTTGTGTATCTCTCCCTAGATGTCGTCCTGATCTAAGGTTCATATGTCTGATTGAACAACCCCAACTTTACCCCAAGTACAACCTCATTGCAGATCAATTTGTATCAATCATTTGGCTCTTCTTTAGTTGGTTATCATGTTTATGCTCTTGTCTCATAACACGTCATCAAGAATACTTGAGTGGATTTTTGCACTTTAAGTTGATCTACTTGAACTTGAGTGTTTAAGTAGTCTTCAACTTGATAGATGCCTATCGTCACCGTGGCTTACTTCTATCATGACTTGCACTTAGCCTAAGCTAGGAATTGACTAAGGGGGTTAAGAGAATTCCCAACCTCGAGCCTCTTGCTTTTCAGACTACTAAGTGAGTGTAGGACACACTCGCCCAAGCTCGATGTTCCCCTTGTCAAGTTTGCTTGAAGCCCCTTGCATGCACACCAAAGACTTGTGAAGATTTACGAATTAGTATTGAGTTGGATCAAAGATGAACAGACAGACAAAACAACCTTTAAACATCCACTACACCTTTTTTTTCACTCTTGCCCTAAAAATCTTCTCACAACCTAATCCCGATTGATTAATAAATTAAAAATACTTGTTCTAAAACTCCATGTATGATTTTTTACAAAAACCAATTGATGTGCACGTAGAATTCTCAACGAGCTTTCCAACGAGACTAAAATTATAGCAAATTGAGTTTGTATGAAGAAATTATGATCAGTCAGGCACATAGGGATCAAAAGAGGTAATTCTCGCACTCATGGCTAGCCCACAATGTTTTCTAAGGTTTCCTTATGCTCAATTACCCCTTAATTTTACCAAATTTTTTTTTTTTAATTCAAATCCTAAAAAGTGCCAAAAATTCCATCAATCGCAATCAAAAGTATCAATCGTGAATGATGTCAATCACGATCGATGTCAATCACGATCGACGGTGTCAATCGTGAGGGCTCTCAATCGCGATCGACGTTGTCGTGGAGATTTTATCTTGACTATGTTGCTCGTCATTCTCTAAGAAGATTGTGTAGTGTCGATTATCAACATCCTTTGTAAGCTTATGGTTGTGATTTTTCATATGATATCCATCATTGAAATTCGAGAGTGAATTGGAAAGCTTAAGTAGATTGAACATGCAAATACAATGGAGCCTCTAGAAGCTATGTCTTTTTATCAACAGATTTGAAGAAATTGACGATAACTTTTGATCGCACCATATCAAAACGTAGGAGCCGCACACAATAGGAATGGAAGTTTCACTTCATTATTTGTTCAGAGTTCACGTGGTTTCCAAAGAAAAAGAAAAGAGAAGGCAAAGGAATGATCGAAAAAGGGGGGGTTGTTGTTGGTGGAGTTTTTTTTGTGTGGAAGTTTTGGGAAGCTTCACGTGCCTAAGGGCACTCTGATCGGTCAAAATCACACCACAGAACATCCGTGGTGGTGTGCATCGAAGATTTAGGAAATGGAAGGTTTATGCATATGGGGGGAGAGGTCTCGGATATGCACGATTTGAAGGCAATGAAGAGAGTTTTGGTGGAGGGGAGTTTTGTTCGTGGCCGGTGCTTGCGAGATCACACGAGGAGGTAGCATGATTGATAGTGTTTTTTTTTTTAGAAAAGAGGAGATCAGATCAAATGGGAAGGGGATATGAGAAGTAGAAATGAGCTCTGCGGCAGTTCCTGGGGAATAATGCTTGAGGAGTGCATAGAAAATGGGAATACAAACCAAAATAAACGAGTTTTGGGTGTGCCTCGAACCAATCATTCAGATGATGTTTTCAAAATCTATTTGCCAAGAAGAAGTGATCCACGAATAAGTACTCTTCCGAGGCGGAATGCATCTGACATTGAAAGGACCGGAGTTGCATGGAGAGACAAGACAACAGTTTGTTAATATTGCAGGTTTTCAGGTTGCACTGGAAAGGAATTATGTATGCATAACGAGTGAATGATAACATGAATTAAGTGAATGGATTAAACAATTCACACTGCAATTCTGTTTGCCTGAAGATAGAAGATGCCCACAGTCATTTGATTGCCTGAGTGTATGTGAAGGAATGTCCAGCTTTCAATCCTGACAACTGCTTATGAATTCATTCTAATCTTGTTGCCGTCAAAAAATGTGAGCCCAACTAGGGTATGACCTTCACTTTGAGTTCATCATGCCACCATGGGAGTCTTGTGAAGATCTCAATTCATTTCGAAGGTGGAAAATTTTGGGGGAGCCTCTGTAATACAGTTGGAGTCCCTGCTTTGTATTGAGGGTGCACTGTTGAGATACGAGGAAGAAATACAAAGGAAAAATTTGCAAATTTTCTTCAAGGAGTGGTGGGCTGGCGAAGCCCACAAACCCACCAAAAAGATGTGCCGCATCCTCAAAAGGAAACAAAACAGAGAATTGATCCCCCTAATGCTAGACTCAAATGGCAATGTATGCAATACGGAAGAAGATAATTTCAGGATCATTGAAGGGCACTTCACGAGACTCCTGGGGACCTCGACCCCCCTCTCACACCATAGACGGTACTGCATGGCAGCCATATCTTGGGTTTCCCCCCACAGGATACCACTCAACCTTCGTTCCCTGCTTGATGCCACAATCTCAGAAGCAGAAATCATTCAATTCATTGATGCCCTCCCTTGTGGTAAAAGCCTGGGCCAGACGGGCTCACTAATGAGTTCTTTAAATCCTTCAAGTTGGTGGTCACCAGCCCTCTTTCTATGGTTTGGCAAGAGGTGCTCGAGTTTGGCGCGCTTTCGACTTGTCTCAACAATGGCATTATCAAGTTAATACACAAAAGAGGAGAAAAGAACAAAATAGAGAACTGGCATCCTATTACGATGCTCCAAATGGGATATAAGATCATTGCCAAAGTCATAGCCAACAGAATTTCCAGCCATTTGGGACCGTGGTTAAACGAGGACCAAAAAGGTTTCATGAAAGGTAGGTCAATTTTGGAAACCATTATCAATATTTGGGAAGGTCTCGACTTTGCAAATGAGTCAAGACAAGATGTGGTATTCTTCAAGATTGACTTTGATAAAGCCCACGATAGGCTGGAATGGGACTATATTCTACAGTCGCTTAAACATCTTGGATGTAGTAAAAAATTCACCAAGATGATCGCGACCCTTCTGGAAAATGCGTCGATGCAAATTAATGTTAATGGCAAACTTTCAAAGGTGATCAAACTTAGAAGATCAATCAGACAAGGGTGCCCATTGGCTCCCCTTCTCTTTGCCATTGCCACAGAAGGGCTTAGCAGGCTGGTGGAGCATCAGGTGGAAGCAAGTTATATCAAAGGCCTCCGTTTGCCTCATGACCACGGCCAGATCACCATGAGACTTTTTGCCAATGATATGAACACGTTTGTCCACAATGATTGTATAAGCTGGAGATGTTCTGGAGGTGTCTGGATACTTTTTGCGAAGCCTCTGGATCCATAATCAACCACTCTAAGATCGCCTTCAGAGCTATTGTCGGGTCCCACCCTGACCTTCTCATTGATCATGGCTGTCAAATCATTTCGCAGGGCCAAATTTTTCGGCTTCTTGGGATTCCCTTGGGCTTTGGTATCTCTATGGAGCAGCGATGGAACATAGAAATCAAAAAGCCTATCCTCTTATGGAAAATTCTTCATCGTGGAATCTGAACCAACCTTAAGGCTAGTAAATTTTGTGGGATACCTCCCTAGTGCAAACGCTTCTACCAGTCTATCAAAGATGTTTCTCACATCTTCTTTACATGTCCCAATTCCTATAGGCTTTAGCAGATTGTCGAAAAGAAAATTAGCCTTTAGTAACATATCAGTTGGAAGCAAGCTCTGCTGGAAGAAGCGATCGGCTGCTCCGCAACTCTCTGGAACGCCATCAGAGGGGATGTCCTATGGAAAATATGGTGGGAAAGATGTGCTTTTAACTTTGGTGACTCCCCCAAAGAGTGGTTGGTTGAGAAATCATTGTTCCTCCTTGGCAAAAGGATCGTTAACTGTAAGAAACCCCCCCCCCCCTTCAGGCATCATCAAGTGCTCCTTTTGATCAACAACAAGGGCCCCACATGAGGGTGATGAGAGGGTGATTAGCCTTCTTTGTAATGTCATCTAAACTCTGTAAAAGCTACCCCTGCATTGTGGGATTTGGGGGGTCTCGTGGGCACTAGTCCCCTTCTCTTGTACTTTTCTTTAATTAATTCAAGTTCGGAAGAGTAGGCTAAAACCAAACTTACTTTATTTAAAAAAATAAACTATTCAATTTCTGGCACACAGTGCAAATGGTCATTTTTTCATTAAACACAGATCATGAGACATACTTGTAATGGGGCTACACGTGTCAAACATTCTGCCAATTACAAGAACATACTTGTCAGAAGCACGCTGCATGATAAGCTCCTTGAAAGGGAACTGTTCAAGGATGATGTTTATATGGGAAGTACCTTGATTATGGTGCTTGCTAAACGTGGTTCTCTTCAGTGAGCACAAGAAGTTTTAATGCACTTCCTTCTCAAGATGTAGTCAACTCATAGCAGGATATGCGTAGAATGGGAAAGGCAATGAAGCATTCTTCTATTTGTACAAAATGTAGAAGGAGGGACTGTTTCCTAATGCAACAACGCTTTCCTGTGTTCCAAGAGCATGTGGTAGTATACGGGCATTGGACCATGGCAAAACTATTCATGCAGAAATTGGAATGAGGGAATTGCTTTGTCAAGACGTAGTCCTTGGGTACTACCAATGGGGTTTTGAAGAGGGAGCACTTCATTGTTTGTGAAAAGATGTGTTTGAAGATTTTCCTACCTGCGCAATTCTTCAATGTTTCCTTGATCCACCATTGCTGCTGAGTTCATAGGTTAACAGGTTGGTTCTTTCAGTCATTTCTCGTCCATGCGCTACGACAATTTGTCTGCATTACAAAGGCCTTGATATTTCTTTTTCCATTGTGTTTTATAAGGATAGCGTGAGATGATGTTTGGTTGACTTACATGATCGACTGCTATGTAAATCCCTGTTTGAAAATCTTGGATTATTTACAAGTTGACTTAAAATCAATAGGCTTTTTTTTATTCTAATTTGGTTTCAGTAATAGCCCAATGGGAGCGGTCATGTAATGATGATTTAGAAAATGTGTAGTCATACTTAGTGGAAGAGGATCCGAATTTAACTATAGCTCTTCATGCAGGATGCTATGAAACTCGCATGTTTGCCAAAATGTTCATAACCGAAAATTGATCGGATGATGCTAAGAAATGTATTGTGTTCTTTCACAAATACCTGGCTTTCTTGAGTGCATGCAACACTCCATATACCAAATTCAGAGTTCTACACTCTAACAACATAAAAACTAAAAATATCGATGAATATGACAGTGGTTTACTTCTTATTGTTGTGCACTCTCGAGTTACGTATCAGAAGGTTTTCCATTAGAAAGTTTCGCATCTTAAGTAGTATTGGTACAAGAAAGGAGACTAATTCATCCAAGATTTTCGTTTTCATTAGTTCAACTAAGTTTTATTTTTCTCAATAAAGTTTTAATTATAAATCCAAGGTGATCCCTTTGTTATCCTTTTACCCTCCTTCCCAAGAACCCTATCAATAACGTTTCAATCGAGATCGACGTGTCAATCACGATAGGCACTTTTGTGCAAATTTCGACGTGATTTTAGTCAATCGAGGGTGTATCCGTCGTGATGGACGTGTGGGAATGCACATTATGGTGTCAATTGTGAAATTTCAATCCGTCGTGATCGACGGTTTCAATCGTGACTGATAGAGTGTGACGTGGCAGTTGGTCATGGTTGTCGATCGCGATTGATAGTGTCGGTCACAATTGACATGATCTGTTGGTTGGCTCTGTCGATCATTTTTGTCGATCGCGATCGAGTCCGTGCTCTGTATTGAGGGTAACTTGGCTTCTCCGTGTACAGATGGGTTTTGCATATTGTGAAAGTAAAGCTGTGGTTAGGCGTTGTCAGATCTGTCTTGCAATGTTTCCATTATACTGACCTATATTGTAGTTTCCTTAATTGTATGTGTGCCATGTCCAAACTATCACTGGCAATTCATCTCATGTGCTTGCTATGGTATATCCGCGACCTGACAGTTGCTATTCGGATTACATGTATGGAATGATGCCAGTAATTCTTTGTGTCGATTCCATGGACAATCTTCGTGGACGTGACAATCTCAGAGCTTTTACACAAAATGATTTTGTAGAATAGCACCCCTAAGTGACTAAGTGAGGATCTTCTCCATCTCCATGGTTGGAAAGAAGCCGCCCTGGTTTGCAACGGTGGATGTGGAAGAGATGGATCGAAAGCTCTATCAGCTTTCACATATTCAGCGCTATCGCAAAACATACACTTCCGACAGGAGAATACATTGAAGGACCTAATAGATGTCTCGCATTCAGTGTGGATCATAAAAAATACATTAAATAAACTATTCAATTTGTGGCGCACAGTGCGAAGGGTCGTTTATTTTCATTAAACACGGATCATGAGACATACTCGTAATGGGGCTAGACATGTCAAAGATTCTGCCAATTACAAGAACATACCTGTTAGAAGCACGCTGCATGATAAGCTCCTTGAAAGGGAAGTGTTCAAGGATGATGTTTATCTCGGAAGTACCTTGATTATGGTGCTTGCTAAACGTGGTTCTCTTCAGCGAGCACAAGAAGTTTTAATGCACTTCCTTCTCAAGATGTAGTCTCATGGACTGCACTCATCGCAGGATATGCGCAGAATGGGAAAGGCAATGAAGCATTCTTCTATTTCTACAAAATCCAGAAGGAGGGGTTGTTTCCTAATGCAACAACGTTTTCCTGTGTTCTCAGAGCATGTGGTAGCATACGCGCATTGGACCATGGCAGAACTATTCATGCAGAAATTGCAAGAAGGGAATTGCTTTGTCAGGATGCAGTCCTTGGGTACTGCCAATGGGGTTTTGAAGAGGGAGCACTTCATTGTTTCTCAAAAGATGCGTTTGAAGATTTTCCTACCTGCGCAATTCTTCAATGTTTCCTTGATCCACCAACGGTGCTGAGTTCATAGGTTAACAGGTTGGTTCATTCAGTCATTTCTCGTCCATGCACTAAGACAATTTGTCTGCATTATAAAGGCTTTGATATTTCTTTTGCTGTTGCGTTTTATAAGGATAGCGTGAGATGATGTTTGGTTGCCTTACATGATCGACTGCTATTTAAATCCCTGTTTGAGAAGCTTGGATTATTTACAAGTTGACTTAAAATCAATAGGCCCTTTTTTTATTCTAATTTGGTTTCAGTAATAGCGCAATGGAAGCGGTCATGTAATGATGATTTATAAAATGTATAGTCATACTTAGTGGAAGAGGATCCAAATTTAACTACAACTCTCCATGGATGCTATTAAACTCACATGTTTGCCAGAATGTTCATAACCGAAAATTGATCGGATGATGCTAAGAAATGTATTGTGTTCTTTGACAAATACCTGGCTTTCTTGAGTGCATGCAACAATCCATATACCAAATTCACAGTTCTACACTCTAACAACATAAAAACTAAAAATATCGATGAATATGACAATGGTTTACTTCTTATTGTTGTGCACTCTCGAGTTACGTATGAGAAGGTTTTCCATTAGAAAGTTTCCCATCTTAAGTAGTATTAGTACAAGAAAGGAGATTAAGTCATCCAAGGTCTTCGTTTCCATTAGTTCAACTAAGTTTTGTTTCTGTCAATGAAGGTTAATTGAAAATCCAAGGTGAGCCCTTTGTTATCCTTTTACTCTCCTTTCCAAGATCCTTGTCGACATACCTGGTGAATCTGATGTGAAAGGAGGGGGTGAGTGAATCCTAGAGATAGCAAATCGAGACATCTAGCTAACGATCTAGTTTAACGAACCTAGCACTTCAAATATGGAAGATCTCTTAGCCCAATTCATAAGGTTCCAGGAAGAGGATAGGCATCAAAAAGCTATCAAGTCGCTCCATGAGCAACTAGTAAAACGGTGCGGGTTTATCAATGACAAAAATATATCTAGGTTCTTTAAAGAGTATGAACTTGAGTCGAAGTACCTAGGTATTGGTTTAACTCTGATGACAGATATGGAATTATACAAAAACTTTGCCTATATGTGTGAATACAATTTACACAATCAACTCATGCGAATAAACCATACGACATGGTCGTAATATAAATCGATGCTCCTCAAGCAGTTCATGTTGGAGGACAGAGACAAAGTGACTCGTAAGTCCTTCCTGAGGTGGGTTCATATGTTAGAAAGCAGCAAATATTTGAGAAATTTTGAAAAGACGCAAGAATTGATCTTCATGAAGATAAAGATGGTACTCAAACTCCAAGTATCTTACCACTTGTGAATAACGTTCAAGTCCATCAAGTTATAGAGACCCCACTTGGACATAAAACAAATATGCATGAGCTTAATACACATGCTAATGATAAGTGTTATCAACAAAACTCTAAAAGTACGATCGATATGACCTC
Source organism: Ceratopteris richardii (assembly GCA_020310875.1). Lineage (NCBI taxonomy): Eukaryota > Viridiplantae > Streptophyta > Polypodiopsida > Polypodiales > Pteridaceae > Ceratopteris > Ceratopteris richardii. Next base: position 133,037,860 of record CM035439.1, on the reverse strand, counting down.
TAATGTTACAAGGTGCCAAGAGCCTCTAGGCTTCTCTACAATGATCACATCTTCAAGTGCCATTTACGCACAAACTCTGATGATGGGAGGAGCAAAGGGGCATGTGGAAGCCGATCAAATCCAAATCAAACAAACACCAAATACAAACAAAATCAAAATTCAACAAAAGTTAACAAGAAATCAAGATGAGGCTTCACTTGTGCTGTTGAACCCCTCACATCCATTGGAGGATAAACAAATACATCAAAAGAAAATTCAAGATATAAATAAAGAGTTAGAGGAATCTACAAGGCTTAAAGGTGACCGAATGGAGATAAAAGATGAAGTGCAAAAAAAAACTTCAATAAATTTGTTTGAAAATCAAGCTCAAGATGCATCATTATGTGAAAATGATAAACAAGATTTAGGAAGTGATTTAATGCTAGTTGATAGTAATGTCCAAGTGTATGATTCAAACATAGAATATTATTCGATAACTAAATTATGTGAAGAGACTCCAAGTGAGCATGATGCTAATCGAGAGGACATCCAAATGAAGAGTCCTCTAGATAGTGATATGCATATAGACGGTGATAAGCATGATGATGAGTCTATGGGAAGTCCAAATCAAGATCAAGATTGTGGAAAACTCTTGAGTGATGCCACATTGAATAAGCATTCCAAGATAGAAGAGTACGTACCTATTCACGGAAGTAAATAATGAGTAGCTGATTGAGCTTCAGTATCATGATATGCATGTAAATGATATTACACTCCATGTAAAGGGAGATATGAATGATCATGAGGAGGATGATAAATCACCACTAATTGATCTTCTAAATATTGATACGAATGTCAAAGATGATTATGATGAGTTGAGTCCATGCACTGAAGAAACTATGCATGAAGAGATAGAAGTAGCACTTATTGTATGAAAAATTTCATGATAGTATACTACCTAAGGAGAATGAACATGAGAAGATAGATATTCAGATGACTCTTAAAACTGTCAAATGAATAAAGATCTAATTGAATCAAGCTTAGGTATGGAAGTGCTCGTATATGATGAGAAATTCAAGCAAGAATCAGTAACTGATGAAGTGTATGGGAAATGTGATCTAAGTACATCCTCTAAAGGAAATACACAAGAATTGATGAAAATGGATGTAGAATTCTATGATGGCACTGAAAATAAAGAAATTGATCTGTCATCAAACTATATGCATTGGTCCTAGAAAGTATTCAAATTATGGTGATTTTTTTCTTGATAAGAAAGATTCTAGTGATATTGAAGATCAAAGCTTTCTTGATTATGAAGATATGGATTCCCTTCACCTTGAACGAGAAATGAATTGGGATCATGACAGAGATAGTGATGAGGAATTCCTGAATAGACTGGAATAAGCAGACCTTATACTTTTAGGAACTCGGGTAGAAAGGAATGATCTCATTCAAGATTTCAAAGATGAATATGGATCAATATATGAGCGTGATGAACACTTCCATCCGAAGTGGGATTCAAAGGAGTCCATTCAAGAATGAAGAAAATGTGTATTTGTAAGAATGTTCTGATGATAAACAAAACATGTTTAATTTTGAAATCTCATATCTTGATTCTACATCTGGTGAATTTGAAAGAATCACAAATAAAGATACTTACATTCAGATACATGAAGCATGGATTTCCAAATTTTCTAAGAATTACATACACCAGACAAGCCGCCAAGAGGTAGACAAGTATATAAGGTGGTTTGTGTACATATTTACCATATTTATGAATACAACCCTGATTGATGTGATTCAAAGATAGCTTTTTTTTAAACATAGCTTCTTTGGAGAGCATTTGCTTGTGAAAATATATTAGAAAGGAATTTCTTGAATTTAAAAGAAATTCAAAAGTGACTTTTATATTTTCTGAGATGTTTAAAAGTAAATATAAAAATATAAAAATAAATAAATAAATATATAAATGCATAAATAAATAAAGAAATAAATAAATACATAAATAAAATAAATAAATAAATACAAATAAAATATGAATAAATAAATAAATAAGTAAATAAATAAATACAAGTAAATACATGAATGAATAAATAAAAACATAAATAAATAAATAAACATATATAAATAAATTAAATAAATAAAATATATAAATAAGTAAACAAAGAAATAAACAAATAAATACATACATATATATACATACATACATATATATATATATATATATATATATATATATATATATATATATATATATATATATATATATATATATATATATATATATATATATATATATATATATATATATATATATATATATATATATATATATATATATATATATATACACAGACATAAGTAGAAGAAGTAAGTACATCTAGTATTCAAGTAGATAAAAGTTTTTCAAATAATCTTTTTAAATATGATGCTACTAATGTGTTTTCTAAGTTCATGAGTATAGGTGAAGATCTGGGGCCGATTGCGAATCAAAAATTTGAATGGATCATGAGAAGAGCAACGGTTTTTGAATTGCTTGTACATAGCATATTAAAAATAGATATTCATGAAGTGTTATCATGGATTGCATGTGTATATATGAATATTTTGATTCGATATTTCTTATCACCTGTTTAGTGTTTAATTGCATGAGAAGATCGAAGGAAGGTGATGGAGAATAAAGCAGAGTTCAGAAAAGCCTTGTCTTTTTTCTTAGTTCTCTTGTTAACCAAAATCTTTTTCGCACCCTTTTTGAGATGCATTGCACGCTAAATATACATGTTAAATATATATAAAACACGTCTTTTATACATGTTAAATATATATAAAACACGTCTTTTGAATCCCGTAGAAACATGTCCATCTACACAATTAGATAGATAAATATCATTGAAAAAAAATAAATCAAGTTTTGAGTGAATAAAAAGAGTAGTTCTAAGTAAGGAAGAGTGATTGTATCTGTAAGAGAGTGGCTTTAAGAGTGATGTGAGATTCCTTGATTATATACCATGAAACTTTGATTTTAAAACCATTTTGTTTTTCCTTAATGCACCTATATGGATAACTAAAATGTAAGAGCATGAGTACATTTAAACCTGTAGTTGCACGACTAATCACACTTGTAATGAGTTGTATATAAATGTGAAGCTCGTGAGTTCAATTTGAGTGCAAAACCTCGATGTCGAGTGCCTGATACCTCCCTTATTAGCACCATGCCATTTTTTCATGCACCTAGAGTATGCATATGTAGAGCCCATTACATGGCCGTGCATAGGCATATTTATTTAAAATCTCATGCACTTGATTCATTAGGGCGAAAAACGGCCCAAAAAGGGCCGTGTAAGGATTTCAATTAGTTGTGCTTAATCGGGATTAAAGTTGTCAAATCCTTTAAGAAATTCCGTGTAAGTTCATTTAAAACGTATCTTATGCAAATTTTGAAGAGAGAGAAACTCGTATCATATAATCATGAAAAGTTTGTGTGATATCTTACGCCTCGAAGTTTGTGTGATATCTTACGCCTCAAAAGTTGAATTTTCCTCTTGTTCACGGACCTATATAATGTGTGCTGATCACGTTTTGCGCTCTTTTTCTCTACTTTTCATAGCAAGCATGTTTCTCCCTTTCACGTCATTTTAGACACTTGCTGGTCATTTTTCGTAGCAGACCATGGAGAACGTTAACCCAAATACTCTCCCTGAGCTTTCAAACATTCGAAATCATTGTAAAAAGTTCCATATCAACATTGCAGTTAGTCAGGAGTATGCGACGACAAGAAACGTATTTCGAAGGGCTCTTCATCCTCTTGAAGTGGATGGATTGCGAAAGGAAGGCAAGAAACATATCGACATATGGACAGATGGATCTGTTTATCCAATTGATCCACAAACTGGAAGGTACCCCCCTTTTCATAATCTTCATGATCTGATTAGATTTGTGGGAGATGGTGAGGATGGTTTACGAGGCTATTGTTCAAGGCTCTGGGATATTTCAAGGAATTATGTACAATACATAAACTATTTACAAAACACACTACACCAGAAGAATTTACATATGAGAGAGCTAGAAAACAAATTATCCACTTTATCTTCTCAGTTAGAGTCTTTTAAAAAAATGAAAGAAACTCCTATAGGTTTGAGAATGCGGTCAAAACGAGTAAAACCTTTTTTAGATTTGACTGAAAAATCTGGCCAGAAAAAGAAAAGAATGAAAATTGTTAGAGATCATGTGACAAATGTGTTAGGTTTCAATATGTCGAGCAGTTTTGAGCGCATACATTTCTGTAATGAAATTTTGAGTCAAAATGATGTTTTAAGACTATTGAAACTAAATGAAAATACATACTTGAAACGCTTTGTTTTTCAAAAACTCATGACAGAAATGAATCTTTTACTAGAACCATCTCAAATTCAAAATATTTGTGATAGTGTCGGAGTGAGTAGGAAAGGTTATAGAGCAATTTCAAAAGTTTGGTGTGAATTTTTAAAATTTAACAAAGTTAGAAGTTTTGGATTGCCTAGACCCCATCATGTAAGAAAGTTTCGGCTCTGCTTGAATAAGAAGATCACATCAGTATTTGGTGAATATAAACATATTCACGGTAACATGCCTTACGAAGTAGGAAAACAAAAGTTACATTTCACTTACAATGCATTTAACAACATATGGATAGATGTTATAAAACTTCAAACATACATGGTTCAGTTCTATAATATAAAAGAGCATGAATGTTCTGGTCTATTGAAATTTGTAATCAAACTTGATGAAGCTGAGCTTAAAAAACATCAAAAGATGGAGAGAATAAGCATTGCACTGATGAACAAAGCTTTGGACTATAGCCTTGGGAAATTGGATACTCCATCTCTCAAAGTACAATCAGAAATGGAGTTATGGTGGGTTGGCTGTGCTCAAGTTCCATCTGAGAGCCATAAAACACTTAAATGGTTATTCTCACAGACAAACATTCCAAATGTTATCCAAGGGCATCATGCAGGAGAATTGTTGAATGTCAAAGACTACGGAAACTTTCAAGTTGAGTGGCATTTGAGTGGAGACCTAAAGACACTCAAATGCATGTTTGGTATAAGTGGGGGAGCAAATTCTAAATACCCTTGCTTGTACTACATGCAAAGCCCAGGCACAAATGGATGGATTACTAGAGCTGAGGGTGAAGAGGCTCCTTCTAGACAAAATGTTATTCTTTGTAACTACTCATCTTCTTCAATGATTTGGGATCCCATACTTCCAATAGCATTGACAAATGTACACATATGTACACTACATGCAGAGTTAAGAATCATTGACAAGTTGGTCTGTCTTCACTTGGATTATGCATATTCTATCAAGCCTACAACTTTTGCAGATGAATGCATAAAAAAATGTGAATGTCTTCTTTCAGAAATGGGGTTTCATGGTGGTGATGTTCATCTAAGAAAAGATCCAAAGCTTTCACAAAATACAGGTGATGTTTTACAGGATGTCTCAATGGGAGGTGCAAAAGAAAGGAGATTCTTCAGCAACCATGATGGCAAACAACTTAATGCCATGTGGAATTCATGGAAAACATTTTGTGAGGTCACGACTAATGTAAAAAGCAAACCAGAAATAGCAAAAAAGAGAATGGAGGTGTGGGTCAAACTAGATAATCTTTTAAAGATCATGAGGCAGCAGGTAACATCAAAAAGTTATGTGACAGATTTCAGAAAGGCGACCACAGAGCTTATAGAAACCATCATAGAGGCATGGGGTGCCAAAGACATAACATACTACTTGGTGAGCTCCAAAGATATTTTATTCAATTTATTTATTTTTAATTGAAATAAAGATCTAATGAAATTCTTCTGCTTTCCAGCATATTCTTCTTGTGCATGGTGCATTCTTTGCAGAAAAAGAACCACTTGGCATGTGGAACACCCAAGGCATGGAAAAATCTCATTATCAAGCAAGGACAAGCTTCTTTAGGTGTACAAGGAAAGGAGGAGGAGTAACAAAGAGCAATGCCTTCAGAGAGCTTTTTGATTGGTTCTTTAGAAGACAATTACAAAGGACCTCATGCCAAATATAATCAGAAGGATATGGCTATCTCCAGACAAATCATGTATCAATATCACAAACTGAAAAAGACCACATTTCAAATAGAGCTTTAATATTTGCAATGTCTTTTATTTCTTTGAGAAATAAAAGATGTCATGTATGTACATTTCATGATGTATTATGCTTTGAAAAGAAATATGTCTACTACCATCAGATGACTTTGACCAGAGAATCAATAACAATTACACCAAAAAAATTTGCAATGTCTTATATCACATTGGGCAATTTCTGTATATGTACATTTGTTGAGATATAGAATTTGAAAAAATCAAGTCATTCCTTGAGCCTTTTGAAAGAGCTTGGCTCTGGCAAATCACCTCTATATCTCAGGAACTCTTTTCTCCTGTATCCAGCAATGCTTTTTAAATCTGACACCCCTGCAGCCATTGCATAGCTTGAATAACAAAGAAAGTACCCTGCCCTTGAAGCATTGAGTCCAGGGGCATATCCAAAAATTCTGAATGCAGTTGCTCTTTCAAGCAGTAAAACTCTGAAAGCATTAAAGGGTATTGGAGTAAAACCCATGTATTTTGATAGAGTCCTCAAGCAGAACAATCCAAAGTCTGGCTCCTCACTATAGTGCTTGTGAATAACACAAAAAGTGGCTGGGTTCAACTTTGGAAGATAGTGGATAATAGAATGAATATCCACCTTTGCTTTTCCTTTCTCTTCTAAGGCTTTTCTTGTTCCCTTGCCCCTGCCAAGGTAATTGTCTTCATCCAATAAAGTTAACTGTGATAAAAATGAAAAACATGGTTAGATGAAGTGCAAGCACACTTAAGGAAACATGTGAAGTAACTTGAAACTATTAGAAAGAAAAGCAAGAGACACGACTGATGCAAGCGATAAGGGTCTTCAGAGAAATTCAGATTGTCGTTATCGCTTGCATCGGTCGTCATCAATATCTATTTGCAAACTGCCTAGAAACATCTAATGTTTGATAAATGAGGGGAATTCCCACAAGCAAGACATGTATAATCATTGCTGCATGCAACTCCTAGACACGACCGATACAAGCGATAAGGCCCAGCGGAAAATATCCGATGGGCCTAATCGCTTGCATCGGTCGTGATCCATTTTTGACACTTGGAATGGAGAACTTGGAAAAATCTGATACAAGAAAGAGATTTTGCATTGGTCCCATCTCATATCCTTAACCTAAAGATCTTGAGAACATAGTTAACTGTATACCTTGATGTCATCTTCCTAAAGTCCAAACACGACCGATGCAAGCGATGAGGCCCAACGGAAAATATCCGATGGGCCTAATCGCTTGCATCGGTCGTGATCCATTTCTGACACTTTGAATGGAGAACTTGGACAAATCTGATACAAGAAAGAGATTTTGCATTGGTCCCATCGCATATCCTTAACCTAAAGTTCTTGAGACCATAGTTAACTGTATACCTTGACGTCATCTTCCTAAAGTCCAAACACGACCGATGCAAGCGATGAGGCCCAGCGGAAAATATCCGATGGGCATAATCGCTTGCATCGGTCGTGATCCATTTCTGACACTTCGAATGGAGAACTTGGACAAATCTGATACAAGAAAGAGATTTTGCATTGGTCCCATCTCAAATCCTTAACCTAAAGTTCTTGACAATATAGTTAACTGCATACCTTGACGTCATCTTCCTAAAGTCCAAACACGACCGATGCAAGCGATGAGGACCGACGGAAAATATCTGATGGGCCTTGTCGCTTGCATCGGTCGTGATCGACTTCTGACACTTCTAATGGAGAACTTGGACAAACTGACACAAGATAGAGATTTTGCATCAAGCCCATCTCATCTCCTTTTCCTTTAAATCATGAGAATATATTTTACTACATACTTGACCTCATCTTCCTCTTCAAGTCCGAACACGACCGATGCAAGCGATAAGGCCCAACGGAGATTATCCGTTAGGTTGTATCGCTTGCATCGGTCGTGGTCATTTTCTCACTTAAAAATAGAGATCTCGGACAAAAACTTTAATTGATAGAATATATCAAACAACATACCTTGACCTCATCTTCCTCCTCAATGAGCTCTTTTGAGTCAATACAAATTGTTCCTTTGTCCTCAGCGACATCCAAGAATGAATAGCCACGTCCAAACGAGTATATTCCAAGTTGCTTCTGATGCTCATCAAACTCTTCATCAGCAAGTTTTGGCTTCTCTGAGATAGCTTTCTCAAAGCATTTTGAAAGAGCTTGTGATGAATCTTTGAATTCTTCATTAGACAAATCCAAATCAAGACGCAAAAATTCCTCTCTTCTTTCTCCTTTCTTATTGATGAATCTCCTTGCAACTTCTTCTGCCTCAGCTATAGCTGCAAGACAGTAGTCCTCCCTTAGATTGAAAAGTTCCTGAATGTAAAATAGAGGTATGAACTCTTTCCCAGAGATAAAGTAAAAAGGTAGATTTGGGAGAAGTAGGGACTTCTCAGACACTTGAACTTCTTCACTTGGCTCCCTTATTGCAGTCTCTGCTTTAAAAGTGGCCACATCAAAATCTTTGACCTGCTCTTCTTCTGCTTGGAGATTGATCTCCTCAACAATCTCCATGACACCTTTCATAGTTTTTGAGCTAGCCTCAAGTGCCAGCTCTAAGCAAGGCTCGTCTTCATCATGAACATTTTCCTCCCTTTCAACTAAGATATGATCAAGCCATATCAAGAAAGCAATGTTTAAAGGGAGCAAGCAGCAGTCCTTTTCATGCTCTGGGCATAAATCAAGCTTCCCTGGCAAAGGGGATATCCTTCTGCATTTTCTTGTGATTTTAGCCCTATCTATTGGATCCTTCCCAAAGATGTGAGGATGGACATAGGTTTTCTGAGAAATAGAAAGGATCCTCCCATCGACCAACCCCAAGAAAATCTCCCACTCATCCTTAAGAAAACTTTTCGAGTTCTCTAAGAGTTTTTCAAAATCAATTTCGGGGTTGAATATGGTCATTGCATCAGGAAAATAATCTACACTTAAACCCTCTTGAACCATGAAATCAAGAAGTTTCTCTGATGGAGAGACACTAAGGATCTCATTCATTACCTCCATCTAAGCTGCAGCTTCTCTTGTATGTCTATTAGGAGAACACAACCGATGCAAGCGACTAGAGCGAGTCAACGTAGGTCAAACGGCGAAAATCGCTTGTATCGGTCGTGTCGGCGACGAAAGAAAAATACACATGTAGGTGAGAAATTCTCTGAAGGTTGAAAGTTTGAGTTTGTGAAGAAATAGGTATTTATAGGCGAGGAGGGAACAAACGGTCGAATGAGGTGGACCAATCACAGAGTGCCACGTGGCAACGTGTACGTTGCACGATGCAACGGATAGATGATGTGGATCAATCAAATCATGCCACGTGGCAAAAGACGTTGGAATTCGCAACGGGTATCTGACGTGGACCAATCGGGGCATGCCATGTGGCACAACGGTCAACTCAGTTTTGGGACCTATTTAAGCTTCCCTATTCATTTGCTTTTTTTTTTTTTGTCAACACTTGCCAAGCGTGGAGGTTCCATTGCCACCAAGTTTTTTGGCTACTTCACAATTTCTATAGAGAGCGCTCTCTCCGTAAGGTAATGTGGACACGACCGATGCAAGCGATTAGGGACATCCGAGATTTTTGGATAACCCGAATCGCTTGGATCGGTCATGTTTTTTAAATAGCATCGTCCTTGATCATACCTTGCAAATTTTGGTTTCTTTTGTGTTGCTTGAGTATAACGCATTGTTACCTTTATTTTAACTTCTATTTATTGAAATATGATGATGAATTCAGGGACGACCGATGCAAGCGATGAGTGACATCCGGGCATTTACGGATGACTCTTATCGCTTGGATCGGTCGTGTCTCTAGTGAGGAGGGAAGAAACGGTCGAATGAGGTGGACCAATCATAGAGTGCCACGTGGTAAAGTGTACGTTCCCCGATGCAGCGGATAGATGACGTGGATCAATCAAATCATGCCACGTGGCAAAAGACGTTGGAATTCGCAACGGGTATCTGACGTGGACCAATCGGAGCATGCCACATGGCACAATGATCAACTCAGTTTGGGACCTATTTAAGCTTCCCTATTCATTTCCTTCATTTTTTTCTGTCAACACTTGCCAAGCGTCGAGGTTCCATTGCCACCACGTTTTTAGCCTACTTCACAATTTCTATAGAGAGCGCTCTCTACGTAAGGTAATGTGGACACGACCGATGCAAGCGATTAGGGACATCCGAGATTTTTGGATAACCCTAATCGCTTGGATCGGTCATGTTTTTTAATATCATCGAGTCCTTGATCATTGCTTGCAAATTTTGGTTTCCTTTGCTATGCTTGAGTATAACGCATTGTTACCTTTATTTTAACTACTATTTATTGAAATATGATGATGAATTCAGGGACGACCGATGCAAGCGATGAGGGACGTCCGGGCATTTACGGATAACTCTTATCGCTTGGATCGGTCGTGTCTCTTACAGTGGAACGAGTCATTGATTATAGTTTTCCAATTATCTTTTTCTTAGTGGTAATTGAGTATTTTGCATTGTAAGATATATTTTATTGATATTTCATGATAAATTTAAAGACGACCGATGCAAGCGATCAGGGACATACGAGCATTTCCGGATGACTGCTATCGCTTGCATCGGTCGTGCCTCTGATAGTGGAAAGAGTCATTCATTATAGTTTTCCAATTATCGTTTTCTTAGTGATAATTGAGTATTTTGAATTGTAAGATATATTTCATTGATATTTGATGATAAATTTGAAGACGACCGATGCAAGCGATCAGGGACATCCGGGCATTTCCGGATGACTGCTATCGCTTGCATCGGTCGTGCCTCTGATAGTGGAAAGAGTCATTGATTATAGTTTTCCAATTATCTTTATCTTAGTGATAATTGAGTATTTTGCATTGTAAGATATTATTTATTGATATTTGATGATTAATTTAAAGACGACCGATGCAAGCGATCAGGGACATCCGGGCATTTCCGGATGACTGTTATCGCTTGCATCGGTCGTGCCTCTGATAGTGGAAAGAGTCATTGATCATAGCTTTTAGAGAGTAAGTTTTGACAGTGGAATATTCCACTTTTCCTAATTCCTTGCCTAAAGATTGATTTTTTGCAGAGTATGGCTAGAACCAAAAAGACAGCAAGGAAGTTGTACCCTGAGGGTCAGGACAAGAATGCCCAAGGGGAAAATGTCCAGGAGCAAAATTCCCAGAAGGTTCAAGCCAAAGTGCCAGACAAGCCTTAAAAAAAAAGGGTCAACTACCATGTTAAGTCTTTGAGGGAAATAAGAAGAGCCCAAAAGTCTGTGGGATTGTTGATCCCAAGACTTCCATTTATGAGAGTTGTCAAGCAGATCTCAGCCAACCTCTGTTCTTTGATGAAGACCTCATCCTTTGTCAATGTGAGGTGGCAAACTCAAGCACTGCTATGCCTGCAAGAAGCTGCAGAGGACTTTGCTATTGATTTCATGAATGATGCCTACTTATGTGCTGCTCATTCTCATAGGGTAACTTTAATGGCGAAGGATTATGTTATTGTTTCAAGAATAAGATATAAGTTTGATAAAGCTCTGGTTCCTATTGATCACCACGACAAAAAATTCTTCGATATTTTAAATATACCTCCAGCTCGAGCACCTAAAACAACAGTTGTCATTGAAGAGATCAACGCTCAAGTCACTCATGATCATGAGACTAGAACTGCAGCAAATAGTGAGGAGGAGAGGAAAAAGCAGGGATTATTTACAGAGGAAAGTGCCATCTTAACCCAGATTCAAAAGTTACAGAAAGCAAATAAAGAGCTCCTCAAGAAAGGAGATGGGCAGGTTATAGTTAATGTTGCAATGCCATGGCAAAGTGAATTGTTTCTTGACATTAGACCTGAAGATAAGAAAATGTTGAGGGAGCTTCATCTTGAAATATCAGATAGTGTGGTCAACATTTCACTCAGGTATATCTAGAGGCCTTAAAATGCTTTTGTTTTGCATAATTTTCTAGTTCCTTAACTGCATTTTTATTTCTTGATTTGTAGGGTTCTTCTTCAACAATGTGAGGAAGCGGTTCAAAGAAAAGTATTTATTTTAGATCCTCTGGTGACACAATGTTTTTTACATAAACATGGAGATGCCAAGTCCTTTCTACGGGGTTTTACAGAAGAAGTAGAATGTGTAATTTACCCATATATTGAAAAGTAAGTATTCATCTTCATTTTGGAAACATATTTGTTTCATTTAAGAAAGTATATTTACATGCAACTCATTGACAGGGGCCATTGGAGTTTGATTATTGTGGACTTCAATGCATATCAAGCTCTTTTCCTAAATTCTCTTCCATCACAGCATGGGAATTGCAAAGTGTAAGTTACTATACATTTTGTTGTTCTCTATTTTAAAGCCATGCCCCGTTTTGATTTTCACTTTACAATGCAGTGCTGCAAAGCTTCTCAAGATGCATATTGATCAGAATTTTCCAGGAATAGCTAAAATGAATGAACAAAAGCAATTTGGATACAGCCAAATTCATGTGCCATTGCAGAGAGACTCAACATCATGTGGCTGGAGAGTGATTGCAAATGCTGTAAGATTCTTGGAAAGAAGGTTCTACAGTCCTGGATTGAATTTATCAGACTACCCAGATGCATGGATCATCTTGATCAGAGAGAGAGCAATAAATAGTATCATGAAACATGCAATCTGCCCACATGATCCAGACTCACCTCCACCCCCTCCACCTGATAAAAAACAGTCTGAAGATAAAAAGAAAGGGCTTCCTCTTCACTCACCACTAAAGCATATGAACAACATAAAGAGTCAAGCTGAAAGCTCCAAAAAGGGACAGAAGCAACAGAGAAAGCAAGGCTCTAAAAAGGATAGAAAGGGTTAAATCAATTTTTGAGTCGTAGATTGAAATCAATTGTAAAGCCAACCGAGGTTGGAATATTTATTTTTTAACAAATTGTATGTAGTTATGCCAATCTTCATCTGGAAGATGGTCACAGTTGTATTGAACCTCTTGAGAGTTTGACAAAAGTTCACTGGATGGTCCAATTAAATTTATTTATGTCACAATTATGAATGCATTGTGGGTTTTTTACTTCATTCTTGTTGGAAAGTGTTTAAATTCGAGAAGTTACAGAAGGACATAAAGAATTAAGAGGACACGACCGATACAAGCGATACGGGGAATCGGAGAATCTTGGATTGCCCCTATCGCTTGCATCGGTCGTATTATCCATTTCATCGCTGTTGCTAGTTTTTATACTCGTGAGTCAAATCTTTACGCAAGGTCACTTCTTGAAGTCTCCCGCGGTAGTTTGCTAACACGACCGATGTAAGCGAAAAGGGCCATCCGACAATTTCAGATTGCACTAGTCGCTTGCATCGGTCGTCTTCACTTATCTCGTCTCCTCTGCTTTATGCCTTGAGACATGCTCTTCTAATATTGAAATACCAAACCTTGGATTGGAATTTGCACCAAGTTCTCCACTCTCTCTTATATTACTTGGTAGTTTGCATTTGTACCATGATAATTTCTCTCGCGGTAGTTTGCTAACGCGACCGATGTAAGCGATAAGGGCCATCCGACAATTTCAGATTGCCCTAGTCGCTTGCATCGGTCGTCTTCACTTATCTCGTCTCCTCTGCTTTATGCCTTAAGACATGCTCTTCTAATATTGAAATACCAAACCTTGGATTGGAATTTGCACCAAGTTCTCCACACTCTCTTATATTACTTGGTAGTTTGCGTTTGTACCATGATAATTTCTCTCGCGGTAGTTTGCTAACACGACCGATGTAAGCGATAAGGGCCATCCGACAAATTCAGATTGCACTAGTCGCTTGCATCGGTCGTCTTCACTTATCTCGTCTCCTCTGCTTTATGCCTTAAGACATGCTCTTCTAATATTGAAATACCAAACCTTGGATTGGAATTTGCACCAAGTTCTCCACACTCTCTTATATTACTTGTTATGTGTACCATGATAATTTCTCTTGCATTACTTGAGGACAGAAAAGTTGGATAGAATCAAATTATTTAGCTGAGACTAGTGTGCACCTTTGATAGACTATAATTATTAAATTGAAATTAGATATTCAATTCTAGATCTCTTCTTCATCTAGAATTAACTTATGCAAGTTCCTGTATAATTATTTCTTAGTCATCAATTCACTCCTGCAAAAAAAAATCAATGGAAATATGAAATTAAGGACCTAAAAAATATCTAAGACATTTAAAATTAATAATTTAACACACATTGTTTGTAACCATCCTGCCAAGAAAATTCAATGGAAGTATCAATAGAAGCTTCTATTAGATGAAGATACATTATGTAAGAATGTCAGGGTTAACTTGTTACAATCTTAAAGGTTGGAACTTAATCACCCTTGGTGGCAGGCAGCTTATGCAAGATAATGATTTCTCTGATATAATGTTAACTATTGCATCATCAATTGAGAATCTACACTGAGATGATACCTCATCAAGGTATTCTAGAAGCTCCCTTACATTTTTGAGATTCCAATTTGCAGTGACAATTATTTTCCTTGATTGAAAATCTGGATGAATCAATACTTCTAACTCAAATTCTGGACAGCTCTCCTCTGAGTCCAAGGCTATCCAAAGTCCAAGCTTTTTTTTCCACCTTCTATAGTCATATCCTAGAACCAGAGATTGTCGACATATCTGATATGAGATTGAAAGAGAATTGGGACTAACTTTACATAAAATAATGTCACCTAGCTTTTGAACTTCTTTGCTATCCCATTCCCTACCTAAAACATCATCAATCTCTGAAATAGGGACTCTCCTATTCAACCACATTGTTTTTGTTTTCTGTAATAACATGTTTTTAAAGCATGCTACAAAGACATGAATAGGCAAAAACCATTGAATCTTTATCCTTCTCGAAATTCGGCCTGCTGACATTGCCTTCTGGATGTCAAATTTAATTTTGCAGAGAAAACTTGAAACTGTTGAATGATCAGGAGCATCCCAATCTAATGAAGAGATGCAAGGACTAGGTACGTGTACAAGAATTCCATAAGAACTCCTCCCTGACGGCACTTGATAATCTGCATAATGGACAAATAACTCTATGCTATTGAAGAATTGAACAGATTTCTCTGCATACATGAGTTCTGCATATTCCTTATGAAGAACTCTGAATGTTCCTATTAAACATTCAACAGGTTGCCATTCCACAATATTGGAAGGAAAGATATCTGCAGTACAAAAAAATATGTTTCATTATACAAAATCAACTGGAATGATAGAAGAGCATTTTCAAACTTCACGTACAGTACGAAGGGAATTGCAGATGATTTTCTAGAACAAGATCCTTAGCGGTGTACACATGCTGTACTCGTGCAAACCAACCGCATCTCTTCAATTTGAAACTGAGAATACGTCCCTTCCAATGGTTTCTTGTGTTGTCTCTTTTGGCACGCTTGACTTTATGGACACCTCTACAGCTAGGAAGCATAGTAACCCAGTCATTTACTTTCACAGAAAGAGGTTTCCACAAAGAATCCTCTCTTCTGTTGTAAACCTCACATGAAGTTACGCGATTGGAAGGACGACGAGAAGAAGAAGCCATTTGAACTTAGGAGAAGAAGAATGTTCAAAGCGAGAAACCGACGTTCACAAATTTTGGTAGTATTTATAGAAAAAAAGGCTTTGTACACGTGGAAACTTTTGATTTGATGTTAACCCTGTCGTTGAATGATCATGACATTTTGTGAACCCAAAAATATTTCGTATCTTCAAAAATCAATTCCTTCTTGGAAATTCGAGAATATGCTTTGTGTAGTGTGCAAAAGTATCTTTTTTTGCATCAAACCGAAAAATTGTACACTGAATACGAGACTCTTCATCACTTTAGCGGCGCTTTGAAAGAAAATTGTATTAAAAAAAGAAATTCTCCATACGGTTAAAAGAGACAGCAATGTTATATTCTTGTACATGTGGAAAGACGCTATTTGTCAATTTCCTTAATCTCTCATTAGCAAACAGCCCCTTTTCGGCCGTTTTTCGCCCTAATGTTCACTCACATTTGGATTCTTGAAGACTTGCAGATATGAAGATTGGTGTGGTGCATCCAAAGGATGCACAGGTTTGGAGGGGATGGATGTCGTGGAGATTTTATCTTCACTATTTTTCTTGCAATTCTCTAAGAAGATTGTGTATTGTTGATTATCAACATCTTTTGTAAAACTTATGGTTGTGATTTTTCATATGATCTCCATCATCCAAATTCGAGAGTCAATTGGAAAGCTTAAATAGATTGAACATGCAAACACAATGGAGCCTCTAGAAGCTATGTCTTTTTATCAATAGATTTGAAGAAATTGACGATAACTTTTGATTGCACCATATCCAATGTAGGAGCCGCACACAATGGGAATGGAAGTTTCACTTCATTATTTTTCGGAGTGCACGAGGTTTCCAAAGAAAAAGAAAAGAGAAGGAAAAGTAATGATGGAAAAAGGGGGGGTTGTTGCTGGCGGAGTTTTTTTATGTGGAAGTTTTGGGAAGCTTCACGTGCCTAAGGGCACTCTGATGGGTCAAAATCACACCATAAAACATATGTGGCGATGTGCATCGAAGATTTAGGAAATGGAAGGTTTATGCATATGGGGGGAGAGGTCTCCGATAGGCAGGATTTGAAGGCGGTGAAGAGAGTTTTGGCGGAGGAGAGTTTTGTTCGTGGTCGGTGCTTGCGAGACACACGAGGAGGTAACATGATTGATAGTGTTTTTTTTTTTAGAAAAGAGAAGATCAGATCAAATGGGAAGGGGATATGTGAAGTAGAAATGACCTCGGCGGCAGTTCATGGGGAATAACACTTGAGGAGTGCAAAGACAATGGGAATACAAACCAAAATAAACGAGTTTGAGTATGCCTCGAACCAATCATTCAGATGATGTTTTCAAAATCTATCTGCCAAGAAGAAGTGATCCACGAATAAGTGCTCTTCTGAGGCGAAATGCATCTGACATTGAAAGGACCGGAGTCGCATGGAGAGACAAGACAACAGTTGTTTAATATTGCAGGTTTTCAGGTTGCCCTGGAAAGGAATTATGTATGCGTAACGAGTGAATGATAACATGAATTAAGTGAATGGATTAAGCAATTCACACTACAATTCTGTTTGCTTGAAGATAGAAGATGCCCTCAGTCATTTGATTGCCTTAGTGTGTGTGAAGGAATGTCCAGCTTTCAATCCTGACAACTTCTTATGAATTCATTTTAATCTTGTTGCCATCTTCGAACGTGAGCCCAACTTGGGTATGACCTTCACTCCGAGTTCATCATGCCACGAGGGGAGTCCTGTGAAGATCTGAATTCATTTCGAAGGCGGAAAATTTCGGGGGAGCCTCTGTAATATAGTTGGAGTCTGTGCTTTGTATTGAGGGTTACTTGGCTTCTCCATGTACAGACGGGTTTTGCATATTGTGAAAGTAAAGCTGTGGTTACGCATTGTCAGATCTGTCTTGCAATGTTTCCATTATACAGACCTACATTGTACTTTCCTTAATTGTACTTGTGCCGTGTCCGAACTATCAGTGGCAATGCATCTCGTGTGCTTGCTATGGTATATACGGGACCTAACAGGTGCTATTTGGAGTACATGTATGGGGTGATGTCAGTAATTCTTTGTGTCACTTCCGTGGACAATCTTCGTGGACGGGACAATCTCAGAGCTTTTACACAAAGCGATTTTGTAGAATAGCACCCCTAAGCGAGGATCTTCTCCATCTCCATGGTTAGAAGGAAGCCGCCCTGGTTTCCAACGGTGGCTGTGGAAGAGATGGAACGAAAGCTCTATCAACTTTACCATATTCAACGATATCGCAAAACATACACTTCGGATAGGAGAATACATTGAAGAACGTAATAGACGTGTCGCATTCAGTGCCGATCATGAAACATACATTAAATAAACTATTCAATTTGTGGCACACAGTGCGAATGGTCATTTATTTTCATTAAACACAAATCATGAGACATACTCATAATGGGGCTAGACGTGTCAAAGATTCTGCCAATTACAAGAACATACCTGTCAGAAGCACGCTGCATGATAAGCTCCTTGAAAGGGAAGTGTTCAAGGATGATGTTTATCTCGGAAGTACCTTGATTATGGTGCTTGCTAAACGTGGTTCTCTTCAGCGAGCACAAGAAGTTTTAATGCACTTCCTTCTCAAGATGTAGTCTCATGGACTGCACTCATCGCAGGATATGCGCAGAATGGGAAAGGCAATGAAGCATTCTTCTATTTCTACAAATGTAGAAGGAGGGACTATTTCCTAATGCAACAACCTTTTCCTGTATTCTTGGACCATGGCAAAACTATTCATGCAGAAATTCCAAGGGAAGTGCTTTGTCAGGACGCAGTCCTTGGGTACTGCCAATGGGGTTTTGAAGAGGGAGCACTTCATTGTTTCTGAAAAGATGCGTTTGAAGATTTTCCTACCTGCGCAATTCTTCAATGTTTCCTTGATCCACCATCACTGCTCAGTTCATAGGTTAACAGGTTGGTTCATTCAGTCATTTCTCGTCCGTGCGTTAAGATAATTTGTCTGCATTACAAAGGCTTTGATATTTCTTTTGCCATCGTGTTATATTAGGATATCATGAGACCTTAAAATCAATAGGCCTTTTTTATTCTAATTTAATTTCAGTAATAGCGCAATGGAAGTGGCCATGTAATGATGATTTGGAAAATGTATAGTCATACTTAGTGGAAGAGGATCCGAATTTAACTATAGCTCTCCATGGATGCTATTAAACTCACATGGTTGCCAAAATGTTCATAACCGAAAATTGATCGGATGATGCTAAGAAATGTATTGTGTTCTTTGACAAATACCTGGCTTTCTTGAGTGCACGCCACTTTCCATATACCAAATTCACAGTTTTGCACTCTAACAACATAAAAACTAAAAACATTCATGAATATGATAGTGGTTTACTTCTTATTGTTGTGCACTCTCGAGTTACGTATCAGAAGGTTTTCCATTAGAAAGTTTCGCATCTTAAGTAGTATTGGTACAAGAAAGGAGACTAATTCATCCAAGATTTTCGTTTTCATTAGTTCAACTAAGTTTTATTTCTCTCAATAAAGTTTTAATTATAAATCCAAGGTGATCCCTTTGTTATCCTTTTACCCTCCTTCCCAAGAACCCTATCAATAACGTTTCAATCGCGATCGACGTGTCAATCATAATCGGCACTTTTTGTGCAAATTCTTGCATAATTTTAGTCAATCGAGGGTGTGTCCATCACGATGTGTGTTTGTTGCGATGGACATGTGGGCACGCAAATTAGGATGTCAATTGTGAAATTTCAGTCGGCCGCGATCGATGGTGTCAATCATGATTGATAGAGTGTGACGTGACAGTCGGTTGTGGCTATCGATCGCGATAGATAGTGTCAGTCGCAATTGACATGATCTATCGATTGGTTCTGTCGATCGTTTCTATCGGTCACGATCGATAGAGGTGTGGATCATGATCGACAGTGTCAATCACGAGTGATAGAAAATTAAGGAATTTTTTTATCGTAATTAGTGATCTAGAATGTGCTAATCATGTACTTTGTGGTTGTGCACTTTGTTTTACCAAAAGCCGAATCTTTCTATCAATCGCGATCAACATAGTTCAATGCCTCAAAACCTACACAGATAGTTTTCTCACGTGCTAGAGCTGCTACAGCTGCAATGGAAGTTGGTACCTACAAGAACGCTCATAAAAACACAGAACAATGTGCGCATACAAGCTCTCTCTCACTCTCTCTCTCAAGTGAAAATGAGGAAATGAATGGAGATGGAGGTATATGGTCATGGTGGTGAAGATGATGATGAATGGATATGGTGTGTAGAAGTGAAGAGGAAGGTAAAAACAAGTAAATAAAATGCTTACCTACTCTTCCAACATTTCTACTCTATGTCTTACCATCACACGCTCATCCTCAAAGCTCGATCCCCGACAATAGCGCCAAAATTTGGTGTAGCTCAATGGTGAGTAGCACTTCCTTTAATGTCAATCCGGAAAGTCATGAGGATGGTATGAAGACCTCAAGCAAGTGATGTGCACAAGTAGTGATGGAGAAGCAGACAAGTATGCACACACATGCACACAGGTAAGAATAAAAAGTGGGACAACGGAAGCTTTGATTAAGATCAAAAGACAATTACAAGAGCTCTTCTTAGTTCAAACTATAATTTTCTTCCCCAAAAAATGAGCTCTCTAGCTCCTTTTATAGTTTTTTACTAGCTAGTGGCCTTGTCGAGATCTACTGTTGGGCCTATTTAATAATTAGGTTCCTAGGCTATTTTGGAGGCTCAAATGAGCTCTAAAAATTATGAAAATTGGTACTTAGATACTTCTAATACTCCTCAAGCACAAGGACTCCTTAGCTTGAACAAAATGATATTTACAATGTTTATGTAGTGATGAAAATCACTATTAAAAGGGAGTTATCTTAGAAAAATTGCATGGCCTGATTGCGAGATCTTCTTTGACTACTTTGCATGCTTGGCCCTTCTCTCTACTTTGATTCTTTATGTCGGCTCCCTCGTCTTGTGATGCCCTGATTGTTGCCAACATGAGCAAAAATAAAAAAGAAAATTGTCCTCACCAATAAAAAATGAGTGGTCTAGCACCTGTAAATGAAGGCTACAAGGCTACATCAAGTGATGGAAGTCAGTTCCGATGCCGAATGATCAAAACTAGGCCCGAGAGTGCATGCCTAGTCTGTATTGAAGTGCTGCAAAGGGAATTTGGTTGGCAAAATCCTCTCCAAATCAAGCATCATTTGTTGTTGAACAAAGTTAGGAGTGTACCTTCTAAAGGGGGCAAAAGTCACTTTAATCAAATTTTGAAGCATGAAGCTATGGGCCAGAGAGATGGGTATGTCAAGATAGGAAGGTGAAAAACAATTTCTTCATGCAAGGATTACTTTGGAGGGTTGAAAAGGGTCTCTCCAATGGTATTTCACCTATTATAATGACCCCCATCCCATCTTCAGAGTCTGATATACATGTATATACCCTCTCTTGAGTTCAATCTTGCTCAAAACTTGGATCTTTGGTACTCCAAAATCAAGGTAAAACTCAAATTTTTGTTGATTTTACTCCTCCAAAAGATAGCGATTCCTCACAATCCTCACACGTGTAGCTCCTTGAAGTCTTTTATCCCACATGGGCTCCTATGACCACCATTTTTGGGTATATAAGGGAGGGATTATTCACGTTTATCCCATCCAAGAGGGAGGGATGAGAGGAAGAGGGAGCTCAGCTATCTGTCCCAAAGTATGTGCGTAAGGTCTATGTGAATTAGCTTTCATCTCCTATCATCGTCTAATCATGTGATGTCCTTCTCCACAGTTGCATGGCTGCGTGGGTTTTTGCACTATGTTGTCGCATGGTTGTGTGATGTTTCCTCCTCGGATACCAAGTGTTAAACCTCTGAGATTCCCTCCATTTTTCAGTTCAATGAGCATGAATGTCGAGGTAGTTCATTTCAACATCGGCTAATATTTTGGAAGACTCGAACACAGAGATCTCATTCAATATCTATCCACCCAACCTCGCACTACCCCATATCAAAACTCTGAAACTCACCTACAAAAGAATCTCCATTGTGGCATCACACATGAGTGCCTGTGTGTGCCCTACCTAATAAGTCTAAGGGTTGATTCATACCAAATCCTCCTAGGAGACTCCTAAGTAACAGTACACATTGTATGACACAATGTTTATAAAGGAAAATTTATTATGAAAAGGCTTATTACATCAAGTGATTGAATTTGATGGAAAGAACAAAAGATACATATATTTTCTTTTCATATTAGAAAATCCCTAACATTTTTAGGAACTAGTGCCAAGAGTATAAGATGAAGCATGTAGCTTGGAAGTTAAGAACTTTGAACAACTAAATCAACGTAGTATAGACATGTTTTTGTACATTTTCCACCATCTTTTTTTTATAAATAGGAATTTTGACCATGACTATTCTCCCTCACATGAATTGGTAGAAAAAACAAATGTATTAGTGAAAAGTCGTGGTGCCCTTGGGACCCCTTATTCCACAAAGCAGGGATAGGATGGACCAGAGGTGATACAACATTCATGGCTTGAAGGCAGTATGGTCACTAGGCTGGAGAGTTGGTAAGATATCTAGAGCTACTTATAATTATAGTCTCATTAGAAAGAGCTACAAAGAATGTTTATAACCTTCTTGTCCCCCTCATTGGGGGCCCCTTTTATTTAGATCTTGTTGTTCTAAAAACAAACACCATGTGGTGCCTAAAGGGAGGGGATGTCTTACAATTACAACTTCTTTTGCCTAATAGGCTAAGGGATTTCTTAATAGACCACTCTTTCAAATGGTTATCAAAGTTGGTTATGCATCTTTCTTTCCATATCTTCCATATATCTTCTCCAATATTTGCATTCCACAAGGCAATAAAGGAACTGATCTCTTCTCCAAGTAGATCTTGTTTGCAATTTATTTGAGTCTGTAAAGCCAAAACTCTCCCCATCACCTTCCAAACCAATAATCTTCTTGATCATGAAAAGGATGTTGAAGTTAGATGTCTGTGGAAGCACACGAATAGCACAAGGAAGAAGACAAAGCTTGGAGCACAACACACAATACTGAATGTATTGCCACTAGAATGTACAAAGATAAGTAACCCATTAGGGCTATATGTGTATATACAAGCCAGGGGGAAAAAACCTCCTAAAGAGGGAAAAAAGTTCCCCAACCATCCTAGTGTGTTCACACACACCACTACCTAAATATATCAACGAATCCCCCGTGGGAGTGATGCGGTGAACAAGGAGCTATCACTCATGTATAAAGAAGTGCCAAGCTATGTGGAATCAATCCACAAAATGAAGTAAACCCAAAGCTTTGCGTAAAGCTTCAAACTTCTCCCTAGGCAGAGCCTTCGTGAAAAGGTCTGCAATGTTCTCTTGTGTGGGCACATATGCCAAGCTCATCTCTCCAGTAGAGAACCTCTCCTTGACATAATGATAATGCACTTCAATGTGCTTAGTGCAAGCATGGAACACAGGGTTCCTTGTAACTTCTAGTGCACTCTAATTGTCAGTGAAGATGGTGGTGGCAGAAGACTGACCAACACCCAAATCAGCCATAAGCCGTCTGAGCCACACACACTCAACAGTCGATGTGAAAGTTGCCCTATAATCAGCCTCATAAGTGGAAGTGGCCACAGTAGGCTGCTTCTTGCTTAGCCAAGATATGCATGAGCTACCAAGCATGAAGAAAAAACCACTAGTGGACACATGAGTGTCATAGCAACCAGCCCATTCAGAGTCAGAAAAAGCATGTAAATCTGGCAGTAGTGATCCCCCTTGGGATCAAACAATCCAAGTAGCCGGATACCACTCAAGTAGCGAAAGATGCGCTTAACTACATTCCAATGCTTGACTCCTCACCAATGTATAAACCTACTCATCTGTGAGACAACAAACTGAATATATGGCCAAGTAATGCATAAGTAAACCAAGCATGCAACAGCATGCTAATAGAGAACAACATCAAATGCATCTCTAGCATCATGAAGACACAATCATAAACCTTTCTCCATACATTAGGGGAAAAAATGAACCCTGCATGGGCCTTTTAGATTAAGGAGTGATTAAGGATGGACCAATGAGAAGAGGGTGGTGGCCACAGTCTAGATTCCTTTTTCACTAGACTAGGAGTAGGCTTCCCTTGGTTTGTGGTAGTCAAAGTTTCTAAAACCACCATGAATTCAGGGGTTTTGTGGAGAGAGTGGATTTCGAATTCAAAACTTTGAATCATGACCATTGGATGGTCCAAACAATCCAAGGGATGGTGTTATATTGCAAAAGTCAAGGCTTCCTTAAAGCTAGGCCATTGGATCATGTGTAGATCCGGCGGTTCCCTTTGAAATGAGATAAAGAAATGCGCAGAAGCTCCTCGACCGTTGGATTTCACCTATTGATCCAAGGACTGAAGTTTAATCTACATTTTAAATGGCGCATTTTCTTCTGCACCGTTCGATTGTTCCAAGATCAAAGGGTTGTCGATTAACATTTGTATGGGAAGGCGCCATTCGTTCTGAAGCCTTGGATCTGAGGTCCATCGGACGATGCACATTGAGTGATAAAAGGGCTCAGCTTGAGATGCGCGGCGCCGTTGGATCAGAGGAGCCATCCGATGGATGTGAGTGACTGCGTCGACGGATCAGCGCCAGTTTTTAACGTCCATTAGATCTTGGAGGATGAAAGGCCTAGATTCAGCGCGAATTCGTCATCTCTCTACTGTGCTACCGAAATTTTCTTCTCTCTCTACTGTGCTACTTGGGGAAGTAGCACGCATTCAATGTGGTCTTCCCTTTTTCTTTTAATCCTAGCCATTCAATGGGAAAAATCCAATGGCTTGAATCTAATTCGACTGAGCATCTAGTTGAGGTTTCTTTTTCTTGTATATTTTAATAGAGAAAACCACCCTGGTATTGTCCATCCTCTTAATCACGTACACTCTTAATTTTAATCCCTAAAAATTAGGGATCCTTACAAGGCCCATGCAGGGCTCACTTTTTCCCCTAATGAGGAGTGGCAATAGGTTTACAGTCTTCAAGGTCAAAACATTGCAATAATGAGTCAATATATTTTGTTTGACACAAAGCCATTCCACCATCAATGTGCATATACTAATTGCCCAAATAATGATGCAAATGCCCCAAATCAGACATCTCAAATGAGGCATGCAAATCAGCCTTAAAATCCGTAATATGCTTCTCATGAGCACCAGTGAGCAGCATTTCATCAACATACACAACAGTGATCACAAGTAAATCATTAGCATGCTTAACATATAATGTGCTTTCAGTTGGACTATTCTCAAAACCATGTGCAATCAAATAGGCTTGTATCTTTTCATACCAAGCACATGGTGCTTACTTTAAACCATATAATGCCTTCTTTAACCTCCACACCGGGTTTTCATGCCCTTTCTACACAAAGCCATGGGGCTAAAAAACGTCCAGTTCTTCATGCAATTCACCATTCAGAAATGTTGTTTTAGTGTCCAAACATGTACATTCCAACCATGATAAGTTCCAAGTGCACAGTTGCTACAACAATAGTCATTCGTCAAGTAGGAGCAAGGGTCTCATCAAAATCAATGCCTCTTTCCTGAGCATAACCCTTTGCAACAAACCTAACCTTATACCTGTCAATTGTTCCATCAAGCTTACTTTTAAGCTTGTATACCCACTTGGTGCCAATGGCCTTCTTGCCAAGAGGCAAGTCACATAAAGAACATGTACCATCTTTCATGATAGCATCATATTTAGATTGCATTACAACCATCCAATGTTCAGAATTGTGTGCTTCATCAAATGAATCAGGATCAATCTCATCACAAAGACTAGAGGTAGTCATAGCATAGCAATCAGATGCAATAGAGGCACTATGAGATCCTGATTGAGTACGATATGAGAGATGATCATCTAATTTGTTGTCACACAAAGTTTGCACCAGCAATTTTGGCATAATTTTTGCCTCTTCAATATTAGCTCTCTCATCAACAAGAGCATCATGTAAATCTGCATCAAAAATAGAATGATCTATATCATCGCATGAAACCTATAAAGTTTGAGAAGTTGCCTCATTAGGACAAGCACTAGACTGTCCACCTATAAAAAGAGGCAGCAAAGTATCATACATGTCTTTGGAGCTAACAAATGTCTCTTTCATACATGAAAGTAAAGATTGAATAGCATCTTTCACAAAAACAACAGCATGGCTAGCCAAAATGTGTTTAGTCTGTGGATAATACAAACGATAGCCTTTGCTTTTAGAACTGTATCCAACAAAAATACATTTTACTGCTTTATCATCCAATTTCCTACAATGTTTTTGAGGCACTAATGCATATGCCAGACAACCAAAAACACATAGATAAGCAACAGATTGCTTGGGACCATGCCAAGCCTCATATGGAGTGATAGCCTGTAGTGTTTTAGTGGGACACCTATTACGTACATATGTTGCACACATGACAATCTCAAGCCAGAAACTATGTGGTAAAGCCTAACTCTTGACCATACACCTCGCCATCTCCATGAGTGACTTGTTCTTCCGTTTAGGAACTCCATTCTTTTGAGGTGTATATGGCATTGTACACTAAGGTTTTATCCCACGCTCAGCCAAAAATGCATTAAAGTCAGAAGACATATATTCCTCCCCCTCAATCAAAACGGAAGATGTCCATTTTACATGTCGATAGATTTTCAGCCAAAACCAAAAAGTGTTTGAAGCACATGAACAATTCGGACTTTGCTTTCAATGGATATACCTATGCATGCTTGGAAAAATCATCAATGAAAGTCACAAAGTAAAGATAGTTTCCAAAAGAGGGTGTCTGTATAGGACCACAAACATCAGTGTGAACAAGCTATAATTTTTTAGTAGCTCGAACTGAACCATCTTTTGGAAAGGAGGAACATTGCATTTTGCCTAAAATATAGCCTTCACAGACATGTTTTGCGGGTGCCTCAAGTTTGAGCAAAGACGACACCATTTCAGATTTATACAGGCTTAGCAAACTAGCAAAAATCAGATGATCAAAGCGTGCATGCCAAAGCTTTGCATCTCACATAGCCTGAGAATCATGTACTGCACATGCTGAATCATTCATAGATTTTTCATAGTCTATGAACTTATACAACCCACAACATAAAATGTTAGAAGCAATAATCATGTTGCCATTTGACAGATCATGAACTGTACATCTATCATCAACAAATTTCACAACCAAGCCAATTTTGGCTAATGTAGAAACTAATTACAGATTTTTCTCGATCCCTGGCACAAATAAGGCATCCAACAAAGTGAAAGAACTACCATCAGCAGTAGCATAAATGACAGGATAAGAGGAGTTGTTGGTGCATATGACAATATTCCCTATAGGAGCAAGCTCAAGTGAAGTGAAGAAACTGCGTTGTAAGGTAATATGTTTGGTTGTCCCACTATCAAAATACCAAACATCTAAGTCTATTGCAGACATACACTACTCATAAGAACATGGGTCAAAACTCCAAATAGTAGTAAACACCCATTCTTCATTCTGCACAAGATTTGCATACTCTATTTTCAATGTAGAGGCATCTACAACAACCATTCTAGCTTCTTTTGCAGCCAATTTTGGATAGTTCTTTATGATATGATCATTTCCTTTACAGTACTTACACAAGAATTTATGCTTTTTTTATTTGGTCTCATATTTATCTTCCTTCTTCAAATGTGTAGCATTTGCAGATTTTTGCTTACTAGTAGATGAGCTCCATTCACCTTTGCCCTTCTGACGATCCAGGAAAGCTTGATCCGCAACATGCATAATGGACCTGTTCTGCCTAGACTAATCTTCCTGCAACAAAAAAAAGACTAACTCCTCAAATGACAAGGCAGTGGTGCAAGATTATGACCACCACGTGTTAGAGAGACGACTCTCCTCCCAACCAAATGCCTCTATATATAGCTCTCTCTAGGGGACTGTCTGCTTGGACACGTGGATACTAACCATCCATGTGTCAGCCATGTAACTGCATGTGTGCCAAGTATCCCAGTTAACTCGAGTTAACTCAAGTGGATGCTTCTAGAGGCTCTAGATCTCTTTGGGCAAAATACTCTCCCCATGGTCCCATGGGGATTGAACCCAAGACCTCCTCCTTCACATCCTTGAGACTTACCCACTAAGCTAAGTGGGTTACTTGGTTACAAGATTAAAATACCTTCTAGTAAGTCTAGACTCGAGATCTTTGGTCATATATATGAGAGACCAAATGGTGTCCGATTTTAGATATGTCTGAACTGGCCAAACCCTTAGATCATAGACTTACTTGATTACAGTCTTCTCCCCTTGGAGTATTTTCATCTTCGAAAATAGAGTTATATATATATACTGTAGATAACCCCCAAGCCTTATGTTCTAAAACCTGGAAGAACATGATCATGTTCTAAAAATGGAAGAACATGTCTCATCTCTGTGGTGGCATCCCTTCCCAAATGATTCAAAACACTCTAAACATCCCTGGCCAATGATGTGCAATCTAGGCACAAACATGTGAACTGAGTGGATTCATATTACTAGTCCATTTCTGGGCATGAGTGGTGCTTGGAATTAGTAACAAAGGTGGGATTCTTATCCCTCACAAGACTTTGAGAACTCTTGATTCACTTGAATTTGTTTTGGAGAACTTAAATTTTGATTGTCCCAAACATCTAACTTGGATGTTTGTACAATGGTTTACTCCTATCCAACAGTTACTTGATTTTTTTCACCCGACTAGAGGACTACTTTGTCCTAATGAGTTTAAAAATCCTATGTAAAATATAGAAGAAAGTTTAACATTTTCTTTGAGTCAAGCATACTATAACTTGACCAATTTAAATTCAAAATGAAAATTGTCCAACTTAGGACACTTTTCTCATAGACTTGAGCTAAAAGTTATTGGGAATTATCAATCTAATGAGCGATTCCTAAGTTCTCTATTCTAAAGTATATTGGACTCTAGGAAATCATTTGTGCTATAACTTGAAGCAAACTCAAATGAATAAGTCAATCTTAAACTTATTATCTTTCAATGTTTGAAAAGGTTCTTGTACAGAACATCTATCTAGGAGGTTTAATTTAGTTATCTGGTTCTATCCGGCTAACCCTTGACTTTTATGAAAAGAATCAGATACCATATCTGAGCCAAATCCAAAAGATTCGGAAAGCGGAAAGAAAGAACTAAAACTTTTCTTAACCAATTCAAACTTCGAAGATACGTAAACTTGCTATGAGTCAAAGTCTAGATGACTCAGGACTTTAACTTCTCAAAGATTTGTTTCAAAAGGATATTGAAGCATTTTTTCTATCTTTAAGAGAAATAAGCTAGATTCTTAAAAAGATTCAAAGCAAATTGAAAACATCATCCAACCACAAGATACTAGTGTGGTAACGAACATTAGTGTGTCGACTCACTGAGGTTCTATTGATGAGTTTTGTATTCAAATAATGCTTCACTTGAGACTAAGTTCAAGTCATATTTAGTCTTTTTGAATCCTTACTCAGAATGAAATTCTTGTGCATTTCTTTGAGTCAAAAGAGTGAATTTACCAAGTTACACTAGGAACTTGGTGCTTGACTTAGTCAATCAAATCCTTGGTTGAAAATATCAACTCAAAGTCAAAGTCCAACTTTTTTAGAAATTTATGAAATATTTCTGAACAACACTTTATCTTGAAGTGTTTCAGGAAGATCTTGGAAGTTACTTGCATGCATGTTCTTGCATGCAAATGCATGTGAGTGCATGCATGTATTGGCATTCTCCTTTATGCACCAAACTTAAATCAAGCAATTCTTGAGCTTGAAAATGCATGTTCTTCAATCATACATGTACAAACATTCTACTTGCTAGCCTCTGAAAAAGATATAACCATTCATATGCATAAACTTGAGCATTAACTATCTTTTTTCAAGGAAGAAGAAAACGAGTTTTATGCATGAAAACACTCTTTCAAAAGGAGAAATGCACCAATATTCTTTTGTATATTCATGCTAGTACTCAATGTATTTCCCAATATTGCTATATTCATTTAGCTTTCATTGAATTCGTAGCGTTTGCAAAATCATTATAGAAAATGAAGACTACTACCATGCTTCAATAATGTTTACATGCAAGCTACATGAAAGCAACGAATAAAGCAAGTATTGAAATGAAAACATCAACTTAGAAAATACTTATCTCCCAATTAAGCTACATCCTTCCCTTGATCCTCGGGAAGACCCAACCTTCATAGCCATGCTCTCATTTCTCCAAAACCTGCTCACTGGCTTCACAGGTCATCGACAGGAGGCTTATATGGCTACTGAAAGAACCTCTTCAAGTGGACATCCGGGATCGATCCCCGCCATGACAAGCATGAGTTCATTAATCTTTTTTTCATTTCGTGATCTATGAAGTTCTGTAGCGCAAAGTATGCAAGCTATAGTAGATGTAGAGAAATTATCGTGACTGCTACATGCTCTAGTGGATAGAGCAATGACCTCCGCCATTAGACGTCGGGTATCAAACTTGTGTGGCCCCATCTAAGGAGAGTGCATACCTTTTGATTGAAGGTTTTTCAACGCTTCTAATTAGGTCAGTATTTCTTCAAAATCTCGTGTTTGCTCTATTGGCTTAAAGAAAGCCTCCTACATACAAAGGTCGCGGGATCACCATGTGCACATCACCATAGGTAGATCAATACCTTCATTCTTTTCTGTGAACTATAAGCTTTTGCAAGCTTTTGCAAGGTTCTACAACACAATTATAAAAGTAACTATCCAGGAGGTTATCGCGAGTGCTCCTTGCTCTAATGGATAGAGCAGCAAATGTAGTTCCACTCCATCATCGGTTCAAATTCCGTCAGTATTCTGGCGTCTGCTGAAGTTAGTTTCCTTTTGCTTCGGGGAGAAGCTTTTGTAAGTGGGCGTATATAAGTCAGAATTGATTTTATCTCTCTGTTAGAGCAAGACCATCTACATCTCTCCCTTGGATAGGCGGAAGACCTCCACAAGATAAGGTAGCGCGTTCGAATCTAGCCGTCCTTCTAGATACGCTCGAGCTGTGAAGTAGAGGTTGACTTACAGATGCCACAGTTTTCAATTTTGATTGACAACAGCACACGATAATTCTTTTGCTCGCAAATCATGGGTTTGACTTCATGAATTAAATTGTTCTACTCGCTGAAACGTAGCTACAGAGCATTCGCCAAGCTTGGATAACCCAGAACATGACATCTGTAGCATCGTGAGTGCAAGATCTGCAAACCACATTCACAATAATAATCTCTTTGTTTTTAAACCTGCATTGTAGTGCTGTGAGGCACCATCAAAGATGATGCAGATATCCTTGCGCTACTTCAGATATGTAGCCGTCAAGGAGATGCACACGTTCATGTGCTACTTCAGAGTATGTGCACATCTGTGCGCTGCATATATGGTTAGAACTTAGTATATGCACTCCTTTTACTTGATGTCACAAGTTCTGATTCACGGCAGCCGCCATAAAATCAAATCGAACAAGACAGCGTTGCCGTTTGGTCTACGCTTGAATGGTTGGAGTCCATATTAATATAAATTTTCCCCCTCCTAAACTCACAGCGTCGAAAAATGGCATTTGTGTTCAGTATAGCAGTTAGGTGGGAACCGTGAGATCCTACGTTCGTGTCTTGCAGCCATTGCTAGTGAAACATCCTAGTGGTCTACATTTTTCTACCTAAAACTCTTGTAGGAGTGACCTAAAACTCTTGCGGGAGAGGCATAAAAAAGCAACGAACGAATTCATCCGCATTCAAAAAAACAACTCACGCAAATAATGATCATTCTAACTCTGAATAATGTGAAGATGATGATGGACCTATCAAGGTCACCATGGATCTTCAACATAGGAGCTCTGATACTAATGCAAGATTACAACCACCATGTGCTAGAGAGATGACTCTCTTCCCAACCAAATGCTTCTATATATAGCTCTCTCCAAGGGACTACCTACTTGGGTAGGTGGATAGTAACCATCCATGTGTCAGCCATGTAACTACATGTGCACCAAGTGTCCCAGTTAACTCGAGTTAACTCAAGTGGATGCTTCTATAAGGCTCTAAATCTCTTTGGGCAAAATACTCTCCCCATGTCCCCCATGGGGATTGAACCCAAGACCTCCTCCTTCACATCCTTGAGACTTACCCACTAAGCTAAGTGGGTTACTTGGTTATAAGAGTAAATGACCTTCTAGTAAGTCTAGACTCGAGATCTTTGGTCATATATACGAGAGACAAAATGGTGTCCGATTTTAGATCTGTCTGAACCGGCCAAACCCTTAAATCATAGACTTACTTTATTACAAGAAGCAAAACTCTGATATGAATGAGGAAGACCATTCAAAACGGTCTGCACAAGTGAGCTATCTGGTATAAATTCATGAGCAAAAATCAACTATTCTTCAGTTCTTTGATCTTTGTGAGAAAACTATCCATAGAATCACCTTCATTCATATGCTCACTCTCCAACTTTTTCGGAGGTAAGCAACATGAGCCTCATTCCTAGCCTAATACAATATGGTAAGTGTATCCCAAGCATCCTTAGCTATTCTACAAGAGTGAATGTGAGGAATAATGGCATGTTTGAAAAACAAGGCTATCAATGCATGTGCGTGAGCATTTCTGCGATCCCAACGAATTTGCTCTCCAGTAGGTGTAGTAGAAATCATAGCATGAACAGGAATCTGAAGAATATCAGCATCTTCATGCCATCTACATCAGCTTCAATACCTGTATTTGGAGGTGTAATAGGGCGTTTTTCAACACCTTGCATAATGTTCCACAGTCCTTTTGCAACCAATATATGTGGCATCATATGATCCCACAATGGGTAATTGGTACCGTCCAACTTATCCTCAATATTCAATGTATGGAATACATCACTGCTTTCAGCCATGGCCACTGACTAAAATACCCTGATGCAAAAAAATAAATGCATCTAAAAAATTTGAACACAACTACCCTAATGACTTTTGCTAGACCTATAGCAGACTTTGAGACGCTTATAATCACGAACCGAAACCTGTATATATCTTTGGCACAAAAAGATGAAATCGCATGCACAAGCACCATGATAGTGAGTTCGGATGCCCAAACGAGCTCAGATTGCAATTTCAGTGATTTTGAGAGTGTGATCGGAGGGGTATTGAAGTGCCCTAGATGAAGCGATGACTTGCTCTAATACCAATTGTTGGAGTTAGAAATCTGTGAAAGCATGCGAATAGCACCAAGGAAGAAGAAGAAGCTTGGAGCACAACACACAATACTGAATGTATTACCACTAGAATGTACAAAGATAAGTAACATGTTAGGGCTATAGGCATATATATAAGCATGGGGAAAAAACCTCCTAAAGAGGGAAAAAAGTACCCCGGTGGTCCTAGTGTGTTCACACACATCACTACCTAAATATATCAACAAAGGAGAGGTGGCCCAAATCTTCTTTACCATTGAGGCATCGCTTATACCATGGAGGAACCCCACAAATTTTATTAGCTTTGATGTTAGTCCAAATTGCTTTGTGGAGAATTTTCCATATCAAAACCACTTTTTATTCTCTATGAGGGGATGCCAAAAGGCCAAGAACTTAAAACTTCACTTGATACTTGCCCAATTTAGACACCACTTCCTGTTAAATAAGATATGAAGCTCTAGATCCTTCTTGAAATAAGGATTTTTTTCAAAGCTCTTTCCATTGTGCCATTTTATTGGACTTGAAAGTCAATTTATGAAAGTTCCCAGGAAACCACATTTAGATGTTTAAATGCACTCTACGTTATGTGAGTGCTACTTTGGGTTATGCATTGTTTTATGAAGCTGGTGTAGAATTGCAGGATCATGGATACACTAATGCAAATCGGGTTGGTAGTATTCTAGATAGAAGATCTACTAGTGGTTTTCTATTCTCACTAGGGAGTGCAATTATTACATGGATCAATAAGGAAAAACCCATTGTGGCTTTTTCAAGTACAAAGGCTGAATATAGAGGTGTTTCAATGGAAGCATGTGAAGCATCATGGCTAGAGATGCGACTTGCATAATTAGGTGTGGATGTGCAAAATCCCATCATAATTTATTATGATGATCTTAGTAGCACACATTTAGCACAGAATCCTATTTTTCATGATAGAACAAAGCATATTGAGATTATCATTTCATTAGGGGAAGGTATTAGAAGGTGATATTGATCTTGTTTACGTGAAGAGAGATGAGTAGGTTGCTAATATTTTCACTAGAGCACTTGGAGCAGAGAAGCTAAAGAAGTTTTGGAAGATGCTTGGATTACAGTACATGATGTTGAGCTTAAGGGAGAGTGCTCAGATATCAAGCTCAACATATGATGATCAAGGATGACACATATCACTTTTTCATTTCTCTAACATGTATAATGGTCATGCCGATATATGTCAAGGATACTTTAGTGAACTTTACTAGATTCATCTATCGAGAGTGGTTGCACATTTGTTTCCTGCCAGCTCACTCATTTGCTGACATTAGGATTTCCTTATGTACTATTCTTTATATATTACACTTGTTGTCTTGTTGTTTTAGGTCATTCTCATATATTCCTTTTATGTAATACATGAAGAAGAAGGTCATTCTTCCTTGCCTCAATCTATCTGTGCTCCTCTCTTTGTGTGTGAGAGTGTGCGAGAGCTCTCTTCCTTATCACCTTTCTCATGACAGGGTGGAGATTTTCCTAAAAGGTTCAAAGCTAATTTGCAAAACGATTAGAACTTTTCATGAGATAGAGATTTTGATAAAAGGTCTTCAACAGTATTCTATATGGGCACATGAGACAAAATGCTCTCTCAAATAGAGAGTCTCTCCCTAATATAATGATAATGGATCTCAATGTGCTTAATGCAAGCAAGATTGGGTTCGTTACAACTTATGCATCGTTTAGCAAATATGGTGGTGGTAGAGGTATAATCATCATCCGTAAGGCATCTAAGCCACATACATTGAAATATAGTTGTGAAAGCTCCCCTATAGACAATCTCATAACTAGACTAGTGATAATAGGTTGTTCCTTGCTCCACCAAGATATTTTTGTTCTACCAAGCATGAATCAAGAATTTCTTGTGAAAATATGAGTGTCATAATAACCAACCCTATCAAAAATAGAAAACCTTTCATAGCTTTTCTTCATGATCTTTCCTTTGACCTCACATTCCATAACATTTCTTTGTGCACTTTGCTTTGCTTCCTTCTCATCTTCCAACACTCCCCCCCTCTTAGACATTATTTTCATTGAGAGAGTGGTATACGGTTGATAGTGATTTTTCATTATTGCATTGCAAAGTCCATCTTTTTTGGGGTGGTGGCATTCGTAATCTTCAAAGTAAATTATTCATTAGTGCAATCTTATGAGAATAACTAACAAACTTTATATTTTTAGCTACTTTTGCAACTACAAGACTCCACAATTGTGCCACTTAGATGTTGGAACATAAAATAGCTAGCTTATGCATTTGATACATCAATTTACATGTTTTCCATGTAGGCAATCACCATGGTTTGCAACAAAATAGGAAGACTAATGGATATAGAATTATGTTGCTTGAAGAAGCTAGTTTCAAATGCTTCTTTGAATGTCTCCACATAGTATAAGGGTAGGAACATCACTCTTGAGAAATAATTCATTGAGGAACTATGGACTTGGATCTTGGCTTAGAATAAATAATAAGGCATTTTGATTATTCATAAAGCCAAATAACTCCAATTTTAAATATCAGCATTGTTGAAGGTGGTTAGATTAACTTCTAAGATTCAATATATTCGATGACATCTTGATTGCAAAGAACAACCTTCATTGATTTGTTCATGAAATCAACTACCTATAGAATATAGTTTTGGTTACTTTTTCATTTGTGGATGGGGATAATAGTGGGGAGATTAGCAATTGCTTACTTATTTGAGTCTAATCCTTCACCTGTAAGGATATCAAAAATTCCCTACAATGGCTTATGGGACATTAAATAGAACTAATCTATACAAACAATAATTGAGCCCCGAGAAAATATGAGCAGATGGATAACTTGCTAAGCAAGTTGCTTATAGTTTGGCTCAAACTCTACTATTGAAGCGTCCTCGTCAAATCATACATATTATACATCAAATTCTTATTAAGCTTTTTACCTACTATCTAAATCACTATTCCTTGACTTGAATAATCAAGGGGCACCGGTCCTTCTTTATCTATTTATCTCCATATTATTGGGCTTTATTTATCAAGCACATGTAAAACCTTGGTAATTCTACCCTTGATGCTTAAAATATTGGCTCTCTTACCCTAACAACCTATCACAATCTCTACTATTTCACTTTTATGCAACTAGCATTCTCACTTTTCTACTGACAACCATCACACTATAGAAAAACTTAAAAAATTGTAGGGGAGCATGGTTTTCCCTTTTTTTTGTATCTAGATGTCCCTTGCATCATAGTCAAGAACGCAACCCCCGCTTCCATTTCCTTGAGTTGGTGTGTGGATGGGACCTATCACACAATGATAATATGCAAAGTCTCAACCCTATCCATTGCTTGGGCATGTATGGTGCTCGGCCAAGACTCAGCCACAACATTATGAGCTATGTTGCATTTATTAAATCAATTCAATATCAAAAAATTATACAGCAAATTTAGAAACTTTTTGTTACTTTATTTTTTCAATCGCAATTCTTTCTATCAAAACATTATGGATTGAAATTTTATCCATCGAAAGGACTTTCAATAGAAAGCCAATTTAGAATATAAGGAGAAAATAACAGTGAATGCTCATTCGATCTAAAAAACATGCTCATTCGATCTAAAAAACATGCTCATTCGATCTAAAAAACATGGTAGGTCTCTAGTCTCCCTTGATTTTCTCTGTTTCTCGTTACACACACACGTACGTGTGTGTGTGTGTATATATATATATATATATATATATATATATATATATATATATATATATATATATATACACACACACACACACACGATTGCATGTACGTATGTGTATGCAAAGTGTATGAACATCCTTAAAGAGGTATGTCTTTTAAATTATATGTACTAATAAATAAATCATACATACGTTCTGATTCATGAAAACCTCATGTTCTACATTTGTTTTGTAGTTTCAAAATATAACTGTTCATGTTATGATTCAAAGAGTTTCTTACCTTCATACTTGTATAATTCAAGTTTAGAAAGTATGTTTGACTCGTTACACTAATTCTTACTCTCTAAATAGTGTAAGAGTGTAAATGTAAGTGTTGGATTGATTACATCTTTCACAATAGTTAAGTAAATATTAAATTACATAGGTGCTACTCTAAAATCTACTCGTTGTGGTTTTATGTAGGTTAAGAAGCACTTATGTGCAAGTCATCCAAGTCACATGCATGAAGGAAATTCTGCTCCTGCTCATTTCTCATAACATGTGAAAGAAGAGTTGAATGGTTAGATTCATATCATGTTCAATCATAGCAAAAGAAAATCTATGCATTTGTTTCTATAACTTCAACAGTAGATTGTTAATGGAAAACTCTTGTATTGTTCAATGGATACTGAACTTCAAGATCACCTCTGTCTACTCATGATCTATCACATTTCTTTGCAATTTTACGTTTTTTTGTTCCCAAAGATATAACATGATGATACTTCATGCCAGATCCTTTCTCACACATCATTATTAACTATTCAAGCACTTCGAAGTTTATAGTATGTATGCAAATAAATCCAAAGACTATGACATGATGATAGCTCATGCATCTATTCAATCATGTGCGTGAACATTGATGGATACTCAGCTTATGTGTTTGAGAAGCTAAACGTTAACCCAAGGTCTGGAAAATTCTTGGTATCATCATCAAACAGGATGATGTTTTGAATATCTATGCAGTTAAATCTCAAGACTATAGCATGGTGATCGCTCGTGCATCTAATGTACATGAGCACTGCTGGATGACTAGCTCGTGTATGTGAGACATTGCAGAGAGGAAAACATCACCTCCCTAACAGGTCCTCATGTGGCGAACCCTCAATGTACCGCAAGAGGTATATGAATAAAAGATCATGTCAAATGCTTCAGAAGGCAAAACGATTAATCCATTTTCATGATAAGTGCAAATTTATCTTCCAAATTGAGTAAACATCTACATGCACTGCAACAAGCTGTAGACAATGATCAATCAGTCAACAAGCTGTATTAATCAAGATAGAGTGATTAATACTCAGTTCGATGAAAATCTAATTAAACTGATTAGTTATTGAAAATGGAAAAATTCAACTTAAGAAAAGGCAATACATCAATAATGTCATGTTTAATTACGAGAACAGTATTACAGAATCTATGGTGCTTGTGTACGAGAACAGCATTACAGAATCTATGGTGGCTGGAATTAATTGCAGAATAAATTCAAAGGAACACATAGAGATTCATACTACACAGTTGGGAATGGTAACCTATCCAAAGAGGAAAGAGAAAGCCATATCTCACTATTATCTATCCTTCGTTTTTCTTGGGTGCTGCTGTACAGAACACTAAAGTATAATATACATGGCATGGCAGTCGCTGCTTGAGATTGCAGGCAGTATAACCATGCAACGCAACACAGGAGCTCGGTGTGCAGAGAGATAACGAGCAGGAATGGAATCGAACAGCATGAAAAGGATGCGAGCTCAGGCAAAAGCTCTAAGCTGAGAGGGTACCTCAGTTCATGGCGGAGGCGAGTGGGCGAAACAGAAGCTCAAAATCGTCAGGCGGATAAAAGAAAGAAAGCGTGCCATCACGATGGACTTTGCCGGATGAAACAGCTTTCCTCTTTCTTGGAGGCGAA
Organism: Ceratopteris richardii; assembly: GCA_020310875.1. NCBI lineage: Eukaryota > Viridiplantae > Streptophyta > Polypodiopsida > Polypodiales > Pteridaceae > Ceratopteris > Ceratopteris richardii. The sequence goes on along the minus strand of CM035439.1, from coordinate 132,999,332 downwards.
GGGGGTTGAGAAGGGCTAACAATACTCCCACCCTTGGGCGTCTCGCAAAAGTACGACGAAGACGACGATGACGAAGGTGATGAGACATCACAGAGGAAGTCATCTGTACCGTCTGAGTAAGCGAAATGGCAGCTGCTCGCTTCTACTGCCATGCCTGATACTCCACGGCCTTCCTCTTCATTGAAACCTCCACCTTCGACAAGAGAGCTGGAGCAGCTACGTGAGTGATCCAGGGCTCGCTGCTGGAGTTTCGGCTGCCAGCGGCAGTGGATGTCGACGCGCTCGATTTCACCACAGCTTAAATCGAGCGGAAGCTTCAGGCTGCGTAAGGGCGTCATAGGACTGCAGCTGCTATTTCTGCGGCTGACAGCGCTATCGTCTGTGTCATCTACGACCCGCGGGCACCTCATGTGTCGGACGTCCAAGGGTCCTGTGTATATAATAAGCGGAGAGAGAAGGGGAGCGTGGCTGGCTAACGACATTCAATAAAACATTGCTTGCTTATATGTATATCGTGTAAGAGAGAGAGAGAGAGAGAGAGACGCATCGGGAAGACGCCTGCAGCAAGTTGCGACAGTTGGGCGATGGTGCCATTCGGGGAAGAAGATGCAAAAAAGCATAAAGAAAAGAAAAGGGACGATGCAAGCAAAGAAAATTACAAAAAGAAAAAGAGAAAAAAGCGAACAAAGGGAAGGCGCGGCCTGCTCTTTCAATATCAGCCAAGAAAGTTAACAAACGAAACTTGAAAAGCGGATAGGGAGTCATCTATCCCACTAACCTGACTCGGGTCAGGTTTCGGGTATATACACTTTACACGTGGCCGATCGCTCTACTTGCAAAGGCTCACACTCGACATGCCACATGCAAGTCAGTCTGATCGACATCACAAATACTGCAGCCACGTAATTTACGCTTACCAGCATTGATTTTGTCGACACAACTTTCTGCCTCATACCCACTATATCCATAAATTTTCTTAATACCATTGAGATTGACATAAAAGAGCAACTATTATTATAAAAAATATTATAAAATGGCAAGGAAGGTAAGGGGAAAGCAGATACTACAGTAACTTGATTTTGAAGAACACTTAGTGGCTAAATTTTTTTTTTTTTTTGAGAGTACAAGGAAAGTTGAAATGTCCAGCCGGGCAGGAATCGAACCCAGCCCTTCTGCCCCATGGCGTTCGATGCAAACAGCTACACCACACCCATTTGGACAGCTAAACTTTGTATTGCGTGGCCATCTTCACCCAAAAGTGACCCGGAGCCCAATCTGTTTGATAGAAGCTCTTGACAATTTGATTTGTGTGATATGTTGACCCCTAGCTCACCGCGAATCAAACTCGAGTAAAGTACATCTTCATGAACGACAAATTGATCAAAGTTAGTTGATAATCCATATTCGTTGCCATCCATTCTGCTATGCTCCCCCACCCAAACCTCCTTGCTGATATCTTGAGTGCATAACGTGAGGTGCCACAACACTTGACTCTACCTTCATTTTGGCTTATATATGTGGTGGTCTATACCCCCTATAATTAGCAATATGTATCATAGTCAGACTCTAACTACTAATAGATAGGGTAGCACATCATCACTTTGCGAGTACTTAGTTGGAACCGTTAGTACATCCAACTTCTCCAAAATTGGTTTGTTTATATCAGGTTACTTATTAAGAGACCCCACACCTTTAGACTATTTTGCCTTCGGCTTCCTTTCATGTCTCCTTTCCTTCGATTTTTTCTCGGCCTTAGTTTGTTCCTCCAAGACACCCACTTCAGACTTTGTGTCAAGCTCAATTTCTTGATTAGAGGACCCGGTCTCCCAATCAAATTCATCGTGTACTAGTTCTCCTAAATCCAACTCATACAAATACTTTTCCTTTTTTTTTAGATCTACTTATTGATAAGGCCATGTCTTCTTTCTATTGTATCGTAGCTTTTACCTAATACAAGAAATTTTGCTCACACGCTTGTTGTCATATTCGATGATTGCACTCTTGTTTTGCACAATTCTTGATAGAAATTTTTGCCCACTTACTCCCAAGAAGGCGGTTTAACCGGTTTAACAAGTTCATGAGTTGCTGAATGTAATCTTCCACTAATAAAACATGTTGTTTGATTTTCCTAAACTTATGTAGTACATCTTTTGCTGTCTTATTGACCCTAAATAGGTCCAAACATATGGTCTTTGAATTATCACAATCCAAAAAAGTGGCACGTCCTATTGCATGAACCACTCCAGCCCTTTTACCTTGCAAGGTAGTGAAAAAATATTCCTTCTTTGTTTGATCATCATATACTTGAACAGAACCATGGGCTTCCTATCCTACCCAACATGTTTGTCTGCATCTTGATATTTTTCCCCACTAGATTGAGATGCCCCCACTCCAAGGTATGCCGGTTATGGTTGTTGTGTCATCGACCCTATCGGAGTGGTACTCTTCCCTCTTAACAAGTAAAAGTATAATCCTATCAAACTTGTTTAAGAAACCTGAGTTTTTGCTTTGTTCTCTAGTGTTGGCCTACAACATGCACACCCATTAACTATTGAAGTTCCTAGGTCAATGGTGTGGAAGCCCCACCTTGTCTCTCTAGTTCAAGCCATACCCCCTCAATCTCTGAAGATTCAAAGCTGCTCAGATCTAGAAAGCCCTCATTGTCAATTTCAAAGCCCAATTCGATATCTAGGCGAGCAACTAATTCTATTATTCTCCCTAATTGTGATTTGGATCTATAGAGTAGGATCTTTCAAGAATCTTGCATGTTAGACATGTGATATTCTACCACTTTCAGAGACCTAGCAAGCTCACCAATGGTTTACAAGTTCAAAAATGATGAAAGAAATTTGAGGATGATAGACAAGAATGTGTGGCTAGAAATAAGAAATTCATAAAAACTAATGGTAATATAGATCACAAGACTATGCCAACTAAAAATTCACCAAAGCATACCAAACATAGCATTCCATCTCACAACTTATTTCATAGATATGTATTAGAATGGTGCGTTGCCTAAGAATACGGTTCTAAGTATTCAAGATGTTCACCAAAATGTGAATGACTTGGGAGGTGCTAACCAAATTGAATTCAATTAGACAAAATTCATGTGCAAAAAATATTTGTTTCATTTCATTATAAAATTTACATGAGAGTGTTTTGTTATTACAAAAACTTGTTCATCTTTTATACAATCTTAGCAGGACAATCATGTTTCTGTGATATTTTCTTTTCTTGTGATAGCCTGCTTTGCATTGATGGCCTTCCTTCTGGTTCTTCTTCATGTACACTCTCTTTTTCTAGCAATTGTATATATTGTATGTAGATTCATGCCTCTCCAAATCCCAACCATGGACATTGTTGCCATGAACTAATATTTTCACCATAAAACCAAAATTAGAAGGAAACATGAGAACTAGTATTTAAAAAAAGTTAAAGCTATAAATCCAAAATTACAAAAAAAAAAAATCAAACGTACATCAAAAAATTGAGCTTGGATTATTTAGGTTCTTTGTGACACATGTCACAGTTTTCAAATTTAATAAATAGAAGGAATTCATGACCAAATTCCCAGATCAATCCAGTATTAGTCGTATCAGATAGACTATGGTAGCTACTAGACAAGATGTTTCATTTGTAGTGGGAGTTTGGGAGTAGATATATGTCTAGTCTTGTAGGGTGACGATAGGCATTTGTCAAGTTGAAGACTCTTAAATACTCAAGTTCAAGCATAAATATAGTCTCTTTATGATCAATAACGTTAAAGAAAAGAATTTAAAGTGGTGCGAGCAGCTAAAAGCGCAGCAATTTACTCAAGTATTCCTGACGACGTAATATCATACAAGAGCATAAACATGAGAACCAACTAAAAAAGAACCAAGTTACTGATGCAAATTGATATGCAACGAGGTTGTACTTGGGAAAATTGGGGTTTTTCAATCAGGCATATGAACCTTAGATCAGGACTACACCTAGAGAGAGATAGATAAAGCCTTAGATCCTCAAAGGCTAGTGTCAATCACACTGCTAGGTCTTGGGCCCAGCAGTTGAGCAATTATCCCCACTACACTAGCTCTGAAACTAGCGAATCAAGGATGTCTTATGCTATGGAGAGACCCACAGGAAGTTCAGGTCTAGCTTACTTAGAGAAAACTGAAGGCCCTTACAAAACTCAACTTGAATACATCAGGACCAACCGATTAGGTGCTCGCATCTATGAGGACGGCGTAAGAAGATCCGTTTTCCAGATTAAAAACTTTGATCAAATCTTGGATTAGAACACCCAGTCGTTAAATTTGAAAATGGTGCATACCTAGATAAGGAAGGGACAATGTACGTAGTCACCAACCAACCAGATAGAACAGATGAATTTGGTAATGTGATTCTAGAGACAGACTTATCTCAACACTACAAGTAAAAGACAATAGACAAAAATGGAACTCAAAATGTCAAGCATAGGTATTCGTCTACAAAATAACTTGCAGTGTGAAGAAATAATTTGTGTAACAAACAGATATTGCCATCGGTATACAACAAAATATGAGTGTTGGGCAAGCCCTTTTCTTAATGCTTACAAAAAGTTATAGCAAGGGCTAAATTCATGTACTTTCTTTTCTTTTTTGTTTTTTCTCTTTTCTTTCTTCTTTTGTTTTTATTTTTTCCTTTTTCCTTTTTCCTTTTTTCATTGTTTCTTTAAATTCTTAGTATTTTATTTTTTCTTTTTTAATTGTTTTCTTTTATTCCTCTTTTCTTTATTTTTCCTTTATTTGTTTTTTCTTTTTCTTTTACTATTTTCTTTTTTATCCTTATTTCCTTTTTTCTTTTTCTCTTTTTTCTTTTTCTCTTTTTTCTTTTTTCTTTTTATATTTTTCATTTTCTTTTATTCTTTATTTCCGTTTTCTCCTTCTTCTCTTTTCATTTTCTCTCGTTTCTCTTGTCTTTCCTTTTTTTCTTTTTTTCACCTTTTTTTCTTATTTCCTTTTTCATTTCTTTTTTTAGTATTTTTTTCTTTTCTCTCTTTTTTGCTTTGTTTCCTATTTTCTTTTCTTTTTTTTATATTTTTTCTCTTCTTTCCCTTTTTTGTTTTTTCTTATTCCTTTTATGCTTTTTTTCATTTTATATCTTTATTTTTGTTTTTTATTTCTTTCTTTTTTTTTTTATCTTTTTTCTTTTTTCTTTTTTCTTTTTTATTTTTTGTTTTCTCGATTTGTTTTTTTCTTTATTTTTGTTTTCTTATTTCTTTCTTTTTTCTTTTTTTCTTCTCTATTATTTTTTCTCTTTTTATATTTTTAGTTTCATTTTCTTTTTATTTTTTCTTTTCTCTTTTCTTTTTCTTTCTCTTTTTTTTTACCTTTTGTTCTTTTTTTGTTTTTTTCTTCTTTTTTTATCTTTTTAATTTTCTTTTTTTTTTCTTTCTTTCTTTCTTTCTTCTTTTTTTCCTTCTTTTTCGTTTTTTCTTGTTTTATACTTTAAAATTTAAATTTTGTTTCTTTTTCCTTTTCCCTTTTCTTCTTTTTTAATTTTTTTCTTCTTTTTTTCTTTTTCACTTTCTCCTCTTTTTCTCTATCCTTTCTTTTTTTTCCCCCCTTTTTTTTCTCTTGTTTTCCTTTGTTTCTTTTCTTTTCTTTGTTTTTTCTTTTCTTCATGTTTTCTCTTTTTTCCCTATTCCTCTTTTCTTTTATTTTCCTTTTCTCTTTATTCTTCTTTTCCTTTTTTCTTTTCTCTTTTTTCCTTTCTTTTCTCTTTTTCTTTTTTTTGTTTTTCTTATTTATTTTATTCTCTTTTTATGTTTTCCTTT